>OZ057403.1:45362130-45571668 GCA_964056735.1 Allodiplogaster pararmata
AATAGATCAGCTAAACAATTGTCAAATACGATAAACAAAAGCGATACATCAATTTGACTTTAATATAGCGAATTGAACGGGGGAAAAAAAACAACAAAAAAAAAAAAACAAACAAACAAACCTATATGTAGAACAATTTGAAAGAAATTTAGTGAGATAAAAACAAACAAAAAGAAATATAGTTCTGAATTCATGACAAGAGAAGAGTAGATAGAACACCACTTTTTTAGAGATGAGGTGTGGTTACGTGCAAAGAGTTCGGGACGTTTTCGCTTTGTTTAGAGCATCATCAGCGATATGCAATTACCCTGTTTAATTACCCAAGTTTGAGGGTAATTGCATATCGCTGAAGATGCTTTAAATAAAGCGAAACGTCCGAAACTCTTTGCACGAAACCACACCGCATCTCTTCTCTGACACGACAAAGACTTTCACTGTCCTCCACGATGCGCGTAACTCAGTACTCAAACAAAATTCACCTAAGTTAAATCATTTATGCTGTTTCAGAAAAATCAAACTTGACTCATAAATAAGAAATATGTAAAAATAAAAGTCTGAAAGGTTACATTAGCCCATGCAATGCTCTCAAGACAATTCGCTCTTAATATCCGGCACATAAGTCGCATTCAAGTGTTTAGGAAAAAACTTATCAGCGAGTCAAAGCGAAATGACGTTTTTTCAATCAAGAAAAGCTCTGAAATGTGAAACACATTATAAATTCATACTACTTGTTAGATTTGATATAAATTGATAAGTAAAAGTTGTTTTTTTTGCTTACAAAAGTTGAAATCAAAAAACTGAACCGGTTTGCTAGCAGTTCTAATTAGGCACAACTATGACCCTTTCTCTCTCTATCTCGAACTCGTTTCTCAAACTTTATTGTATATCTTCACACAACTGTTCTATAGTATTTATATATAGCCATCTAAAAGGACATTAAGCGATTTGTATGTGTATTTCTATCTATTTATACTTCAATTTCTTTCTTCCTCCTTATACAATATTCTCTTTTTTCAGTCACTTTCATCCATATTTCTATGTTACTTCCCTAATTTTCTCTCCATTTTATCTCTCTATTCCACCTTCTCTTTTCATTCTCTCCTTCCTCTGTGTCTTCAGATCTCTCTATATCTCTCTATACTTTTTCTTTCTCTCTCTCTTCGCTGTTTTTCCCGCTCTTTATGAACTTATCATGTTTCTTTCACATTTTCTCCCCCTCTTACTGTTTCGCTTTGATTCTTTTGATCTTTCTCTCCGTCGTTTCCCTTCTCTTGTTCTTTTCAATTAAGGGTCTCCGTTCTGTAAAGTAGTTTCCAATCAATGCAATAGTGCCATCCATCCAATTCACTCTGTATTGTTTCGCCAGCGGAAAAACGATACCAATTATACAATAGAAACCGTGTTCTAAACATATGAGATTGAATCGTGAAAGTTGTTTGTTGATTTCTCGCGACTTTATCGTATTATGTTCGAGGTTCAGTAAATGGCGGTTTTGAAGAGGGGGGGGGGTTGGGAGGTTGGGGGCGGGGGAGAGAGGTTTGAGAATCGTGAAACTTTTTTGTTGAGGGAGAAGAAGAGGAAAAGGGGCGTTTTTGTCGAGAGAGTCAACTAGAATGTTTAAGAGCGACCTTTGTGAGTTTGGCTTTGTCTTCCATTGATGATATAATCAATGTCTTTCTCGCGCAAAATGTCTTCGGAATACTGATCGTGATATGAACGAAGCAGTGAAAAAACCTGGTTTTAATGGCAGAACAGAAACATAACTTTTCAAATTTTATCGTCAAGGACAGTTAGAGAGAGGGGTCTCCAGTCAAATCTCGTATCGCAGAAAATTTAATAGTAATAGACAAGGGCGTTTTTGAATATTGATGCAAAAGTAATTATAAACAAGTAGTTTGGGAATTGTCATTCCAAGTTTTTTCCGTTATTTTTTTTCTCTCTCTAGCTCTTGCCTTTCTCTCTATCTCTTGCCTTTCCTCTATCTCTTGCCTTTCTCTCTATCTCTTGCCATTCTCTCTATCTCTTGCTTTTTTCTGAGTCTTTATTTTCCTTCCCCTCTTGTCTCCCTCTATTTCAATTCATGTATCTTCACAAGACCTTTATCTCTCAACAAGATTGCAATGATCATAATAACATTTAAAAACAAAAACAAAAAAAGAAGAAAAAACCTTGAGTGGTTCAGCTAGCTCAAGCTTGTAACAAAAAAGCAACAAACAATACATATACTAAGCAGATTGGAATGTGTACATATTACAATAAAGATCAGATTAGAGCGAGTCGATGAGAGATAGGACTAGCCGCGACATTAATCTCTGAACGATGAGGTCATCGCACCGATGATCTCATCTTTCAGATATTAATGTCGCGGCTGATTTGAAAAAAAAGTTATTACGGTTAGGAGTAGATATCAAATCGACAGATGAGATGTTCTGAACATACTTTGTAAAAAGAGGAAAGTTGATAACTTATCAGAATTTATGTAGCGGAATGAGAAGAAAAATTACAGGTTTTTTTTCCTATGTGGTTTTTGAGCAGTTATAGCACGCATGAGAGTTTGGACCAAATTGAGAGGCTACAATTTTATTCTTCATTATACATAGTATATTTATAATGGCATTAGTTTTTTTTATTCACTTTACTCAATTTTTGTGTGACTTGTACGAAAGAGCTCATAACAGCATAGGTTAAAACTTTTCTATATTAATAAAATAACCTTCTTCTGTTTTCACTATTGAGTGAAAACAACAGAAATAGAGACAATAAAGATATTGTGCGTCTTTCGTTCGCTCTTTGTCGCATATTGCGTATATTATGAAACTATTTGATAAGAAAAGTGTTATTATGAGGCAAATTAACATCGACGCATCTCAAAAACATAATAAGGACGAAGATTTTTATAAAATATCATTTAAAAAATTTCTTTCGCGCTTAAAAAACTATTATCATTGGACGTATTGTTATTTTACTACTAACACCTTTGTTCCTTTTTTTAAGAGTTATTTATCCAAGTTATTGAATCAGACAACTAGGAAAACTCTTTGATAGAATTGATGTCTTGAAGAAAATTTAAAGACAAAGGTGTTCAAACCCAGCCACCTCCTCTCTCAATCCGTGAGCAAGCGCGTTACCATTTTACCACGGTGACACATTGTCATTCCGCGCGATAGGGCCATACATGGGGTTAAATTTAAACGTGGAAGTTTTTACAGTGGCTTTTTAAAGCATGTGATAGAAGTCGAGACAATCGCAGCGAAAAAAGCTTCAAGGCAATTTGAAAGGGCGAAGGGAGCACTTCATACCAGGGAGGTGACTATTAGGCAGGGAGAGGAGAACTTTTATGCCGAAAAAAAGACTTCAAGCCAGAGGATTGGAAAATTGAAGACAGGGGATGGGTCATTTTCGAAGAGAGGCAAGGGGAAATGTGTGCCTTAAAGGCAGGTGTTCGAAGGGACGAAGCCTATCTCCGAGGCAGAGGTTGAGTTTAAAGAAAGGCGAAGGGTAGATTCTTTTCATCCCGTTCCTACTGCTAGTTTTGCGAGAAAATAGGAAGAAGCGATAGACGAATGTCCAACCCGAAAAATTATTTCTATTACTTTTTAATCGAAGCATTTTGTTCACAGCTGTAGTTCAGAGCTGCATGGAATCGAATGTATTCTACACTCAAAGAAACAGAAAACTAGATATGTAGAAAACATCATGATGATGGGAAGGTGAAGTAAAGTGTAGGAAAGTAGAGTAACAGCAGAATCCTTAAGCATGTGCGGTGTGGACAATGTTGGCCATTCTGGAAAAAAATTTGATAAAAATTGAGATAGATCTTACATATGAAATAGAATCTAAACTCGTATTTAAATCCTCTCACTGAAGTAAACTTTTTAGGGTCACAACCCTAAAAAGACCCTTTTTAGGGTCTTTTTAGGGTTTTTTAGGGTCTTTTCTGGTTTTCGCAGGTCAGAAGTGCGATAAAAACAAAAGTGATACAATCAGTTCATTAACGTATTCCTCACCACAAGTATGTATATCAAAAAACTCAACAAAAACTCGATTTAAAAATTTAAATAATTGTAAATTGTAGCTGACCAAACTAACCACCGGTCGTCCCTCCCCCTCCCGTACTTTGGCAGCAGACATAGCTCTGGTAGATTCGAGAGTACTGGCAGGACTCCGCCAGTGCGGCAAACCACTTGGATGCAGTTGATGGGTTTTACCAGCCTCCAATTGAATCATATCCGAAGAACTTGCGCAATGGCCTGCATAGTAAGCATCCAACATATACTGTGAAATACTTCATATTCAAATGGCAAGGAATGATAGACTATTCTTCATACTCTTCATTTCTACCGTTCAATTAAAGATTTACAGATTCTAGCGAATTTGACCACTTGAGGGGTCCAATTATACCGTTCGAACCACAGTCAAAAATTCGGTCTCTCTAAGTTCTTCTCTATCCATCAAGAATTGCAAAATGCGGAACCATTCAAATGAATGGAGCTTCATGTCTATTGACATCGATGATGAAATAGTTAGAATTAAGTTCAATTACTGCATTGAGTGAGTATTACAAATTACAAAGCCTCTCGGCCTCTTTGGCCATTGCATTCTTTCCGAAGCTCCTTTCAACCTATTTATACTCCATGAAACTTCCTCTCATGCTCATGTGAAGTTTTTTTATTCATCAATTTTGGATAAGACTTTTTAAAACTTAAAAAAGTTATTAAAACATCTGATTAAACTATCAAAAAATATAAGGGGGAATTGACCTTCATCTCCCAAGGAGAATTGACCCCCCATATCTCTATAACTCACCGGAAGTGCGATTATTGAATACTTTTTGGAATTACTTTCAAGAACAAAACTCAAACCCAAAGACGAACTGCCTATATCAAGCTTTTAAACCACCGAACGGCAAGCTGATAAAAACTGACCCTGTCCACTGGCTGTTTGGCTGGTGCTGTCTCCACTTTTCATCTTACAGCATACAAAGTTCTGATTTGCGGTGTCGCACGTGGTTCCACTGGGGCACATTTGAACCTAAACAATCGCGAGTTATCTGGATAATGATTTTGGTCGAAAACCAAATAAAATTAAAACATCAATTTTGCTGAGCACTCAAAAAGTGAATAGTTTTAAAAGAAACCTGGCAGTTGACGGGACTCCCATTCACAAGGACCACTTCCATCATTGAGTTGCTGCAAGTCGAAGAAACGCTGCCGCCTAAGAGTGGGGCATTATCAAACTTCCCATCTTTGCCTTTCAAGATACTCTTTTTAAATGCATAATAAGCTTATATGTATATTATAAAAATGCCTCTTTGACTTACATTAGCCAGCTTTGCCTTTAAAAGAGAACTTTTAACGAAAGTACTTTTGTTCAACATTAAACATGATATTGCAATTTTGTGTTAGTGATACTTGCTCATTTAGACTCAAATGAATGAACAAATATAATTGAATGGTTCATTTTTAAGCTAATGAATCAGTTCGAGAATGAAGCCTTCAAAATGTTAAACACCTTCGAGCTGAGAATTCTTTTCAACGAATTTCGAATTTTTATGTGTCAATAGGCAAATAATTTATCCTACAAACGTCAAAATTAATGTTTAAGAAATTGTGAATCGAGAAAATATGTAGTTCAAGTGTCCCACCAATACCGTCAAAAACGAAAATTGCATTGCTGGTATGAAGTGTTTGTAAACTCTCTTTCTCTTTCCTTCTCTATTCTTCTCTTCCCCCTCTCTCTCTAAACTCTCTTTCTCTTTCCTTCTCTATTCTTCTCTCCCCCTCTCTCTCTTTCTCTTTCCTTTTGTATTCTTCTCTCTCCCCCTCTCTCTCTTTCTCTTTCCTTCTCTATTCTTCTCTCCCCCCGCTCTCTCTCTTCTCACTTACTTTTATTTTTCCTTTCTCTCTATGAAATTTCTCACCTAATGATTGGCATATATTATTGGTACAGATTCCGTCGTTTAGGCATTGCAGGCTGATCTGACAGAGGCCTCCGATTTGAACCTTAACTAGGACAGTAACTTTTTCTTTAAAAAATTTCCAGCCTGAAAGTTCAGTTAATTGGTTTTTTAGTAAATGATAGATTTCCTAGTGGTTTTTCTGTTCTTTTTTGCGGCTGGTTGTTTAAGTGTAGATGAGGAGATGAACTGCATAAGTTAACTAAGGCTAATACTCTCAAATTAGTCTCAAGTAGTCAATTCGACCTACATAGACTCTTGTTCGGACAAGTCAACGCGGATAAGCGACTTACTTGAGGGAGACATTGTCCGGACGGAGTAGAGACTTGTCCAGCTGGACAATTCGTCTGGCCACCCTGATGCATTTTATATCAGTATTGAATCGATGATACTACAAAGAACGAGTTTATCGCTTTTCAAATTCGAAACAGTTCCTTTTACGGATATCGGCATTTTGTGCTTTCTCAAGTGATGGTTAGACTAATAATTTATATCACTTTCAAAAGTGTTCACGGGCTTATTCCAAAACAAATGGACCAGCCTGGACCAGCCTGGACCAGCAGTTTCTCTTGTCTTCAGCATATTTTTGCTCGAAAATCTTCCCGTCTTATGCAAGTCTCGGTCTCCTTTTCGGACGCACTACGTATTAAGCTTTTGAAGATGAGGTTAATCGTGAGAAGGAACTAAACGGGAGCTCTGCAGGCGTTGCTGATGAGTTGGAAGCCGGAGGGACAGACGCAGAAATTGTTCTGACAGATGGAGAATCCCATGCACTGAATGGATTGCTGGCAAAAGCCAGAGATTGCTACAAGAGCCATGCATTGGCGATTCACTGCCCTACAAATTTAATCATTTATTCACTTATTCATTCGTTCATTTTTACATTTATTCATGTCTTTTTTACATTTATTACATTTATTCATGTCAGTATTTCTCACACACAATAGTTTTTTTATTATATGTTGTTCGCCTGAAAACTGGGCATATTGAAGCGAATTCGAGTCCAATTTGAGATAGATTATATTTTAGTGGAAAATTTTAAGCTAAAAGCCATCACCAAAAATCAAACTTGTGTCGAGTAACTTCGACAACAAAGTACTAGTTTTAAGTGTAATTTATGAACATTTATGTCCATCTTATTTGTGAAAGGTAAGAATCAAACCTGGAAATTATAAAAGACAGAAAGAAAGAAAGAGAAAAAGAGAGAAAGTAAGTACAGTAAGTACATAGTAAGAAGGTGGAACAAAATTATAGCGAATTTTGAAAGAAAGAGAATAGGAAGTTCTTTTCAGACTTGTAAGTACCTACTTATTGAAATTTAATAAATTAAACGAGACTCTGGAACTATCGGTAAATCGCAAAAGATGAAAACAGTGGCTGGCCTGGCCTGACAAAAATTACGATGTCTTAATATTCTCAGTTACCATTATTATCATTACCAGCGAAACTTTATGCCGTGAAACCTTTGAAACCTACACCATATTGGGCATACAGGAGACGCCCGCGATGCCTGTGGCGACGCAGCCCTGTAGGCCGGCGTAGGTCAAGCCAGCCTGGCACTGACACGTTCCCGAACACTGCGAACTGGCTGCAAACTCATCCTTGTGGTGCACCCTTGTTTTATGGCTTTTTTAAAACTAAATATTGAAATTCTTTGAAAAGTTATAGAGTTTAATTTAAGCAGTTAGTGGTAATTGATTCTTTTCAATGCCTTATTGGCAATTTTTTGATGTAGTGGATATTTCTTTTTTTAAAAATACAAACAACGATTTTCCTTCTGTGAAAGTCACCTGTTGTCTCTTATTTGTGAAAGTCACCTGTTGTCTCTAATATATTTGTATGCACAACAGAAAAACCAACTAAAAGAATCGAAAAATACGAGAAAAAAACAATAATTTCAACTTTTTTGTGTGACGTATTCATAAAGTTTTTAACCTTAAAACGTCTACTACTCTCCACTATTTTTTTCTTTGTTATTCAAATGCTTAAATGTTTCTCTCATTTGTCCTAATGACACTCTGATCTCTTGAACTCTTTGAGATAATTTTAAACGGTCTACCAATTTTTTCCAAGTGAAACGCCACACTTCGAGTTTCCTCATATACATACATGTAATCTGTACTGTAGCCTATGTTGGCGAAGAGCGTGTCTTCTGGCAGTGAAACTGTCGTATTCAAATTAGCAAAGACAGTCTATGGTTTTTGAACGACGATGGTTTTCTCTGTTAATCCCAAGTATTAACTGATAAAAAAACACGAACGAAGAGTGCATTGTTGGTTGGCTTGGCATGGCTGCCCGATGGAGAAAGTGTCCATGCATTGACCGTTCACGCTGACCTGCAGTCATTTTCATGATCCTTATTCAAAACAAAAAAGGATGAATAATCAAGGCTTGAAAGAATGACATTTTCGTGTAAGAAGAGCTCAACAAGTATCAAAATTGTTCTGGCAATTTCACCTGATTTAGACCAGGTCGAATTTTATTGATTGATGCTTTCTGATGAAAGTTTAAATATTAACAAGACATCAGTAAAGCTGAATGACATTGAAGTATAAAAAAATTGTAGGCAGTGAGAGTAAAGAAAAGTAAAGAATTAGATTCGACCAGATTTTCACTCAATCAATTGAAACCATGTTACTATTCCTCGTCATAAATAACTGTAACCCTACGTTGTTTCTAAGCCAATCAAATTGTCCATTTTCTTTTTCTGCATGCAGTTGTACCTAAATTTGTAAACCCGTTTTTCACTGTTTTTATGTTGCTGTTGTTGCTGGCTTGCCTTAACAACGTCATGATTATTGGCTCATTTCAAATAAAAACTTTATCATTGTTTACTACTTCAATCGGAGAATTGAATAGCATCCACCGTGATAGGAAATTTTTTTTTTCACCGGTTATAGGTTAAGTTACCTGGTATGTTTGGCAGTTGATTCCACTTCCAGGCTGACAAATCATGTTGAGGCATTGACCACCTCCCATACACTGCTGAGAAGCCTGCAATCAGAATTGGCTCCCTGAAAGACTTGGTATGTGTTTCTGAAATTTACTCCCTAAGCAAAAATTTTACCTGACATGATTGGCCAGGTTGAACCATGTTCATGCAAACGCCATTCACGGGGACCTGAAAAAACAGGAAGTATTGATTATCCGATTATTCGTATCAAACGTATGGTTACGAAAAAGTGTATAAAATATCAAATATCATACGAAACTTGGTCGCTGGGATATGTCAATGTAAATGTACCAACTAGAAAACGATATACAATCGATAAACCTGATTCATTGCACAAGAAGCCGTTGTAACCCCTCCAGACTGACAAAAGAAGTTCAGACATTGACCACCGCCCATGCACTGTTGGGAAGCTAGGCATTGACCGCCTGGTTGAACCATGTTAAGGCATTGGCCGTTGATAAACACCTGTTAGGCAATTTTATTGTATCGGAAAGGTTGGGAATTGTTTTCAACTAACCTGATTTGCAGTACATGGTGAAGTGGTGAAACCATTTCCGGGTCCACAGACAAAGTTCAAACATTGGCCCCCACCCATGCATTGCTCGGGAACTTGGCACTGGCCTCCTGGTTGAACCATGTTAAGGCATTGGCCGTTCACGAAGACCTCAAAATAGACATTAAGGTGAATTGAAAGATGGAGGGCTTGTGAATAACCTGATTTGTTGTGCATGGTGAAGTCGTGACTCCTGTTCCGGGTTGGCAAACGAAATTCAAGCATTGAACTCCATTCATGCATTGCTGGGAAACTTGGCACTGGCCACCTGGCTGGACCATGTTGAGGCATTGGCCGTTCACGAATACCTGTTCAATAGGAATGTACTTCTACTTGAAAACTAAGAAGATCTACAATTCAATTCAATTCAAATCAAACGCTTTATTCTCGATGTCATGGGACATGAAGCGCAATTAATTCGAACGACTCCAGCTTCTTATGAGTTTCTTGATGTCGAGAACGAGAACGTAAAATGTAGAGTGGAGTGTCGATTATGTTCGATTATGGTGAGAATCTACACCCTACCTGATTTGTGGTACATGGTGAAGTTGTGACCCCGGTGCCAGGTCCACACTTGTTAGCCACACATTGGCCGCCTCCAGAGCATTGCTGGGAAACGAGACATGTACCGCCAGGTTGAATCACGTCCAGGCATTGGTTCAACACGAGGACCTAGACGTACGCTCTTGGAACACTTTCAATTATTTTGCTATTCATCTTCTCTCTTTCCAACTCAAGTTTGTAACTTTCAATCTCTTCGCGTCTCTATAGTTAATTATCCCCATCTTTTCTCAGCTAGCTTCTACTATTGTGTTTAAAAACGTTACAATGAAGATCGGATACAAAATCACGCGATTCTTTCTAACAAAGTATATCTTAATAACATCTTTTTTTTCATTTCTTAATTACAGGGGGTGAGGTGAGGACAAAGGGAGGTATTGGACTGCTTCATTTGGCGTTGTATTTTCCATTGCACACGGTTTAAGAGGCGGTCACATAGGACAGCCAATGTCGGAGGTAGGAAGAAAGGTGGCTTCCTCCGAAGGAAGGTGATCTGAGTCAGTTGATTACCGAGGTTTCTAGCAAATACTTAAACTTCTTATATGATCAGTTAAAAAATGACTCGGGTAGCTCATTCATAAATCATAAATCATATATGAATTTTTTTCATTACTTCAACATTGGAAAAAATGGAAGATTTTTTCTGTTTCACTGAGCATCCCGACTTTTCTCATACCCGTATTTTCTCCGAGTTAAACAACTTTATCGTATTCTTATTTTCCCCAATAAAATGAAATTGGATGAACTTGGTTCACGATGCTCGTAAAATCACCTGATTGGCCGCGCATGATGAACTTGAGACTCCTGTTCCAGGCCCGGCGGGTTGGCAGACGAAATTGACGCATTGCGCCCCGCCAGAGCATTGCTGAGATAATTGACACTGGCCACCTGGCTTGACGATGGTTAGGCATTGGTTGTTGACGAATACCTGGGAGTGGCAAGTTATCTCTGATTTTAAAGCGACCAGTTAAACAAAACCAAAAACCAAAAACTTTCCGTTTAATCCTTTTTTAGGACTTCTTTGCATCGTTACGTATTACTAATTCGTTGTCCTTGACTGAAAGTGGTTGTGCTACTGAATGGCCGACCAGGTTTTACATAACACTAACCTTAAGTTTTCAACCGAGTTTGTTTTTTCTCGATATCTACAAACAGTATACTAGAAAACTTTTTTAAAGCATCTGGTAAACTGTATGAAAAAAATGAGTGCTTTTAAAACTCATTTTTACCGGAAAACAAGTGAACCGCTCGTCGGCATTGGAAAAAAAGAAAACATCAAACATGCAAAAAAACTTGAGAATTGGTTCACATTTGAATTTTTTTCAAGTTTTCGACACAATTACTTTGTTGTAGGTTTGAGCAAAGCTGCTCACAATTTGAGGTCCTAACTGGGAAATGTTTTGAATGGTGGAGTTACGAACTAGCCATACTATTGACATGACCAGGTATTTACCAGTCAACCTTTGGAACAGCCAAGCTATTACTTAGCCATGGTTTTAACTACAGAAGCTATTGAACAGTTAATTTAATGACCTGCTAAACTCTTGACCAGGTAAGCTTTTGTAAAGTCAAGCTATCGGTCAGTCAATGTATTCACTAGCAAACATAACAACCCGCGAAGATATTGGCTATTGATGTCTTGTTTGATGTCGCACGAACCTGATTTGTATTGCAAGTGCTGGTTGTGCCAGGTGGTTCGCAGACAAAGGCCACGCATTTTCCTCCTCCACTGCATTGCAGAGTAACCTGGCAGGCACCGCCTGTAGGAACGACGTCCAGACAATGACCATTGAACAGAATCTAAATTCAATTTCCGATTTTCCGCCTAAATGCTTATCAAATGATAGCTTCAATAACATTCGTTACCCCTTTCATTTCATTTCATTTCTTTATTCCAAGCACATGAGATATCATTAAAACACAAACAAAAACAAAGTTAAATGCATGGACTTTCTTCTAAGTGGCGGTGCTTAGGGGTTGCGGTATAGATGAAAAAGGGGGGAGGGTGATGTACTTGAAATCGACAATTACAGTACCGCCCAAAATGTTATAATATATAGGGTTATTGAAAATAACTTTTTTCAAAGATAAAATTCAAAGCTCAAATTTTCACAGAAGTTTTTTTGGGTGTCTGTACCGTACCGGACGTCGTTTTGAGTGATTTATTATTTATCTCCAGGAAATACACCGAAATTGGTATATCTTCCATTTTTCAGTTTTTCTCCATGATTTTTTTTAGTTGATTTTTTTTTTGTTTACCGAACTTCATTCATAAAAATTTTGTTTCAAGTCATGGTTCGAACTGTTGGACATCGAAATACAAGTAAAAGAATGCAAGAAGCTGTTGTTGCTGGGGCGAAACAGGGCCGGTCACAGAGCGAGCTCGCTCAGCAGTTCGGGGTAACTCAGAGCGCTATCTCCCATATCCTCCGGCGTTTTCGAACCCAGGTGAACGAATTTTCTACAACTGAATAACTTTGGAACACAAAAAATTGCAGGGACGAGTCATCGTGAAGACAAGTTCGGGGAGACCCCGCGTAACTTCGAGGTACATGGACCGAAGCATCCTGCGCGCATCTCGCGAAGACCCGAAACGCACTGCTACAGACATTCAAGCTGTCATATCAACGCCCGCGACTCCTGCTCCTTCAATAACTACCATCAAACGCCGTTTGCAAGCCGCTGAACTGAATGGAAGGCGGCCTGCAAAGAAGCCTTTCATCAGCGAAAAAAATCGTAAAGTTCGAGTTCAGTGGGCTAAGGATCACCTCACTTGGACACGCCGTGAGTGGTCTCAGATTGTTTGGAGCGATGAATCCAAGTTTAATATGTTCTGCAGTGACGGTCTGAGGTGGGTAAGACGTCCAGCGGGCAAGCGTTTCCTGCCGCAATACCAGTCGCTCACAGTCAAACATGGCGGTGGTTCTGTGATGGTCTGGGGCTGTTTTTTTCCGCCAGCGGCATGGGTCCAATTAGACGTATTGTCGGAAATCTCGATCGTTACGGCTATGAGAACATAATGGAAAGCACTATGCGCCCTTGGGCCCTCTCCAAATTCGGCCGTGGGTTCACCTTTCAACAAGATAACGACCCGAAACATCGATCTCAGCACGTTCAGAACTGGTTTCGCCGTCGGCATGTGGATGTTTTGGACTGGCCGAGCCAGTCTCCCGATTTGAACATCATCGAAAATTTATGGGAACATTTGCAACGAAAATTGACGGGAAGAACATGCAGAAATGCTGATGAAAAGTTTAAGCAGCTAGAGGAGAAATGGAAGGCGATTTCGCAGGCAACCATTGACTCTTTGATTGATTCTATGCCTCGTAGATGTCAGGCAGTCATTGACTCGAAAGGATATGCCACCAAATACTAGAATATTTGTTTTATTACTTCGAAAAAACTGAACATCTATATAAGCACTTTTTACTATTTCCATTTTTTTACGAATAAACCTAATAAAGCATTTTCCAAACTTGTTCTATAACTCGAAACATGTGAATTTGGCTTGTAAAAAGTATCTGAAAATTTGATCTTCATTCGTTTTTTTTTTGAAAAAAGTTATGTTCAATAACCCTATATATTATAACATTTTGGGCGGTACTGTATATTAGTCATGAACGAAAGGTTTAGGTAATATCTTTTCAGTAGGCAGAGATAATAATTGTTTTTTTTGAAACTAGCAGTATTAGGTGTACTGACGATCTCAAAAGATAATGAATTCCATACTGATAGCTGGCGAGAAACACATGTAGAAATAGAACATTTGCTAATATTATGAGGTGTTTTTAGCCTGAGCTCATGAGAATGGCGAGAAAATCTCTGTACTGCGGATAATTGAAACAAGTTCATAGTTTCAAGTTCACATTTTTTGTGGACACATTTATGAATAAATAAAAGGACGATATTCAAGAGTTTCTAGGCCTAACATGGAGATTCTTTGTGAATAGGGAAGTCTGGAATGGCCAGATCTTGCTAGGACTCTTCTCGTAAGCGACCGCTGAACTTTTTCAATAGATTTTACTAAGCCGGGGGATGAGGGATTTCATAACTCACTAGCGTATTCAAGAACAGGTCTGACATAAATTTTAAAAGCTGAAGTTAAAAGAGGCGGACATGGTGACTTGAAGGCTTTTAACATCATTCTATGGAAAACAACATCTTCAGGACAACTACAACGAAAGTTCATGAATCTTTTTATCTTTTTTATTGCTTCGCTTTATGAATAAACGCGGATGGGAAATATGAATACATAAATAAAATGAGATCAAAATGCTTATTGTCCCAACAGCTTTTCAAACGGGGACATATAAACATGTAATAATAAACTGCTGATCGTAGAAACATTTTCAAGATAGTCAAGTTCTCCGCAGAACCAAAAAAATTATTTGTAAGTAATGTCACAGAATAAATTTTGACGGTTTTTTTTAATTGGGCCCTTGCTTCTGTCTAGTCGAAAATTATGTCAAAATAATAATAATGGTACTTCATCGCAAGGGTGATTTCGGAAGGGGTAGGTAGGGGATCAAATAGAGAAGTGATTCGTATCAACATCAAGGCGTGACACTTTTCAAAGTGAGAAAAGAGGTAAGCCGAGGGAGTAGAGGTAAGTGGGTGTGAAATTTCGTATATGTATAACAATTCAAGTATTCATTAGAATTCTATGGAGTCGTCGAAGTTTCGTAAAGTTCCCGTTAACAGTCATTTTCTGTTATTTATCTCAAAAAACGATGGATACTTTTTTCAACAAAGTAATCAAACTCAGTGTTGTAGAAAAAGTGTTCAATAATAAACTTTGTGAAAATAGTTGGCTCAGTGTTATTGACTCTAAAGTATTTATAATTCACTCTCTTTGCAAGCATGCGACCTAAGTAAAGCAGTCTGTTGTCGCGCACTACCTATGAGAATTGAATACGTAGCTGAATTTTTATTTTCAGCTTGAACATGATTTGTTCATTGCCTCTCGTTGATCAAAAGTACTAAACCACACGATTTTTTTATTTGAAAAAAAACTAACTTGACTCTGCTGACATTGAATGGTTTGCTGAGAAGGATTCACTTGTGATGCGAAGGATCTCAAAGGAGAAAGTTTTTTGCTATAAAAGAAATACTCAAAAGCGGAGGAACCTAGGAAATATATTTGATATTTATCAGCTTTTTTATCATTGTTGTAAATTCAAAAAAATCATGTATCGTAGGGTTACATAGCCCCAAGCGTTACTTTGCTTGTGAAATTTAAATATTTTAAAGTGAGTCAAACAAGTTTTACATCACGGCTGCATACTGAAAATGTCGTGTCCTTTTTATTGTGTTGCTAAAAATTAAAAAAAATTTTCGCGTCTAACAAGTGAATGAAATTAAATGCGAAAGAAAATGATGGAAAATTGAGAATGTGAAAGAGTGTATTATCATTTTCTGAAACAACTCACAATCTCGTATCGTTACTGAATTTCTGGGGCTCTTGCATAACGAGTGACTGTTCACTGAGCTCATCGAGATGGCGATGAGTCTCGATTAGTTTCCCTTCTTTTTTCTCTGAGTCATTTTGGATGAATCGCGCGGACGCTTCTTGGACGGATGCGCTCAGGACACAATATCCATGCAGGGCAACTTGGCCTTGAGGGCATACACACACCTGGATTAAATGCTCACTCTTTTCGTTTCAAAACCCTTCCTCGTTGTCCACTTACTATAAAGAGCGCATTTTAACACAAAATATGAACAAATACACTCAACTACTATCTCTCTAAACTTGGAATAATTTACTTTAAAGATTTACTTGTTATGTTGCCTTTTCTGCGGACAATCAATCACATGTCACTTTTTTTTCTCAACAAAAGTTTTACAAAATGCGCTCCCCAAGTTTTCTTGTAAAAAAAACCATTCAATCTATTTCTTTGATTTCCAAAAGCGCCCCGAAGCAAGTAATTATATCTAAGGTGTTGAACACGCAAAAAACTTTGTTTGGAATCAACAAAGAGATTATAAGACTGATGATAGGAGTGAAATTATCTCACAAGATAGTTAAAATATACTCTAGGAAATCATGCAACGCTCATTTGCATAGGATGCCTCAAGTGTCTGGGCTGTGGATTCATATACTTCATTAGCTTGCTGAATGAAATCGGAAGAGACGAGTTGATGCCTAAGATCCCAGATCGGCCAAGCCACTTCGTAGCAAAATACGAACAATTTCTTTATCTTGACTATTTATTGACTAAATATTTGAGTTTTGAATGAATAAATTAATGAATGAAATAGTGAATAAGTAAGTGGCGAACCTGGTTGATACAATTCGAGCCTCCGACGCATTGGGGGTCTCCCATGCAAGGAAGCCCAGGAGTTGCCAGGGTCACGCAGACATTGTTGACATTTGCCTTGAATGGGCCTCAGATAAGATTATCTTACATCAAATAATCGCTCTAGTTGATCACTTAATTGTGATTGTTCGAACTTGCAACGAGGAATTTAGGGTGTTATTTGGTTTTGAATCGCTTATGAAAATCCTAACTCTGAAAAACCTTTAAATAAGTAAATGTTAGCTTAAATTCTGAATAAATAATTGAGGATCCTCTGCAGAAGTTCGCTCTTTGAATTATCAACTGGAATGATAAGTCGAATTTTTATTATAGATGAAGCAAGATTCAGAACGATTTTTTGAACATATAAACCATTCTTTCTGTGGATTTTTTTCTCTAGTTTGAAAACATTTTTTTTTATAATAAAGAGCTTTTAGTGCTGTCAAAATCTCCAGTTTGTGTTAAAGGCTTATGTTCTTTTTTAACGTTATTTTTCTGTTTCAAAGTGATGAACTTTTTGCAGATGATGTTTACAACAAATTGAAACGTCTGAATCCTCTCTCACTGCATATCAAAACTGACTTCAACAAGAGTCCAGCTGTGAGAATAACATCCCTATTATACTCGTCTCATTCGAGTAAGTTTCATATTTCAGACTTTATTTGCAAAATTGAAATTTCAGACTTAATTTGAATTTTTTTTGTGATTTGTAAAATAAATATTTTTGTAATTTGTAAAATAAAAGAAACGGTTTTGTGTTTACTTGTTATATTTTTTCGATATAATTGTTACCACATTGTAGGTATATTTGTCATTCAAAGTTGAATCGTATTGCAACCTTTTAAGAACGGCCCCGAAAATTTGTTATAAATCATGTTATGTCTTCCGCCTTGTCGTTATCATTCATGTTATAGGAGCTTCTCTCAAACTATCGTATAAAAGGAATGTTATATGTATACCAATAACCTTCATCGCGCTTATTTGTGCCTCACAGCAAACTACGCGCTATATCATTAGTAAAATAATGAAGAATAATGAAGAATAAAGAAGAATTACACGAATTCTTTGAAGAATAACACACTATTTCAGTTATATATTATATTATGTATAACAAAATTCTATGTTGAACATGTTAACATAATCCTCTATCGTGCACTATCATGACCTCGATCGCCCAGCGGGAACCCCCGCCAGGCCATACAAAAATTGGTTCGATCTCTATTCAGAGTATGAACCGAGATCTTTTTAGCGTAAGCTAACTAATGAACGAAGCGAGAGCATTTTGTATTTCTTTTCACGCAGCGACCTACATTGACCGGGTTCGAGAAAGTTGAAGTAGACTGCGCTATTCTCTTTTACACAGACAGCTAGAGTGATTCGTCTGCTACGTATTTGCTTTACTTGATTGTTAGAGGCAGAGTGTTTATTTGGTAAAAGCAATTTTTTGTGTCAATTCCAAATTTCCTTCAATGTTGATACAACAATTTAAATGTATGTTTAAATGCTAAAAAACCTTTTTTCGAAAAATAGAACATTTAAAATAATCAGTTCGCTTGGGTATTTTTGACGAGCATCGCGCAGTTAATTTGAAGAACATACTAAAGATTTTTTTCTACAGTTTTGAATTTCTTCAACAATGAAAAATTTTAACAAGAACTTACCTATCGGCGAGCCCTCTTTTCAATGTTTTTTCTCGAAAATTTTACTGAAAAGTAACCTGTGTTTGACTGCACCCGGTTGATGGAACAACGCAGTACCCCATCACGATTTGCCTGAACCCTCTGTCGTGAATTTCTAATTCATCATGATGATAAGCTTATTTTCTATCAGATTTATCATGGAAAGAAGTAGAAGAGATTTCTTAACGTCTGAGAACCGTGCGCTAGAACTGAAACCTATGAAATTCTTTAAAAACGGTACACGGTTTTTAATACAACGCCAATGAAAGAGCTTTCTTCATTTTAGTAATGGGTCTTTTCGAAAGGATAACCGACTTCGGTTCGAATGAAGACTGCAAAAATTTCTCGGGTCTCAACAGGACCCTTTTAAAACTATCTCTAAGGATTTCCTATCGACGTAACCTCTGGGCAGACAAATACAAAAATAGAAGCCCCGAGTAATGCAAACTTGAGAGCTTTAAAGCAATTTAGCATGTGGCTAATAGAAGTGCAACTGTCGGGGGCGCGTTTTTGACATTCGCCTCAAGAAGAAACTGACGCAGTGGCAAGTGTGCAAGTGCATCTGAAGTTGAGGCAATAGGAGTTGTCAATGCATTGCAGAGAGGATTGACATTGACTGCCAGGAGCCGCTAGTGACAGGCACTGACCATTCACCTTCGTCTGAAGAAGACTGACAACTTAATTTTATCACCACCATTCAACATCAACACTATGCTAAAAAAACTTTCAGTTCTAACTCTTCATGGTAGTCACTTTGAGAGAAAGAAAATTTACCAAATTGATTATCACACGAATAATCTTATGTGCCGATTCTCAAATTTTCATGATAATCAACAATGAACATAGAAAACTGAACTCGACTTTATAAATATCAGCAAAAAAAACGTATGTCTTCTTACAATTATTGATACAGAAGTTCAGTCGAACTATGGCAATTGAAAGCGGAAAAAAGTTCAAATAAAAATTTACTGCAGCAACCTGTCCGGGTCGGCAAGTTTCAAAGTTGCTTCCTTGAAGACAGAAGCCATTCATTCCATAGAAGCCTGGTTTGCACTTGCAAACCTTGAGAGATATTTTTAAAGTAATGAAAAGTTTTCCGGATGAAATCTCGTCTCACACTATCAATAAGGTCTCGTTCTCAGTCTTTCTTCTCGTCTCACACTGTCAATAAGGTCTCGTTCTCAGTCTTTCTTCTCGTCTCACACTGTCAATAAGGTCTCGTTCTCAGTCTTTCATCTCGTCTCACACTGTCAATAAGGTCTCGTTCTCAGTCTTTCTTCTCGTCTCACACTATCAATAAGGTCTCGTTCTCAGTCTTTCTTCTCGTCTCACACTGTCAATAAGGTCTCGTTCTCAGTCTTTCTTCTCGTCTCTCACTGTCAATAGATCTCGTTCTCAGTCTTTCTTCTCGTCTCACACTGTCAATAAGGTCTCGTTCTCAGTCTTTCTTCTCGTCTCACACTGTCAATAAGGTCTCGTTCTCAGTCTTTCTTCTCGTCTCACACTGTCAATAAGGTCTCGTTCTCAGTCTTTCTTCTCGTCTCACACTGTCAATAAGGTCTCGTTCTCAGTCTTTCTTCTCGTCTCACACTGTCAATAAGGTCTCGTTCTCAGTCTTTCTTCTCGTCTCACACTGTCAATAAGGTCTCGTTCTCAGTCTTTCTTCTCGTCTCACACTGTCAATAAGGTCTCGTTCTCAGTCTTTCTTCTCGTCTCACACTGTCAATGAGGTCTCGTTCTCAGTCTTTCTTCTCGTCTCACACTGTCAATAAGGTCTCGTTCTCAGTCTTTCTTCTCGTCTCACACTGTCAATAAGGTCTCGTTCTCAGTCTTTCTTCTCGTCTCACACTGTCAATAAGGTCTCGTTCTCAGTCTTTCTTCTCGTCTCACACTGTCAATAAGGTCTCGTTCTCAGTCTTTCTTCTCGTCTCACACTGTCAATAAGGTCTCGTTCTCAGTCTTTCTTCTCCCAAATCCTTCCTTGAAGACCTTTTTAGCGCAATTTTTCTCTTTCAAAACTCGTTTAAAAAAATTTCTTGTGTGCAAAATATAGAGCAGTAGACGTTTTTATTACTTTCTGCTGTCCGATTTCATCTGTTTGAAAATCTGAGCACAATTTTAATAGGTCCTAGAAACGCTCAAGCAAATCATTCTTATCTTTTTCAATCTCGCAATCAAAGTTTCAAATGCTTCAAGCCTCATCACCAAATTGAACTCGCTGCTTCCGAGCGATTCTTGTTACTCGTAAAAGAAAAATGCAACTGACGGAGTCACAGTAGGCGTTGATGGGACAGGTCTCCGAGATTTGACACTCACACCCCAGATATCTGCGCTGCATGCAGATTCCATTCACGAAAACCGGGAAAAACGCGGAAATTCATGAATTATTTGCTTATTTTTCTTAAAGTAAAAATTGAAATAATGATTACGCATTTTATATTATATTTATTTTATTCAAGAACTGTTTCGGTTTACTATTCCTATTTTTCTGTCTTTCGTATGTTTTTTTATTGACCAACCGCATAATCATTCTTGAAGTAGTATTCGATGGTCCTTACTACTTGAAACGATTAACTTTTTTAACAATCAACCGACTTCCCGGAACTCTTATCGTTTAGATAATTGACTTGATATCTTTCATATATTAATCTGCCTGGCTCGCTTTGTCTCTTTGGTAAAGCGTTTCGTTAACGCTAAATCGTATATGGCTGGGTTCGATCAAACTTCGTGGACTATTTTTTGACCGTTTGGCAATTTGATCATACTTGCTTTTCGATCGGTCACGATAGCCAACGAGTACTTCCACATGAAACCATGATTGGTTTGAAATTCATACCTTCATTAGTTTAAAGGGCTTCTTTCAATTTTGTTGAGTTTGTTAAAACAGTAATGTTTCATTGAAGTTTCAGTACTAAAACTAAAACTAAAACTTATATTAAATAGTTAGACTGGGCAGTTTTGAGTCACCTGCCCAGACAAGCAATTGCGCGGCTGCTCAACACAGTATCCATTCAGGAATTGGCTTCCTCGAGGACATTGGCAGATCTGCAATCCACCAAACACATTACTAAACGATGTGTAATTGTAATAAAAACGTTTTTTTATTAGAATCTACAAAGAAAAAACTCCGAAATTTCAAGAAAAAAAACACATATTTAATGAAAACATGAAACATAACGACATCCCATTTTTTCGGATTGCACACACAGAAAAAAATTGATCATCAAGAGATCTGAAGCGCTGAGAAGATCTCGACCTTCGTCTTTAATACTACACAAACCAGCTTTATCATCCTTTCATAAAAAATATCAAAATTCTAAGTTACACAGTTTAAAGGCAGTGACGCCTAGTTAAGAGGACAATTGATTGAACTATCGCACAGAAAAAAAGCTAGTCCGCTGGGTGAGATCGAACCCAGCCATCTCGTGTCAAACAGGAAGCGCGTGTTACCGTTACACCACGGGGACAAATTGCTATTCCCTGCGATAGTGTTATATGTATGTATGAAACACTCATAATCCTTGTTCACTTAGTCACGCATGCTTATCAAGCGATTGCGTCATAATTGAAGCGTAGCTCCAGAATTTATGATTAAGACAGAAGAGAGATGGAAGATGGATGATAAAGCTTCAAATGCTGAGTATTTGCCATCCTCTCATGAACAATTCATTATGATTTTCACTGCAGAACCGAAACTTATAACACTAACACCAAAAACTTTTTTAGTTTCCTGTTGAAACTCCTCACCGGATGTCCCTGTATAGTTTCCGTAACAGCCATCAGAACAATAAAATAGCAAAGCAAGATTTATGAGCAATTGTCACGGGCTAAGCGTTTTAAACATACCGCAAACGCAATGAACATTAATATGTGTCCTCTAAAAAGTATTGGTGACGTTTTCGATAAGGCATGGACGGTTCGGTTCTATCCCGCTCAATGGACCAGCTCTCGTTCGTGCGCAAATTCAAACTAATTTCGTGTATAAAATTATCTACATCAGGACTGGTTATGAAGAGACTCAAAAAGCTAAAATGTTTGTTGTTCAATATTTTTCAGGGAACCAGCTGTTTTAGTCATAAAACCTCGTTTTGGAAACAAATTATTTTCATATTATTCAAAATGAAAATTTAACAAACGTTGCTATCGCAGAGAGATCCCCCAACACACTGCGCATCATCTGAGCACGCCTGGCTGGGCGCTGCATAAGACACGCATGCACCGTTCACTCGAGTCTGCCAACAGCCTGTTTTCTTCTTTTAAATTTTTTGTTCCGCTCCCAATTGTGAGTTTAACATCCGATGTTCAGTGACTCACCCTGTTATGTAAATTATAACCAATGACATTCATCAGGAACGAAATCATTCAAAACTTCAGTTTCAGTGATTTCTTTTGGAGTTCAATACTCTTCAAATATTCAGTTAACATTTTTAAAAAACTTACCAGAAAGCGTTAGATCGAAAATGCGCAACTGGGTCAGCTTGACCTCTGGGAAGTTGTTACACAGAAATATACACAGTCCTAACCCGCAGTATTAAGCATAATTGGTTGAATCTATTAGCTAGTGGAAATACTATGTTTAATAAGGACGTCGATGACAGGTTAATGCTTGTTTGTACATTTACACAGACTAAAATTTGTATGCAAAAGCACTCCCATGCGCGCTCGCTGTAATCTTGTACTCTTCGATCAGTGGATTGCATAGTATTCAAAATGGAGAACCTGTGTGATAGAGCAGCCGAACTGAGGTACAACACAGTAGCCTTGCACGATTTGGCTGCAAGAAAAGTTTCAAACCTCAGAAAATTTTTTTGCAGACTCAATCTTTGAATGAATGTGTGACTTAAAGTATAAATGACGAACTGGAATATCGTAAACATTTATGGGAAACCTAGAGCTCTAAGAATAAGTTAAACTGAGGTTAAAACTACATACATAAATTTATTGTTAGACAGCCAAAACTCAATTGGAAGTTTTAATAAAAGTAAATGTATAACTTGAAGTTAGAGCAACATAAAAAGCTCACATATGAAAAAAAAAAATGAAATAACATAAATTTTAAATTACAAGAGACTAACGATGCGGGTGCACTGCAAGTACACCGGTTGTAGGTACACGCTGAATTGTCGACGCACTGCTCTTCTTTTTCGCAGAAAGAACCGGGAGCAGAAAGTTTCATGCAGATCCCATCAACGCTTACCTTATTACAAAAGATAAAACCGTGAGAATTTTACCGTTTCATGATTTAGATACAACTGTATTTAAATGAAATGAGTAGTTTTCAAACATTCCACCAAGTGCACAAGAACATATAACTTATATGTATGTCCATATAATATACAATTATACATAATCCAACAAACTTCTAAAAAATTCGAAGAAAAAAATTCAAAATTTAACCGTTCCGAGGCTGCAAGTCGTGTAGGCAGCTTGTGGTTTGGCGATGCATCTGAATATAGTCATTCGAAAATAGACTTTTCCTAAGACTTGCAGACTATTTTATGTTTACTTATTTACAATATGTATGTTTTAAACATTCCAGGACCTATGTCAACATGAAGTACCATAACTCATACTATCCATACAAAATCGATCTAATATTCGCGCTGGTTATTTGGAACGAGTGAGATGGTTGAGTTTAGAAGTGAAGTGAAATGTGGTTTGGGCTTTACGGTCTTGAGATGTTCAGGTTCTTCTTTTTTAACCGAGTTCACTCTCTCTCTGATCAGTCAAAGAAAGCGGAAAGCGGGAAAACGATTATGTTTTGTCTCATAGATGAATAAATGCATGACCCGACAAACGTTGAGAACGAATTACCACCTACCTCAAAACACTTTTCTGATCGTTGGTTGACACATTGGACTTCCCCGCTGTGTAGTCCGATATCTCGGAGAGGCTCATCACTTGGAGGGTTGGGGTCGCGTTGTCGGGGCAGGTGCACACGGCGGAAGTGCAGACAGCATCCACTGAGTTATTGAATGAACGAATGAATTAATCAATGAATGGATTAAGGAATGCCTAAATGAGTAAGTAGGTGTACATATAAATGTATAAATGTATGAATTAGTGAACATATAATTGCATTAATGTATGAATGAATTAATGATCAATTTTCTCAAGACTTTGATGGGTGAATGATTGAGTCCTTCAATGTAAGAACAAGTGAAGGATTAATTTCAATATCTTTAGGAGTGAAAAAACAATTTGAAATTAAAATCTTTTTGATCTTAAAAAATCAATAAATTTTCAGTGTGGTGAAGCATATTAGAGAAACTAGGAAAACATTCATAAAATCAATATTGTTTTATTACAAACTGCTTTCAGAATATTATTGTACAGGGTGCGGCAAAAAGCTAGGTACACAGTCTTTTTCCGATAAAAACATAAAGGATTGAGCAAATCAAACAAATATTTCATCAAAATTTAATCAAATAGTTTGGGATATAACTGCACTTTCTAATTTCGAATAGCCTTCCCTTCTCTTTGACACAGTGCGGAGTCGCTAGTTGGATGCACCCACCATGGTGGACAGGCAAGCGACATCAAGATCATCCCACGCCTTCTGTATGGCGCGCTTCAGACATTCCAAATTCCTGTGGGGAGAAGCACAGGCCTTGCTATCAAGAACCGACCACACAGAGAAGCCTAGGGGATTCAATTCAGGCGAGTACGGAGGCCATTCGGCGGAAGTGATCCTGAAGGGAAATTGGTCTTGCACCAGACTTGCACCAATTTAGCCTTGTGGGCGGGCGCAGAGTCCTGCTGGAACGTCCAGTTGCGTCCCGCGAAGTGAGCCTGGCTCCATTAAAGTACTTCCTTCACGAGAATGTCGTTCAGTTAGTTATTGGAATGGACTTTGACTCACTTCTCGACGAAAACGAGTGGAGTCTTGCCAGTCGTGCAAATCCTGGCTCAAACCATGACAGAAGCGGGATGGCCCTTCCTCGAGACGTAACAGCCACTTCGCTGACCGATTTTGACAAAGTCCTATCGTTCTGGTAGTTGAAGGACTGCTCCTCATCGGTGAAGAGAATATCCAAACAGTCCACCGGCTTGAACCGCTTTGACAGTTCATGACGTCTCCGAAGACGGGTCGCCTTCATCTGGTCCCTCAATGCGCGAGTCTTCTGCAGCTTGATCGGGCGAAGTTTCATGCGAGACTTGACGATCCTACGAACAGATCTCTCCGAGATATTCAGCTCCTTTGCAATTTTTTTAATCCGCTTGGGGATATAATGAATCTTGTCTCGGATGCTTCTCACGTTGAATGAAGTGGCCGCGGTCACTGATCTACCGCTCTGAGGACGGTTATTTGTCGTACCAGTCTCACGAAAGCTACGCATTGTGTTTTCAATGGTCCTTCGGGAGAATCCAGTGATTCTGGCGATGTGCTTTTGAGTATGCCCGGACCGGCTCAAGTACATAATGTAGCCTCGGTCCATATCAGAGACCATTACCTCAGAACGACAGTAGATAGCATTCTGAACTTTTCAGTGTGTGTTTTCAAGGTTATGATTAAAAATCACACGACCGCTAGACCAAACCAAAAAAAAAGATACAAAGTGATAAAGTGGTTCACCTAGCTTTTTGCCGCACCCTGTATTGTAGTTTTCATAATTATGAATGAACGATAGTACGAATTCGTATTAATAAAATTTTAATGATCTTTCCAATTTATGTATAATTGAAATTGTAACAATTCAGTTTGTGTACTCGTGTGCAAGAATGCTAATGAATAAACC
Source organism: Allodiplogaster pararmata (assembly GCA_964056735.1). Lineage (NCBI taxonomy): Eukaryota > Metazoa > Nematoda > Chromadorea > Rhabditida > Diplogasteridae > Allodiplogaster > Allodiplogaster pararmata. The sequence continues at coordinate 45,387,871 of OZ057403.1, forward strand.
CTTTGAAATGATGTAATATTTAGAACTAACAAACGCAATCGGCATCGGAAACACAAGCCTTTCCACTGACTTCGATCCCTTGATTTTTTGTAATGATCTTATAGGTTTGTTTAACCGAAGACCAGCAATCTCCATTGAAGAGGCGTCTTGAGCCCTCAGGACAATTCCTGGTTAGGCCTTCAGGTTCCTCTTCTGAAACACTGCTCTAGATCATCTTTTTCCAAACTGCTCATCTCTTCTTGAGCTCTTTCTTTTATTTTTGTTTAGATTGTCTTAGATTTTTGTGAATCAATGCTGAATTTTCGGTTCCGCATAGAACCGTCAGTGATTAAATGGTTCATGTAAGCGATCGAGCCTTCAGAAGCAATTTTTCGCATTGAAATTGGTAGAGTTTACAGGTAGAAGTTGAATTGAATAAATGTTTATCTGTTAAAGTGAGGGAAAATTTTGCGCGTTAATCACTCTGTTTACTTCTTTTTTTAAAACCACAAAGTGGAGGGATTCGTACCGGATTGGGGCATTTCTGTACAACAATTTCTATTTGTTTCAAATTCTAGACTTACACAAGTGAGCATGATACTATGTAGGTTTCACTCACTCCGAATTTTGAATGTAAACAAAACATTCTCTCTTCTGCTTTTTTGAACTTCCTGTTCCTCTATTCATACAAAGCGTACTTTTAGAACAATAACTTTTATCCTTAAAAGTTGAATCATCTCAACAATTGTTGACAGAACATAAATGAAACAGAAAAGAGAAACGGATTCACAGAAGCGTGATATCTGATCGACTGCCAAGAATCCACGCCATCAGAATTCATATTTGCACAGCTTCTATTTCAAATCCGTACAATAGAAAATCGGTTCAATTCGATATCACTTTTTAACGATCAATTCACGTACATGAAAGTTTCAACTAAAAAAGCTATGCTGTATGTATAAAACTTCACTTTTCACTGAACATTAAACAACGTATCTTGTTGTCAGACAAAAGTTGTACGCTGATACCATCTTATTAAACCGTGTTCAAGACAAAACCTCTTAAAGGTAGCTCTGAAAACTCCGTACAAAAAACCTTTGACGCAGCAAATACTCTGTCCGACGTCCTCCGCGTATACGCAAGTACCCTCTGTGCCACACAGCGTCTTCTGATTTTCTGACCTGAGTGCGTACGTATAATAGTAATAATCTTCCTCGCGTTTATTTCCGCCTCATGGTAGGGTTTGTTTTTTTAAAAAAAATAAGAGGAAAACACTAATATTTCAAGGCTATTTGAACGAAAGCCAGACAGAATGGAACCTTTCAAATGTCTACCATTATTTTTAAGATGTCTAATCTGGTTATCCGTTTTCATTCCATAGTAAATGTAGTTGAGTAAACTGATTTCTTTGTTAAGCACGGTGAACTCTCTGCTCATTTCTCTACCTTATAATGGAGTAGACTGCAGAGATCAGACTCTAGCAGATTAAAATTTCATGGAACTTGAAGGAGTTCAATGAAATGCCACGAGGAAGGAACAAGCACAAGGAAGATCAATTCAAATTATTTGCTGCTTTTTTGGGTATTGAGCTTCATCAGCAGTTTTTATTAATCAGAAGAAGTGAAGATAAAAACTAACTGGCAAAAGACTATTCCAGTCGCTCCTCTCAGTCTCTCATAACCGGAAGGGCATTCAGCTTTCACTATAAAGCTTGTGAAATACGGCTAGAAAGAAAGATTCTTTTCTTTTTCAAACCCCGGAGATGGTCGGTTCTATCATTTCCTCTTCACATTGACTTCTACTCGTCTCTACTTCATTGAATTACGAGATTTCTCTTCTGTCATCTTGGGACTCAAGACTTCGTGAATCTCTTCGGTATGAGGTCGAAACGCAAAGTGGTCTACCAAGACTCTTCAGTGCAACGCCACAGTTGCTTATTCCTCTTCCGAAGATTTTCTACTTTTTCATTATCTCATTGTCAACCATGTTAGCGATGACCCTGAACCAGTTGTCTTTTGGCGATAAAGAATATCAATAAAGAATAGAGTGACCATTACACGTTCATTTACTTATATGTTCAGTTTTTATTATAATATATTTCTTTCAATAAATAATATAATGAATATCTGTAACATCAGGTTGGAGGATATGAAAATAGTAACAGAAAAAAAGTCAACAAAAAAAGGTAAAACGTGATTATAAAAGTAAAAGACTCAAACAAAATATTGAGAAAAGCACAACTTGATGAATCTTGTTAAACTGTGTATAGTAGTGAATTACAACAAGGGGCGACATTAGTTGAGCATGAAGAGCATATGTATGTTGTTGATAACCTTGGAAGAAGAAGAAGAAGAAGGCAATTACAAAGGCCTTCATCTGGAAGAAATTGTGATTGCAAGGTCCAGTATTCTGAAGATATGCAACTTGCAAGAAAAAGTGAAAAAAACTAATTTGGTTACGTGAAAAAAGCGCATTGATTAAATATTTTGTTTAAAAGTTTTCTAAAATTTCTTTGGATAGTTCTTCGGATATCTATCTTCTAAGCATTGTCATGATCTCAGATCCCCCCTTCTACTTCATTGTAATATATTTTTTCGATGCATTATCAGATTTTCTTTTAGATAAAGTGAATTTTTTAGAAGTTCCCAAAGTTTCAGAAGTGCACCAAAACCGAGAGGACTTTTTGGATTAAGCCGATAAACTGAAAATTCCAAGTCCCGAAAAACCAGAAAATTGAAGAATGTCATTAGAAAAAAATCTGATCGAATGTACAACTCGAGTATGCGACAAAGGCAATCTGAAATCGGGAGTGACATCTGCTCTTTGCTGAGTGACAGTATGTCCTTCTCGATGGGAGATATAGCCTAGATGTCATGAAAAGAACGGAAGGAATGATCAATTCCTTCAATGATGCGTCAGCAGCTCATGGATATTTCTTCTGATGTGTTTGTAGTTATGTCTACATACCTTACCGTTGTTCCCTGGGCTCTCCCGAACCCCACATAATTATCCCACTCTCGTCTTTCTCCTTTTGTAGCACTTGTTTCTTTATCCTTTTCACAATTCGTCTCTCTTTGTTTTTTTCTCTCTCTTTACTTACCTATCTACTGCATTTCTATTTTTCGTCTCTCGATATCTCTTTGTCACGTGGTGTCTCTCTTTTTCTTGCTCCTTTTTATTTGTTTACATGTTTTTAACTTTCTTTTTCTTTTAAGCATGCTCTTACATTCCTTCCTCTTCACCTTTTGTCTTCTTCGCCTCTCCTTGTTTCTTCTGTTCTCTCTTCTCTAACTTCTTCGCCTCTCCTTGTTTCTTCTGTTCTCTCTCTCTTCTCTAACTTTCACCTTCTCCTTTTTTGAGTTACCTCTCTTATTCACCTATTGTTTTAAAAATCATATGACTGTCCTCGGTTTAAAAACTCTTTTTTCCCAGATCTATTATCAGTCTCTCTTTTTCAGTTTTGTTCTTTTTCTTTCCACTTTCCCATATTTTTTATTTGACTCTTTACTCTAATTGACTACCAAATAATATCTGCCACAGGTGATCCCTGAAGAATTCTAATTTTATAATTTTATTTTCTGTCTTCTATCTAATAACCCATTCTCTTTTACATCTTTCCAACCTTCTTGTTCACTCTTTTTCAATCACTTACTCTCTTATCAACCCAGAAAGCTTGTCTTTTCCTCTCTCTCTCTTTCAAACAGTTTCAGAGTTCGAATTTAAATGTATGATATATGTTTAATTTATAGAATTACCTTAACTGCAACTTTTTTAAAAAAACTTTCCTTTTTTCATTTAATCAATGAAAACTTAGAAAACTTTTATCGTGGTTTAATAGTGATTTTTTTCAAATAATACAAAAAAATTTTCTAATTCTAATTTCATTTTTTGATTCGTCTCCCTCCGTAAGCGGTTGCTCCTCTTCCCTCACAGAAGAGGGAAGAGACGAGAGTCCTTTCCCGAGAAGATTTGACGCTCCGGGATCGTAGCGCCATGATGAGTGACAGAAGAGGAAGTATAGCACTTCGATCGCTACTGCTTGCCTCGCTCAACCTCCGCTCAACGCTCAGATCACATAATCGATGAATCCCGATGTTGCTTGTTGATCTTGATAAAGCGTTTAAATTGAAATGAAGGAGCCTATCGTGTTGCAAAGAGTTGCAATTGCCATGAGCGGGAACATTAAAGGAATATACAGCTTTTTTCTATACAGGCTTCGAGATGATGAGAAGATCAAAGAGGAATAGAGAGAGAAGATCAAAGAGGAATAGAGAGAGAAGATCAAAGTTTTAGAAAGAAAAAGAGAAAGAGAGGAAAACTAGAAAAAAATGAGCTAGTCCAAAACTGAACAAAAACTTCCTAGGTTCCGAGTCTTGTGAGTTGAGAACCAGTTGCTATGAACACATCTCATCTGAAAGATGGAAACGCTAAGCGCGCAAGACCTTGGTTTTTTCGCTCCTAGATTGCAGAACGGTTGGGTATTGTGAGGAACGATTAAGTGGTCTCGCGCGGAAAGAATAAGAGGTTCCTGATGAAATCTCATTGAATGATCTCCGTTCTCTATGAGTGGTGACCCTTCCCGAGCTCTGCCAATTGATGGCAAATCTCCTCCTAATCTTTGCAACCTCCAAATTCCCACAGTCTCTCTTCCGTTCATCGATAGTCTTGTCCGAGAAACGCTGACAAAAGTTATGCAGCCGCTTCAACAGATGATACTTGCTCAGTCCCAACAGATTTCTGACATGAACAAAGTAATTCTGGACCAGTCACAGCAACTTCTACGGATTAGTGAAGAAATGCAATCCATAAAGTCATCTGTCTCTCCGGCCACACTTAGACCCCACTTGTATTCAGCTATCGTCGAATCCACTTATCGAGACAAGGATATGCTCATAGGAAAAGGTAAACGAGCTGTTATTATCGGACTTCCAGAAGGCAAGTCAGAGGATGATACGTGTTGCAAAGATAAAGATCTTATCTCACGTCTTATCATCAGACTCAATTCAGCGGACCTTATTGACGACCTAGAGAAGGGTAATATCAATCATCATCGTCACCCAATTGATCACCCACGTCTCTCTGCTCCTCATGGCCGTCCCATGAAAATTGAGTTTTCTTCGCTTGGAAAGCGTAACCTTTTTCTGGAACTTTGCAGAAAGGCGAAACACCCTTTTCCTAAAGGATGTTACTCCCGAGCTGACCTCTCGCCGGCAGAGCTTCAAGCCGAGAGAGACTGCATCCGAATATCCACTAACCCATCTTTTCCCCCTGCCAAAGTGGTCGATGCTCACCTAATCCCTGCCTTTCCTCGTTTTGCCCAGTCTTACAAACGAGTACCCTATCGACCAATTTCCCCTCCTCCCGCCTCTTCGTCACTAAAGGTATGTGTACGGTATTTTATTTGTGATACGGTATTTTATCCATGCAAACTGGCCGCTGCTTACGTGGCTTGTCTACAACTTTGTCGCTTGAAGAATGCTCCCGGCTTGGAGATTCAATCTTTTGCATAGCATGTTGCTTGAAGGTTGAGTAGGGGTTCGCTTTTTGCATTGTGGTATTATGATTTGATTATTCAGCATAGAGTCACAAGTTTAACCGCTACTCCGTACCAGGGGTTTATTAGTTACCGGACAAGCTATGTCGGCGCATACATGTTCGTGCCAAAAATGATCTACATTCTTCAAATGCTCAGTTATACAGTTTTAAGGCAGTGACGCCTGGTAGAGAATCAATTTGTGATCTACATTCTCTTTTTCCGTTCTATTTTATTTTTCCTCTAAAAATATGCATTATTGATCGGAGATTTTTGCTTTTTTAAAATTCTATCTGTTCCTTCGAAGAACCCCTAGGGAACAAGTGTTGATTTGTTGTTGTGTCAGGATTCATGGAGGATGAGAAGCTTCGGAGGCGGCCACAGTGGCTCGGTGACCAATGTGGAGTGGTCGCCAGGCGGTGCCTACCTTCTCAGCAGCTCCACCGATAAGACCACACGAGTACATGCGAGATGCAAGGTACGCCAAGTGCTTTGGAGCATGACGTTGTACTAATGGTGGAAGTAATAAGAGATAGTGGAACGGCAGAATTAACGTGGACCTGATGCAGTCGAAGAAAAAACGTGTGACGGTAACCTAATACTGTGAAGAATTAGAAACTTGAACGCCAACATGAGCCTAGAACAAGATTGAGAAAGGCTGAGAAGTTTGAGAAAAAAAGTGAACAACAAATAGATAAAAGTCAGAGATTGGAAAAGAAGTAGAGGGCGAGAATAGGAGAATAGGGCCTAAGAGGGAAGAGTAGGAGGTATGGAGACCGGACCAGAGTAGATTGTACAGGGGCCTAAATGTGAAGAGTAGGAGGCACGTTCTCATTGAATGATCTCCGTTCTCATTGAATGATCTCCGTTCTCATTGAATGATCTCCGTTCTCATTGAATGATCTCCGTTCTCTATGAGTGGTGACCCTTCCCGAGCTCTGCCAATTGATGGCAAATCTCCTCCTAATCTTTGCAACCTCCAAATTCCCACAGTCTCTCTTCCGTTCATCGATAGTCTTGTCCGAGAAACGCTGACAAAAGTTATGCAGCCGCTTCAACAGATGATACTTGCTCAGTCCCAACAGATTTCTGACATGAACAAAGTAATTCTGGACCAGTCACAGCAACTTCTACGGATTAGTGAAGAAATGCAATCCATAAAGTCATCTGTCTCTCCGGCCACACTTAGACCCCACTTGTATTCAGCTATCGTCGAATCCACTTATCGAGACAAGGATATGCTCATAGGAAAAGGTAAACGAGCTGTTATTATCGGACTTCCAGAAGGCAAGTCAGAGGATGATACGTGTTGCAAAGATAAAGATCTTATCTCACGTCTTATCATCAGACTCAATTCAGCGGACCTTATTGACGACCTAGAGAAGGGTAATATCAATCATCATCGTCACCCAATTGATCGCCCACGTCTCTCTGCTCCTCATGGCCGTCCCATGAAAATTGAGTTTTCTTCGTTTGGAAAGCGTAACCTTTTTCTGGAACTTTGCAGAAAGGCGAAACACCCTTTTCCTAAAGGATGTTACTCCCGAGCTGACCTCTCGCCGGCAGAGCTTCAAGCCGAGAGAGACTGCATCCGAATATCCACTAACCCATCTTTTCCCCCTGCCAAAGTGGTCGATGCTCACCTAATCCCTGCCTTTCCTCGTTTTGCCCAGTCTTACAAACGAGTACCCTATCGACCAATTTCCCCTCCTCCCGCCTCTTCGTCACTATCCCCCTTAGCCAGTTCAACTCAACACTCCCAAATGCCATCGTCTTCGCTGGTGAACTCTGGGGCCCGGTCGACATCTACATTCGAGGCTTCTTCAACTGACTTTCCTTCTCTGGCGGAAAGCTCAGTGAAGCCGCTACAAGTCAGAAGCGGACGCATTACCAGAAACGCCGAAGAATCTGCCTCATGCCCCAGAAAGTCAGACGAATTTGTTTCCAGAAGAAGAAATGTTAGGAAAACCTCTCGTTATTCACCATAGGATAAGTCGGATAAAAGAGCTAGAAAAGAAGTAATCAAATGCTTGTATTTCAACTGTAGATCAGTGATGAATAAGCTATATGATCTTTATTTTCTTCTTCGTTGCTGTAAATATCACATTCTCTTACTATCTGAGACATGGATGCACAACTCACTAACCTTAGGGCACTACCCTCTGGCCTGGAAAAAAGGAATAATCAAACCAGTTCATAAAAAAGGGCCCCGCTCTCAGATCGAAAATTATCGTCCTATCACTATGGTGTGCTCTATGTCAAAGGTATTCGAGAAACTGATCTTCAATATAACTTATCAATATCTGGAAACCAATGGCATACTACATCCCAAACAACATGGTTTCCGTCGGAGACGGTCCACGGTAACATCCCTGGTAGAGGCTCATTCCATTTACCTCACGCTTCAGAATAAAAAAAATAGACTTTGACATCTGTCTAGTCGACTTTTCACGGGCTTTCGACTCTGTAAACATAAGATTTCTTGTTCACAAACTTGAAAAAGTGGGAATAACGGGCAACCTCCTCTATCTTATCCGTTCTTTTCTCACGAGCAGGTCCTCGAAAGTCTCAATCGGAGAAACATTATCAGGCCCTAAAGTATACAACAGTGGTGTTCCCCAGGGGAGTTGCCTTGGACCCCTCCTCTTTTCAATATTTATAAATGATATCATGGAGCACATAGAGCCAGATGTCCATGGTTTTCTATATGCCGATGACCTCAAAATTTTTTCCAAGAACAGAGACTCTCTTCAGAAAAGTCTGGATTCCATTTCCGATTACTCACTGACTTGGGGACTTGTGATATCAACTCAAAAATGCTTTATCATGCACTGTGGTCCTAGGAATCCAAAAGTAACATATAACCTAGAAGACAATATCATACCAACTACTTCATTAGTGAAAGATCTTGGCATTACATTTCAGGAAGATATCACATTCTCTAAACATATTGAACTAACCTCCCTAAAGTCCCAAAAATGTATAAACATGATCTTCAGAGCCTTTAAAACCAAATCAATTAAAGTTCTGCTCAGAATATACACCACATACATAAGACCCCTTATTGAATATGGGAGTGAGGTATGGTCCCCAGTAACTATCGGTCTCGTTAACTGCATAGAAAAAGTGCAAAGATCATTTACACGAAGGTTACTACAAAGGGCCGGATTACCCAAAATGAGTTATGTTGCTAGACTGAATTTTCTTTCCATCTCCTCGCTTGAATATAGAAGAAATGTGGCCGATCTTGTGTTCATCCATAAATGTCTGCACGGAAATATTCAAGTAGATTACTCAAATATGTTTAAACTTTGCCCATCGCCTTATTCGCTGAGAGAGTCGAATAACTACAGAATATGCTTGCCGTGTAAATATCAAAGCAGAACAAGCACTTGTGCCTCAAGAATGATTAATGTCTGGAATAAGTTACCTTGTTCTTTGGTTTCTACAAGCTCTTCTAGCATTTTTAGAAATGAACTTATCAAGCTTGATTGTGAAACCATTGTCACCAACTCTAGAATACATTTTTAATTCAAGTGCTTTGTTTCTTCAAATGTTTTGTTTCTGTTTCTCCTCTTTTTTTTCAATTTTATTTGTGTTCTCAGTTAGCTCTCGAATGATAAAGAGTGAGTTGAATTTTTGGAATTTCAAGTTATTATTGCGGATGAATAGTTCTTAATTGCTGATGAATAGTTCATAACTGAAGATACAAGCTTTGCTTTCTTTGCTTTTTTTTGTGTGCTTTCCTATTTTCCTAAAATGAAATGTTCCTCATTGTTCTTGTCATATTTAGATCTCACTTTTCATAACCTTCACTGAATTCACTTTTCTTGTGACAGTGTCATCTGTTTCGTCACTTAACATTATGTTTTGTTTCAAGCGGAATAAAGAATTGAATTGAAACCCTCGATGTGGCCTGTTTAAAAGCCCAAATAATTTCTTTGCTAACTTTTTTTTCACTGTCCAAAGGTGCTCATGTTACACATTCTATTTTCTTTTACTTCTAATGCTCAAATCAAAACAAGCTTTGTTTTATAAATTTAACCAACTGAACATTACGCGGGTGTTTACAGTGAAACAATTCAACTTTTACATCACAGATCAGCATTCCAATCATAAATTTGTGTTTCTATATCGAATCTACTAAAAAAAATATTGAAAATTCAAAAAGATAAGTCTGATTAATTGAAAGAGTATAAAAAATAGCGAAAAAAGACAACTTTTGTTTGAAGAAAATAAAAGAAGAATTTCTGTACTTTTTTGGAGCGTTTAACAATTCGGAGAGTTTGATCGAGTTCTAGTGGTTCAATGAATGAATATCTGTTGAGCTATAACGGTCGCGATTTAATAAGTATCAGTTGAGCTTTTTTTGATATGTTTGACTGACATCAATGTTTGTTACACCTAGAAGATCATTCATTGATCCCTAACATGTGTTTCGAAGAGATTAAGTGGCATGGCTGGCAAATGTTTCGCAAGTCAGAGTGACCATCCCAGGCTGTCCTCACGGCCAAAAGATAACCTGAGCTTGATTTTCAATTCATATCACTTTCAATTGGTTCTATTTCACATGCCATTCATCCGCTGAGGAAGAATAAGGAAAGGGATAGAGTACAAGGATAATTGGAATGGAGATTTGGTCCGATAGAAGAGAACAGAGAGATAGAGAACAGAGAGAGATAGATAAAAGAGAGAGATAGAGAAAAAAAAGAGAGAAAAAATAGAGAGATATAGTAGTGGAAAGACAAAAGTAGAAATGAGAAGAACAAGAGATTGAGCTTAAATGTCGTAAAAGGGAAGGTAGAAGAATATGAAAAAAGACAAGCATGACCGTTTCGAAGAAAGTTCAGGAATTTAAATGAAAGCAATCATTTGCCAGACTAATAAGACGGTAAGATGATTATAGTAAGAGATGAAGAATAAAAATAAGAGAGTAAGACACGTGAAGACAGAAATAGAGGGCAAGCGATTGAGATAATAAAAAAGGAGTGGAAAAGAGAGGGATTAAGAGCTAGTCAAAAAAGGTATGTTTCATTTTATCGGTAACGTCTTTTCTCTTTCTCTTTCTCTTTCTCTTTCTCTTTTCCTCTCGTAATTTCTGACTCTCTCTCTCTCTCTGTCTCTCTGTCTCAATATCTATGTGTTTTTTTGTCTCTAACGTCCTCTGCTTCTGTTTCGCATACTCTTTTTCACTCCGTCTCGTTCTCTCTTTTCTCTGTCTAACTCTCTCTTCCTATTTCTTCTCTAACTATTTTTTATCTCTTTTTTCAACTCTCTCTCACTCTAATGCAGTGTTTTTATTTGCGAAAAACATAATGAAACATAACGACATCCCGTTTTTTTTTCCATGTTATGTTAACAACTAAAATTTGTATAAGTGTTCTCAAATACTCTCTCGCCGCAGACAACGAGAGACACCGCGACTTCTATGTCACAGAAAGGGCACAAAATACCGTACACCATGCACATTTGAAGCGCTATTCCATTTGAGACTATTATTTATACAAATTTTAGTTGTGAACATAACGTGGAAAAAAAAACGGGATGTCGTTATGTTTCATTATGTTTTCGCAAATAAAAACACTGCATCACTCACACTTTCTCCAGAGCTCTCTCTCACTATCTTTCTATCTCTTTCTCTCTAACTCTCTCTCTTCTTTTTCTTCTTTTCTCTTCCTTCTTTCATTCTATAATACGCTCTCCTCCTTTCTCTTTTTTATTTTCTTTTCTGAATATCTTTCTTTCTCTCTCTCTCTCTCTCACTCTCTCTCTCTCTCTTTCTTCCTGCCCATATGCTTACAAAGTGGCCAGCTTTCACTGGTTCCATCCTCACCTCACCGAGATCCCTTTCAAACTCGCGCTCCTCTTCTCAATTCTTCATCCTTTTCAGAACAGTCTCCCAATACCTATTTGTGTCGCCTTCTCAGCTTGACAAAGTGCCAATGAGATTAGTTTTTTTTCAGTTCTGGTTTTTTTTCTTCTTAAAAATCTAAAAAGGTCTCACAATCTTAAAAGTCGATTAAAAGATTAAACTCAGAGTGACTCCATAGAAAGCTTTGAATTTGGACGCTTGCATCAAAAACTTTTCAACATTCGAGTACTGAGCTAAAATTCAAATGCGTTCAAATATTCAAATATTTATGCTAATATTAAGATGTTAGAACGAAGAGACTATTTACGGCGCTTTCATATTTAGTCGAAAAACTACGAGTTTAAGGGAAAACAGAGATACAGTTAAAGAGGGAAAACCAGTTTCGTGTGGCCGTTGATCCAGTTAGATCATGATCACCTTTTTGCTTCAGGCGCCGGCGTTGCTCTTTATTGGTCATTCTCTACTTAGTAAGCCTTGGTCAGCTAGCGGTTGGACAGAGGTTTGGTCCTCCAGGACCAATAACTTCACACTTCCAAGATTGGCTAAGCGCACATGGATATGAGAACGACAACTTCGACAGATCAGATGTTGGCCCGAATGGCTCCTATGGGGGTAAAAGGATCAACGGAGATCAGGTAGAGATTTTTATGAAACAGTTACCTATGTGCTTCAGACATTAACAAAACGATCTCTTGTTTTGGGATTTTATAAGGAAATCTGGATTCTGGGTTATTTGTATGATAAATCACAAACAACTCTCCATAAAACATTGTTTTTGAAATCATCTTCACAGACAGAAAGAGATATAATTTAAGCAATATCATTCAGCCCTACTATAACTTGTGTTCTTGATGATGTTTAAGTGAAAACGTAGAATGTAAAGAAGTGGAAATGTGAAGTATGTTTCCAGTCCAGTGCTCTATCGATAAAGCCATTCATGGATTTGTAGCCTTCTGTGAAGTCTTGCGAGTGGCGAGGTTCTCGATGATATTTAGTCAGGACCTCTTCGGTATTAGTAATAGCAATGTGCTACCGGGGTGTAATCGTAACGCGCTTGCAGTTAGAGAAGGTTAGAGAAGAGTTAGCTGGGTTCACCCCCGCCCGGTGGACTAGCTGTTTTCCCTACAATGGTTTATTCGATTGTCGTCTTATCAAGGAGTGACTGCTCCCAAAAATTTTGAAGACTTATCATATATTTCGTATTACTGAATGCGGCGCGAAAATGAGACTGTTTGAGATAAGGCACGAGCCTGTAATTTTCATCCACGGCAACGGAGACGCTGCTCTGCACACTCAGGCACCGCTGGCGACCGGATGGTCACGCAGCATTCAATACTTCCTGGAGCAAGGCTATTCCCCGGTTAGTGTGATCCTTTTTTTTTTATTAAGTTTTATTGTCAAAAAAATTGAATCTACGATTTTGATTTTGTTCTTAGAAACATTTTTTGAATGGTAGATTGATCTGAATGGAAGTTGTGATGATTGGCAGGCGGAGTTGTATGCTACAACCTGGGGAGACGCCTGGGGAAGCGGCTCTATCCTGGACACCTACAGCACCATTCACACTTGCAGCAATCTCATCTACATCAGGAGGTGAGGCTCTAAAGCTTTGGAGCACTTTATGGAGAGCTTTAAAGTTAATCGACGGTAATGTGTTTGGTGTGGGAGATGTACAATATAATTTTCGGAAAAGGCAGTCATAGCCCGGAGCTTTTCATAGGTTCGTTTCCTGAATTTACGATACCTACGGCCTTAAACTTTTCAGTGAGTATTCCTGAAAACTCAATATAAATTCTACTCAATGTTCATGTATACATATTTTTGTTCGCATTATGATCAGTTCATAGACATGGTCAGCATTATTGTGCAATTTACCACAGTTGTACAATTATTCATCTTGCTGATGTAGTAAGAGAGAGAATGATGAACGTTGAGACACGTAAATGTAAAATATGTTTCAGATGGTACGGCATCAAGATGTCCGAACCCTCAATAGACCGAGTTGAAACAAGTTTAAGAAAACAGTTATGTAGAGCGGTGGTGATGAAAGAACCGTTCTCTGGCAGTTCAGCATCATAAACCGAGCCCCACATTTAAGCATTCAACTAATCAATAGTAGTTTATCACTCCGAAGATTGAGCCAATCTTGAACTACCTCTAGCATCACAGAGCATCAACAAATGAACCTTTGTAGAAAATTGGAAAGCTGATTCGATAAAAACACGTTCGAACAGGTTCATTGAAGCTGTTATACAGTACACAAACGCAGCTAAAATCGACATAATTGCTCACTCTGTCGGAGTACCCGTTACAAGGTATGCTTATTTCTTCATTTAATAAGCGCACAACATATTTATAATATGGAAACCTATAGAGATTAAAAGTTTGAATATTGAAACAATTTTCTCTTTTACGATTCTCCGCACTTTTTAAAATGTTTGAAATGTTTTTTCATCGTTTAATTTTCTAAAAGGAACGAAATCTTTCTTCCGTTTTGAGGCTTTAACCATGTCACTGATACTTGTGTAGGTGATAAAGTAAGATCGGAAAAACTAGAGAAACATGCTTTCACATTTTATTAACTTCTCAGAAGAGCGCTGAAAGGGGGTACTGTAATCGGCACGGATGGCAACTGTACACTCGGACCACCCTTGTCCGCCAGAGTGGACACTTTCCTTGGCATCTCTGGACCCAATTATGGTTGGGACACCTCTTGGAAACTGACCAAGGTTTAAAAAATTGTTATTTGATGTCAGGTCTATGTGTATGCCAGCTTGCGCAGACTTTTCCATCCTGGTGCAACGCTCTGGACGGCTTGTATCCTGGTTACACCTGTCAAGACCAGGTTATTATAGAACGTTTGACTAGTCAATTTCTTTTACGCTGATACATAAGTAGCTAGAAACCTTTCGTTACTTGAAGGTAAAAACTCGATAATTTAACGGCCAGAGTTCAAAGTTTTGTCTTCTGAGAAACTGGGTAGAATTGCTCAAGGTTCTTTGCGGGCACACATCGAGCAGTTGCAAGCAAGAAAACTACTCCGCGTTCCTCGAGAACCTCAACAAAGATCCTATGAAAGAGGGTGACCATGTGTATGCGATGTGGTCTGAAGGTTAGACGAATCCCTTTCAGGACAATTGTCTTGATAAGCGATCCGGGTCTCAGGTCAATACAAAATGAAGGCAGGACCTGCAGTTATCTGAAAGCCGAGATTCTTCCACTAATAACTTGATATAGAACACTGTAGATAGTCAAAATGTGAGGAAAATGAATGCGGAATAAGATGCGGAATTTCAAACGGTTCCAATTAGTGTTCAGATGAAGTATTAGAGAAATGTGGGGAAAAATTGAACTGTTAGACAGACAAATAGCCAATCCTCGGGTGGAATTCAAAACCAATCATCTCCCTTTTTTCTATTAATTTCCGACTTCGTATAAAAAACTTTAAAGGCTGACCGTGGGAGAAAAACTTCAGCATGAATTCTTCATGAATTCTGAGTATCTTTGTCGAATGCTAGAAACTAGGGGTTTGTGCGATTATTATGCGGAAGGAATGGAATTAAAAATGCCAAAAACTTGAAGTTGAGTGAAAAAAGAGAAAGATTTGCAGTGGACGAAGTTCTTTTGTACCGTGGGATGACATGGGGTAAACCGACCTCCAGAATACCCGGGATGAATGGACGATGGATATCGGATAGGAATAGCCACACCGCCATGAAGGTTCATTTTTTCAGACACGCAGTTGTTCCAATTCACTTGAAAAGACACTATTTGAATAAAGACTCTAGAATGATTGCTATCTGAATCTGTTAAAAAAGTCAAAAGTCAAAGGTAGAAAAAACAATCATGAGTCGATTTCAAAATGATTCAGTAGTTGTGAGAGAATATTGTAGGTCAAGAAAAAATATTTTTCAATAAGTTCTCTTTATTTATTGTTCATATCATTCTCTTGATGTTCATATCATAAACCCTTCAAAGTACGGTTTGCCAAGAAAGTCTTGCTAAGAATTAAAAAAATATATATACATTGTCTTGAATCGAGCAGGAATATTCATAAATAATGCCAAGGAGGGATCAATTAACCAACAATTATCATAATTCATTTAACTATTTCAACGTGAATCCCATATGAACTTATCCAAATACAAGTTGTTTCACTATAACATTTTGTCTGGTCTCAACTTTAAACTAAGATCATTATAAATTTTAAAACTGCTTAAGCTGACCAATTCGCATATCTTCATAATGTTTTTTTCTGAACAAGCGTTCTGAAATACATTCGTGTAAAGCTTTCCAGAAACGAGAGCACATGAAACGTAAAACTCTTTTTTTAGAGAAAAACTAGTTTCATATTGTTAAGAATTCAGTAATGAACGTTCAATATCAGGATTTGACGGAGCTACGCCAATTCGAGGCTGTCGCTCGCCACAACATCTGACGAGGCTTCAATAGCGACGATGATAGTTGCGTGGTTGAAACTAGTCAATTCAATCTTTGATAAGGTTGACCAACGCTGGCACAGAATACCGACTATCACACTTTTCATGCACAGAAACAAACTTTTCTTAATTCGATATCAGATCTGGAACTTAAGTTTTTGAATCTTTATACTTACAATTAGCTTTATGACTAGTCATGATTCAGAAAAGATGATTTGAGATATTTTTATTATTTACATTCGTTTTGTTTAATAGCAAGACATTTCAGTTGATTCGATTGAGCGAAGCTTCTTTTTGTAATTGTGTAACTCGAGCTTTGTTGTATATTGTTAATCTATTGGTATATTTATAAGTTTACGCAATAATGTTTCTTTTTTGCAATGTGCAGAACGGTTGTCTCTGTTTATACTTCGTTCGCATATTTGATCTTTACCCCGGTTGGTGAACGTACCATAAAATTTGAATTTGAACAAATGAGTTGTTTTTTTCACAATGCGAAATGTTTGAATAATGGTGCAGAATTTCCTCAACAAAAATGAGGGTCAGAAATGCGATATGTTGCATTGATAGCTGCTATTAAAAATTAGACATATAGCTGCTGAAGCCGTATATTCCAGTCATTCGTGACAAAACTTCCAAGCTTTGGAGGAAAAAAAAGATAACCGTTTCTATTCGGTAATTTTGAGAAAACGCGTTTCTGCCCTGTAATGCGTTGTTCATATGAACACTTGTCAAAAACTAAAGGTAAATGCCGCTTTTGCGAGCGGAATCTGGAATATGTGGTTCCATGACACCTTGCAGAGCGACACCTTGCAGAGCGACACCTTGCACCGCGCACTTTGCAGAGCGACACCTTGCAGAGCGACACCTTGCAGAGCGACACCTTGCAGAGCGACACCTTGCACCGGACACTTTGCAGAGCGACACCTTGCAGAGCGACACCTTGCAGAGCGACACCTTGCAGAGCGACACCTTGCACCGGACACTTTGCAGAGCGACACCTTGCAGAGTGACTTTCTTGGCTTTTAACAAAGTGTCCACCCTACGGCCTGGCTTTAACAAAGTGTACACCCTGGCTCAATTAATTAGTATTCTTTTTTCTTTCTCTTTTTTTATTTTTTTCTCTTTCTTTTTTCTTACTTGTTCTCTTTCTTTCTTTTTTCTCTTTCTTTTTTCTTTCTCTTTCCTTTCTTTTCCTTTTTTGAAAAATTATCTTTATAAATTTTGGGGAAAGGAAAGGGGGGAGGGGGAGGGGGGTTTACCTAAGCAGGGAAGGGAGGGGGGCCCTAAAGGGGGAAGGGGGAGGAAGAGGGCCCTACCTAAGCAAAGGGGGGTGGGGGATGTATTTGTACAGTTTCGCTCTATCAACATCTAAATGACACAGCGGACCAAATAGATAATCGCTCCGATGCCTTTCAGATTACGTCTTTCAACTTTTAGTGATTTCTCGCCTCCAACGTTTCTTACGGTACTTTTGCTACGTCCTTTTTGCACGTTTTGTTTCCCAGTGATTTGAATTTGAAAATTTCCAGGCGCTTTCTATCAGTTCTTTGAATCCCGTTGAGCTCATCTACCGTTCGAAATGGACAAGCCAGTTAAGCTCGCGAAAGTTACCAAGATTCTTGGACGCACCGGGTCACAGGGACAATGCACACAGGTTTTTCTTCATTCAACTTTTAGGCACTTTAGTCACCCCCTACCAGAGATGAATTATTTAAATTTAAAAAAGTTAATTTTACATAAAAAATTATTTTTACATTAAAAAACGCTTAGGCTTAGGAAAAAGTTTACGCTAACGAGGCCGTACGGTTTAGGCTAACCAGACCGTATCAAAAAATTCCACTTTCATACCGTACGGCCTAGTTAGCGTAAACTTTTGCCAGACTAAGCGTTTTTTATGTAAAAATTTTTTTTTTTTCAAAAAATTTTTTATTTTAAAGTTTTTTTTCAAGAACGGAGTCTCTGATGCTCAAAATGATCATCTATTAAGAAAATTTTTGAAACCGTAGCGTTTAAAGCCAAATTTTCGTTAAGTATTACAATGTCTGCAAGACAAGACGCAGGCCCTACATGGAATAAGAGCCAAAAACGCTTAGGCTCAGGAAAAAGTTTACGCTAACGAGGCCGTACGGCTTAGGCTAACGAGACCGTATAAAAAATGCCACTCTCATCTGACCCAATTGAACCTCTGGTAGGGAATGTCCCTAAAGTGAAACTGTTCCGATCATGGCCACCGTGCGTGGCTAGAATTCCCTTCTAAATTGAGTGTTTCCCTGTATATTCTCGTGCTTTCAATAATTTACATAAAGTTAATTTCTAACAACAAAAAAAAGCTTTTCTGATACCCTATCTAGGCACAATTTTACTAAGGGGGCCACACTTTACTTGGGGGTTTGTTTTTAGTTTGTTTTAAACTACTGTATTCATTACATCATTTCTCTAATTTTGATAAGTTTCATTGACAAAAAATGATAATATGAAAATTTTTCTTATGCGGTCTCGTTAGCCTAAACCGTACGGCCGAAACAGGAGAAGAATTTAATATACTCGGGCTCTAATTCAAAAACAGGCCTCAGGGGCCTCTTTCTAATTGGATATTTTGGATACAGCGATACAATATTGTCTTTCTAATCTTTCGATACAGCGATACAGCTATACAAATGGATACAGCGATATTTTGTGAAGAGCACCTGTATCCCTGTAAAGGTTCTCTCTCTAATCTTTTACAGTTTACAGCAAAAAAATCGAATCTTTACAGGAAACGGATACAAATTTACAATTCTAGAGGCTGCTGTAAAGATGGATACAGCACGCATTTACAATGTTTTTTCTTTATGTTTTTGTTTTTTCTTCTTTATATTTTTTTTTCTTCTTCATATTTTGTCATCTCCATTTTTTCTTTCTTTTTTTACCAAAATTTTTTTCAGTTATTTGATTTCGTTTTTCCTTTGTCCATTAATATTATACATAATTGAAAACATAATAATTTTGGCAATTGTATATTCAAATAAGTATTGTAATATTTTTATAACTTCAAAGTATTATTATTGCAAGTTTTGCTTTAAAAGAATTTTTTTTAATTGAAGGTGGTTGGCGGATGCAAGTTATGACCATTACGCTGATGAGACCATTACGGTTTAGTTGGTAAAAACCGTTTCATTAAAATTCCTTCAAGTAGTATAGGGTCCAAAAAACAACAGAAAACCAAAAAAGTTTGTGAAAAAAACAACTTTTTTGGAATGAAAAAAAAATTTTGTGGAAAAACTAGAAGCCTAAATCGCTTACTTAGGTCACGTAATATACAAAGAACAGAAAAAAGTGAAATCTAAAGCCTAGTATAGCCGGAAAATCTTACCAGTTAAACTGCACTAACCCCTCTATGTTATTATCATAATTTCAATCATGTATACTATTAATGTACACTTTTTAAAAAAAGACCAAGTATTTGCATAATGTTTGGTGACAAAAAAAAATGAAGGAAAAACTGAAGGTGGCAAAATATGAAGAAAAAAACTGGAAGTGGCAAAATATGAAGAAAAAAATGGAGAAAAAACAAAATAAGAAGAAGAAAAAATGAAGAAAAAACTTTTTAAAAAAAGAAAAAATATGAAGAAAAAACAAAAAATGAAGAAGAAAAAACAAAATATGAAGAAGAAAATACAAAATATGAAGAAAATTGACCGAGCAAACGAAAATTGCCCCAAACACAACAATTATTTGTATCCGATACAGCAACTTTTTGTATCGGCTCCTGTATCGGATACAATGGAAAATTGTATCCATTTATTTACAGGAGAGATTAGAAAGATAAGTAAAATATCGCTGTAACCAAACTCGCGTTGTATCGCTGTATCGCTGTATCCAAAATATCCAATTAGAAAGAGGCCCCTGCTGATTTTATTGAGTCTTCAATAAAGAATTTAGTTTGTTTTTCTTATCAAAGACTTTTCATTAAGACGTTCTCAGTTTATTTGATGAATGGAAATTTCAAGTTATGCCTTTTATTGAAGTTAAGTTTATTATTCTAAGACATTATTCTAAGACACAGTCCATCATTTCTGTACTCCAAATTTATATCTTTTATCTCTTATTTTTACAAGAGGAAATATGACTGTGAATCACCATTAGCTACGGAAATAATGGCACTGTTTGCGTCCTAAGCGTTTTTTGTTGTAAAAATAATTTTTTAATGTAAAGTTGTTTTTTGTAAGTGTAATTAAGTAAGACGTATGACCCATACAACCTCTGGTAGGGGGGGGGTCATAAACCTCTGGTAGGGGTGGGCATAAACCTCTGGTAGGGGGGGGGGCATAAACCTCTGGTAGGGGGGGGGCATAAACGCAAACAGTGCCGAAATGTTGAGTATAGCTGTGATTTATAAGTTTCTCGAATACATAGAAACTCCAACCATTATTTTTATTTCAATTTAATAATAATAATTTATCTACATTTTTCAATGCAAAATTGTGGCGATAAGCACTTTAGTGACCAACAGGCGTTAAATAGTGACCGGATCGGTACCGTCGGCGGATACATGTACACACACTATTGACGAAAAAACGCCCTATCTTTTCTTACCCTTTTCTTTCTTTTTTTTCCTCAAAACTTTGAGCGGCGTATACATGTAAACCCAAATTGGGCGGCTCCATTTAACCCCTGGAGACTATCAATATTTTAAAGTTAACACTCCGATTTACAGGTCCGTGTGGAGTTCATGAACGATCCTTCTTCTCGTCAAATCATCCGCAACGTGAAGGTTAGAAGATAATCATTCTTATACGTATAAGACTTGTTCAGTTAGGAGTCGATTAATAATGAGCAGCGGTTTTTTAGTGTGCAAAAGGTACAGACACCCGCCGAAAAGGTTTTTCATATAAGGGTCCCCCTAATGACAAAAAACAGAGGCCCGCGAAATTTTTTTATTTGTTTTACATAACGGTCCCCCCTTATGATTTGGAAAAACAGAGGTCCGCCGACAGAAGGTTTGACATGTCTATTTAACCGCTGATAATGAGCGGGACAGAAAGCAATTCGAGGTCGAAGAAGGCCACAATGTGAAGAAGCAATAAAGAGGCGGGGCATTTGCGAGAGTTTTAATCTTCATTCACAGAGAATTATGATATAAAAACTTGAAATTCGTGCAAAATAATCACTCAGCGTCGTGATAAAAATTCTACAATAAACTTTTCGGTGCTAGTGCAGTTTAACTGGTAAGATTTTCCGACAAAACTAGCCATCTAAACTTGTGTTTTTTTTGTGTTTCCCAGATATTACGGTTCCTGAGTAAGCGACGTAGGCATACAGTTTTTTTCAAACAAAAAAGTTTTTCTTTAGTTTTTTGTCAAGTTTTTTTTCTTCAAAAAATTTATTTTTACTATTTAAACATAAGAATTGTTTTAAGACAAGAATTTTCTCAGGCTTAAAAAGTTAACGCTAATGAGACCGTTACGGCTTTGGTGGAGAACGTTTTTTTATATTTATTATTTATTTATTCATACATCAATACTGATGTGACAAAACATACGATAACTCATGCAATAGTGAGCATTGACATCGAATCTAAATTCGTTCCATGGAACCCTAATTTGCTCTACTATGAGTCGATCCGGAAGTGATTTTCTGACCCTTGGTCGTCTTTTAGTGGTTTTGTTTCAGATATGATGCTATCGGAGTAGTATAGGGCCAAAAAACTCTCGAAAAAATCGCAAAAAGTTTTTGAAAAAAACTTTATACCTTTGTCTTAGGTCACGTTACGTCCAAAACACACAAAAATTTTGAAAATCTAAATCGTAGTTTTCCCGGAAAATCCTTCCAGTTAAAGTGCACTAGCGCCAACTTTTAAAATGAGCAGTACCTTTTGAACAATATATGATGTTACCATTATCAAGGGTAGAAGCCTAAAAGGATCAAAAGAACAGCGAGTTTAAAAAGCACTTAGTTTCGAGAGATGAAAGGATGAGGAGAGAGCAAAAAGTTGAGAAAAAGGTAAAGCGAGAATGAATTAGCCAGAGTCACGAGCCAGAGCAGAGTGTTTCTTAGCATCCGCTCTATTTTTTTCGAGCGCATAGATTTTGAAATTTCAGATTTCAACAATAAATTTTTCCAATGACTTTGACTTTCCCTACGAAAAATCCTAGAAAAAAATTTCCAAGCGCTTAGATTTAAATTTTTCCGTAGTTTTTGAGGAGCGCATAGATTTTTTACCCGCAGTGCGGGTCAGAGAGACACCCTGGTCACGAGGGAATGTATAATTTTTTTGGTGACCTTGTTGGCACATCGCTTTGGTTTTCAGGGCCCAGTACGTGAAGGCGATGTGTTGAACCTTCTGGAAGCGGAAAGAGAGGCTCGTCGACTTAGATGAATGGAGGGTTAAAGGAGATTACAAAAGACAGAAAGTAAAAATTCCTTCAGTTGATATTTTCTGTTCTCTCAGCCTTACTTCTGTCTGTTATTGTTTTGTGGTTATTGAATAAATAAATGGTTGACCGCTTGCTTTACTTATTACACATAACAGCACACACAATAAGTGCATTCGTATTTGGAAGACCCATTCACATATTTATTAGGGGGCGGATGTGTAAGCGTCGAATGGGCACGACGGAAAATGCTGCTATGATGCATGTTTAGGGCCTTAGATCGCCTGCAGTCTTGAAAATTAAAAAAAAACTACCACTTATTGGAGCGGTAAGCTTAGAATGGATAGAATACAAGAGAGAACAGAGTTGACAGAGAACGAACAAGGTCGGGCGATGTGGCAAAAGAGTAGAGACTGGTCAACCTCGGTTATACGGCTTCCCCCCTATGAACTGGGGGGGTCTGGTTTCCCCGGGGGTATTAAATTCTATCGTAAATTGTACCGAAATGGATGGAGGGCTAGAGATGAAGAGCAGAAACGGAGGAAGCCTAATGTAAAATGTTCACCAATCAACTTGATCTATTCACCATACAAAATTGGGAGTTAAATTACATACCCGATCCTTTTTTTTTTTTACTTTTGGTCCCACTCACATCGCCAAACCTCCAATGAAAAAGTCCTGAAATTTGCGCTCCCCTTATCTAAGCCTGAGCAATCATAAAAAAACAATTCAAACAAGATAAATCTTCAAATGCTAAGTTACACAGTGACGCCTGGTTAAGATGACAAATACTTTCAAACACGAATTAAAGAAAAAATAGTCCTTGAAAAAAAAAGTCATTTCGCACCGCGACCACTCGCATCCGGATTTCGCAATAATTTTTCTACAAAGCTGTAATTCTGTCGCTGGTTTGAGTTTGAGTTTATTACGCATGGAAAATGCGTGGTAAGGTATAAGGAAGGGGGTCTTCCATGTGAGGGGAAACGAGGTCGAAGGAGTTGATAATAAATGAGGTTGTTTTTGCTGTTGCCGGCAAGCAGCCCGCATCGAAGACTTGGTTATGAACACTCTTTAATGATAGAGGTTCTCTTGTTGTTCTTCGGACGATCCGGCTCCATCCATGACAGGCTCTTAAGGCTCTAGAGTCATGAATGGCCAGTGTTGCCAGTGTGTTTCGAGATAACATATGAGGTCGAAGGGTTCCACCTTGATTTTGGAAAGAACTTTCGAGTGATTTAACGGTCCTACTCCAAAGGTAGCATTGTGTGGGAGGGCGGTGAGGGACTAGGACGATACAGCTTCAAGGTGTCCAATTCCTCGTTGAAGCCGGATTGCATCTTGTACTCAAGACGAAATGAATAGAGCAGAGAGCGGATGGAAAGTCGACCACTCCAGTCATGGCGAACGAACAGGATGGAATGGTCTTTGTATACGGTCTCCTACTGAGCCGTACGGCCTCGTTTGCGTAATCTTCATCTGAGCCTAAGCATGGATTCCAATGAAAAATACATGAAAATATTTCGAATTTGAAATTTAGAATGTGAGTTGTCATGGTGCGAAATGTCGTGTTAACAGTCCTTGGAAGCATAAAACACCCCACTATACCGTGATGCAGCATCCTACAACGCCCGGATTGAAAAATGGGGGGGGCTAAAGTATATTATAACTTGCAGTGCATCTTGTCCTGTGCGGGGGGCCGAGAAAACTTATCTCTCGCCCATTTGACGGTGGCAGCTTGAGATTTAAATATGACTCATACTGCTGTCCTTGAGCATAAAAGACTAATGAAATGTATGTTGACCAAGAATGCAAAGGTGATTCGGTGCGCGCGGGTAAGAATGGCTGGGAGTGAAGTGAGGGTTCACGAAGCATATCTCTCCGCGGGATGTGAGGCGAGGTCCAACATTCTCGCCGCTTCTCTCCATCAGAATATCATACTGTATGCCTCCTACACAAAAATTGTAGTTGGCATCGTGGATAAGGTTAGTGGGAAGAAGGAGTTGAGTGTAACGAGAGGTTCACGAGAATGTTGAGCTTTTTGCGTCGGGTTTACAATGTTTATAAGCATTCAAAACGATAATTACTAAAGCATTGGTTTTATACTTGTTAACCGGAAGTAAATAGGCCTGCTTTAGACTTAAAGATTCTCTATCCTTATAAGTTGATCTTTCTTGAGCATTCAAAGCTACCCGAATGGGTTTCATAGAAGTACGGGTTACCGGAGGTTTCATATTCAACCCGTGACCTGTAATCATTTAATGGAGGGGAAAAAAAGCACCTTATAATTGATTCCTTTGAGAAAAAAAGGTTAGTAAGGTGAAAGGACAACCATGGCGCATCGGTGAGGAGAAATCGGTATCCTACAAGCAAACGGGTATCTATATAACATCAGGATGTGCATTCATTAGAATACGATTACTAGAATACTTTTCGTTTTTCATGCCTACACGGGTTTAGGTAGGCGGTGAAGGAGGCATTCACGGACCTTTGTAGCAGAGATTGTCTCTCTCTCTCTCTCTCTCTCTCTCTCTCTCTCTCTCTCTCTCTCTCTCTCTCTCTCTCTCGCTCTCTCTCTCTCTCTCTCTCTCTCCCTTCTGACGTGTTAGTAGGGAAAGAATGCAGAAAGCAGGCTTGCCTTGTTCATAATGCAGGAAAATGCCCGAGTACTTCGTTCTTCCCCTCGTTTTCACTCTTCCCCCATATCCGCAGTCGCCAGGCTTCATTCGAACAACATTCGACCCACCGTATCAGACGGAACTCCTGAGCTTTTCGTGTCAGGAGACACAGATGGAGGGTTGGTACTCTGGCAGTTGGAGGGAGTGGGAGAGGAGGCTGAGTTGAGACGACTGCTCCGGATTGGTGAGTTAGAATTCTATTTGGTGAGTGTGCCATTATCAGATTGATTTGTTAATATCAAAGAATAGAGGTGCCTTTTTCGTGCGAAGAATGATCAAAAAGTCATCATTTTAAATGATAGAAAGTCTCTAATAATGAATTGATAAACACTAGTAAATTTCTCTCAAGCTGGGCGTAAGTAGAATAAATAACTTCAAGAAAGATTATTAAGGTTTATTGTATAAAATATAACTTAATCAAAACATTAGCTAAAAATAATGAAAATGCTAGCGAGAGGATGACAGACAGGGTGTTTTTATCACCCGCACTGCGGGTGAAAAAATCTATGCGCTCTTCAGAAAGTCCGAAAAACATTTAAATCTATGCACTCGAAAGAAGAAATTTTTGATTTTCACCTATGAAAATTCCAAATCTTTGAAGAAAACAATTCTAAACTCTTTTAAATTCTTGAAATCTATGCGCTCGAGAAAAATTATGCGGGTACTAAGAAAAACCCTGATGACAGACTGGGTGTAGAGTGAGACTAGAGATAAAGAAAGAGCCACTAAGCAAAGAAGATTATGCACAGCTAAACATAATTTACTTGCAAATGTTAAAAAAATTATTTAAAAAAGTTCCACTCTTATAGCGGGAGATTCTAGAATAACGCAAAGTGAACTTGAATATAAGGGCAGAGAAGAAAGAGATTTTCTTTATCCTAGACTCTCTCGCTCAGAGAAATGTCGTTTTAAAGAATTTTGAACAGTTCTGGGGACCTATGATATTCTTTTATCCTATGAAGATGATAGAAAACCGCTAGCTAGTATACGAATATAACTTTTGCCCGCCAGATTCTCCAATAATTGAATTTGCTTGATTTTTTCAGGTAACTTTCCCAGTTGTACGGTAGCGGCCGTGTCGGGATGGAGGGATGAGAAGAGTGGAATGGCTGTGGTCGTTGCAGCAGGACTTGACCATCTACGTGCCTGGGGCATTAAATGTGGAACAGGTTCGCAGAAAAAGGCTCATTATTGAAATGCACTCTCAATTCTGTGGAAAAAATTCCAGCTCAAAGATGGTTATTTTCTTGAATCATTCAAATACTTTTAAGTAAACCGAAGGCGAGTAAACGTCTTCTCGGGTCTGCGTGATATGACGATTAAAGTTAGATTCTCGATGCCGTCTCTCAAGATCACTCAAAAAGTTAACATTAAGAATTTCAAGTATCTTTTTTTTATTCATCAAAAAATTGGAACATTTGATTGAATGCAGATAATGAAGTTGTGTGGGAGGAAGAAGTAGCTGGCGACAGCGCAAACGCCTTTGTGCTCTCACTGGACCTGCAGAGTCTGATCTCTTCCACTTCAACTGGTCAGCATTCAATCAATATTGATCCAAATAAATCATTTATTCGATGACCAAAACACACTGGCAATAGTGGCCATTCGTGACTCTACAGCCTTAAGAGCCTGTCACGGATGGAGCCGGATCATCCAGTCCAGAATCGAGCGCGACCTCAGGTGGCGGATAGAGGGACGCCTCCCTACGAAGAATTCGTGCTGGGAGGTAGCGGGAGAAATCCCGCCGCGGACCAAAACTGGGTAGTATAGCTCGTCAAAGGAGGGCGATGCCGGACCGGCCTGGGCATGCCACCGAACAAAACATCAGCCGATACTCCGCTATACTTTTCAATGGCGAGTCGAGGCGCCAGTAAAATAACCTCTTGCCCTTCTCCGGTTAACGAATGGGTCTCGCCCAGGGGTTAAATAGTGACCGGGTAGGTCCCGTCGGCGGATACATGTAAACACACTATTACCAAAAAACTCCCTCTCTTTTCTTACCCTTTTCCTTCATCCCCTCTTCTTTTTTCCTCCAAACGTTGAGCGGCGGATACATGTAAACACACTATTACCAAAAAACTCCCTCTCTTTTCTTACCCTTTTCCTTCATCCCCTCTTCTTTTTTCCTCCAAACTTTGAGCGGCGGATACATGTAAACTCAAATTGGGCGGCTCCATTTAACCCCTGGTCTCGCCAAGAGGATCGCCGACTGAGGTGCGAGTGTAGACGGAGAAAATCTCTCCGGACTCAAAAGGATCCTCACCACCAACCTATCCCAAAAGGACTCCCCTCGACAGGACCTATGGGCAAGACAACAACAACAATTCGATGACCAACGTATAATTTGTCCAAGATCATCAATCTCTTTTTCTGTCATCCAACTCTTGAAATGCAAAATATAATCAGAAATAGATTGCATTGAAAATGTAATCAGAAAGGCTTTCACTCTAAATATTTCAGCTGTCTTTTAACCTGATAGTTTTCGTTGGCACTATTGAGTATTAAGTATTATACTTCACTCTTTGTTCAACTATTGATATGCATTCACTAGACTCGAATCTTTTATGGACAATATAAATAAAAGGGTTAATCGATGGAAGATATTTATTACGAAGATAATTAAAGGATGGAATGAAGAGAAATAAATATTTTAAGAGAGAAATATAGTAAGAAAGTGATGGATAGACTGATGAAATGAGCTTCGCCACAAGAAGCTTCAAAGTCTTTTCTAAACCGCGAAAGAAAGTTAATACAGGCACGAAATATTATGACTTTCCTTCAAATTTTGACTTTCATTTGACGGGAAAACAATAAGCTCCTATTTTGAGCTCAAATATTTTCCATCCGATTTTAGCGTGAGGCTGATGTGATATTCGAATGATTACAAGTCTTAGCTCAAATGAAAAATAGCCTACCTGTTGACACTAGCTCGAGAAGGCGCGCAACTTTCTCATTCAAATTTCTTGATTACGATAAAACATTCCACTAGTTTTAATCAACAGGTCGAATAAATATTCCACAAATATGTCAAATTGTCACAAGCTTTCAGGTGAATTCTCTCATCTTCTTCTGGCGTCTGGAACTTCCAGTCGCCAAATCAATTTGTACGGTGGGAGTTTGAGCCAGGAGGGCTTTCTCAGAGACCCAGTTCTCTTCACCCAGCTCTTATCGATTGCGAATGCACACGGCGATTGGATCAATTCCATCAAATTTGACGGTTCTTTTCAGAAATGTTGAAAAATGATTAAGTTTAAAGGTGGCAATTGGGAAACAGCTTTTAAACGTTTTTTATAATGTTGTTTCTTTTATTTGCAAAAGTTGAGAATAATCTTCTTCCTTGCTCAGTTCTCTTTTTGCTTTCCATTTTTACAGAAAATTCAGAATTTCAGGAAACATGAGCAGAAATTCGGACTTAAATATCTATCTAGATGTTATTGCTGCGAACCAGTTTTTGAAAAAAGTTGTCGCTTATTCAAGATGCATTACTGTAGAGCGTTTGAAATTAGTACAAGGACAGTTGTTATTTCGATAGAAAATCCTGACGAGAGGAACGCCAAGAGAAAAGCAAAATGTCTGTACTAGGCATTATTCATATTGATCATCTTGTGAGAAGTTTAATATTCTTTTATATACTTACTTTTTTCCTAGTAAAGAGTGGAACAGTTGTGCATTGTCAGAAATGCCATGGGTTTTTTAACAAGCCGGCTTGACACGCAAACTTTCCAATGATTACTTGAGTTGATCAAAATAATATTCAAAAAAGTTATCGTTTGATCAAGTGATCGGTTGATAAAATAAATCAGGAGATGAAGTGGAGCCACTACTGGCGACTGGCAGCCAGGACAACAGGGTGAAGTTGTGGAGAGTGCAGAGGGAGCAGCAGGGGTCGGAGGGAAGAGGGGACAAACTCGAAGTCAAGAAAAACCAATTCACCTTACACTGCGCAGGTTAAAGCTTTTTTCGAAAACTTTCTAGAGGTTAGGCTCAAAAATCATTCTTTTCTTCTAAAAATTTGCTTAGATTAAACAGTTTTTTTTCAGCTCTTCTAATTTTTACAATTTTTTTTACCAAATGAGATGTATACTTATCTTCCAGAAGATCTGTTGTACTTCTTGTCCTATGATACAGTGCTGGATCACTCAGATTGGGTGCAATCGGTTGCTTGGCAGAAAAAACAAACGGTTAATCCTCTCTTTCTTTTGTAATCACTAGCGTTTTCCGAAATAATCCTATACTTTCCTTGATAAGATTGAGCTCATCTTGATAGAAAGAACTGTGACCAAAAGTTAAATGGTCAAATCCTACCGTATGTTGGCGGAAATCTCATTAGAAGTTCTGAGACTCTTTTATTTCTTAAAAGTGAGTTTTAACGTTACATTTCCTTGAAATTCTCGGAGAAAAAATATTTGACATTGCCATCGGCGGGTTTTTGTTCAAGCTTTTTATGCCTTTTAGGTCGGGCCTCTGGCTCCTTTTTGAAGTGAAACTGTGACTGTAACTTATCTTTCGCAGTCTAGTAGTACTTACACGTCTATTAATAGCCTTGGGATATACTATGGTAGGAGTAAATGAATGACCGAGATGCCCCTGGTTCCGCTAGTTTAGGGGATATACTATGGTAGGAGTAAATGAATGACCGAGATGCCCCTGGTTCCGCTAGTTTAGGGGATATACTATGGTAGGAGTAAATGAATGACCGAGATGCCCCTGGTTCCGCTAGTTTAGGTCGCATACCCCTTTTGGGAGATATTAAAGGGTTCTTTTGGAGAGTATGAAATAGTATCCAGATGGTTATAAGAGCTCATAGAAAGGATTCAGCCCCTGATTTATGAAGAAGCATTCAGGCGTCGTTGAACCATGACAAGAGAAAGAGATCTGTGTTGGTGACGGCAAGCGCAGATAAAACTATCTGTCTCTGGAAGGAAACGGAAGAGAGTGGATTATGGATGAGTCATGTGAGTTGAAGAGTCTACACAATCCTTTGGCATCTACAGTAATCAACTTAAGTAACCAATATCTTGAACTGGCAATTTTCATTGAAAACTTTGCAACCTTCATAGTAAAGGGGTCATAAGACTATTTTTTATAGAGGATGTTTGAATGAAAAAGGTGGATTCTTGAAGGTGACTCTGGGCCTGATTGGTGGCCAGAATGCCGGCTTCTTCGCAGCTGTCCTGAGCGCGGACTCGCAAACCCTTATAGCCACTAGCTACTACGGTGGACTCCTCGCCTGGCAGCAGCACGAAAAGGTATGTGTACGGTATTTTATTTGTGATACGGTATTTTATCCATGCAAACTGGCCGCTGCTTACGTGGCTTGTCTACAACTTTGTCGCTTGAAGAATGCTCCCGGCTTGGAGATTCAATCTTTTGCATAGCATGTTGCTTGAAGGTTGAGTAGGGGTTCGCTTTTTGCATTGTGGTATTATGATTTGATTATTCAGCATAGAGTCACAAGTTTAACCGCTACTCCGTACCAGGGGTTTATTAGTTACCGGACAAGCTATGTCGGCGCATACATGTTCGTGCCAAAAATGATCTACATTCTTCAAATGCTCAGTTATACAGTTTTAAGGCAGTGACGCCTGGTAGAGAATCAATTTGTGATCTACATTCTCTTTTTCCGTTCTATTTTATTTTTCCTCTAAAAATATGCATTATTGATCGGAGATTTTTGCTTTTTTAAAATTCTATCTGTTCCTTCGAAGAACCCCTAGGGAACAAGTGTTGATTTGTTGTTGTGTCAGGATTCATGGAGGATGAGAAGCTTCGGAGGCGGCCACAGTGGCTCGGTGACCAATGTGGAGTGGTCGCCAGGCGGTGCCTACCTTCTCAGCAGCTCCACCGATAAGACCACACGAGTACATGCGAGATGCAAGGTACGCCAAGTGCTTTGGAGCATGACGTTGTACTAATGGTGGAAGTAATAAGAGATAGTGGAACGGCAGAATTAACGTGGACCTGATGCAGTCGAAGAAAAAACGTGTGACGGTAACCTAATACTGTGAAGAATTAGAAACTTGAACGCCAACATGAGCCTAGAACAAGATTGAGAAAGGCTGAGAAGTTTGAGAAAAAAAGTGAACAACAAATAGATAAAAGTCAGAGATTGGAAAAGAAGTAGAGGGCGAGAATAGGAGAATAGGGCCTAAGAGGGAAGAGTAGGAGGTATGGAGACAGGACCAGAGTAGATTGTACAGGGGCCTAAATGTGAAGAGTAGGAGGTACGTTCTCATTGAATGATCTCCGTTCATTGAATGATCTCCGTTCTCATTGAATGATCTCCGTTCTCATTGAATGATCTCCGTTCTCATTGAATGATCTCCGTTCTCTATGAGTGGTGACCCTTCCCGAGCTCTGCCAATTGATGGCAAATCTCCTCCTAATCTTTGCAACCTCCAAATTCCCACAGTCTCTCTTCCGTTCATCGATAGTCTTGTCCGAGAAACGCTGACAAAAGTTATGCAGCCGCTTCAACAGATGATACTTGCTCAGTCCCAACAGATTTCTGACATGAACAAAGTAATTCTGGACCAGTCACAGCAACTTCTACGGATTAGTGAAGAAATGCAATCCATAAAGTCATCTGTCTCTCCGGCCACACTTAGACCCCACTTGTATTCAGCTATCGTCGAATCCACTTATCGAGACAAGGATATGCTCATAGGAAAAGGTAAACGAGCTGTTATTATCGGACTTCCAGAAGGCAAGTCAGAGGATGATACGTGTTGCAAAGATAAAGATCTTATCTCACGTCTTATCATCAGACTCAATTCAGCGGACCTTATTGACGACCTAGAGAAGGGTAATATCAATCATCATCGTCACCCAATTGATCGCCCACGTCTCTCTGCTCCTCATGGCCGTCCCATGAAAATTGAGTTTTCTTCGCTTGGAAAGCGTAACCTTTTTCTGGAACTTTGCAGAAAGGCGAAACACCCTTTTCCTAAAGGATGTTACTCCCGAGCTGACCTCTCGCCGGCAGAGCTTCAAGCCGAGAGAGACTGCATCCGAATATCCACTAACCCATCTTTTCCCCCTGCCAAAGTGGTCGATGCTCACCTAATCCCTGCCTTTCCTCGTTTTGCCCAGTCTTACAAACGAGTACCCTATCGACCAATTTCCCCTCCTCCCGCCTCTTCGTCACTATCCCCCTTAGCCAGTTCAACTCAACACTCCCAAATGCCATCGTCTTCGCTGGTGAACTCTGGGGCCCGGTCGACATCTACATTCGAGGCTTCTTCAACTGACTTTCCTTCTCTGGCGGAAAGCTCAGTGAAGCCGCTACAAGTCAGAAGCGGACGCATTACCAGAAACGCCGAAGAATCTGCCTCATGCCCCAGAAAGTCAGACGAATTTGTTTCCAGAAGAAGAAATGTTAGGAAAACCTCTCGTTATTCACCATAGGATAAGTCGGATAAAAGAGCTAGAAAAGAAGTAATCAAATGCTTGTATTTCAACTGTAGATCAGTGATGAATAAGCTATATGATCTTTATTTTCTTCTTCGTTGCTGTAAATATCACATTCTCTTACTATCTGAGACATGGATGCACAGTGAGCTTCCCGACTCCATTCTAACCGATAGTTTACCCTTCACGGTATTCAGAGGTGACAGATTGGCACAAAGAGGAGGAGGCGTAGCCATTCTAGTAGATAATGCCATCTCCTCATCTTTAGTTGTTCAATATAGCAAGGCTCAGTGCGAGGGGTTAGTAATAGACATTTATCCTAACACATTTTTCTCGTTTGCTTTCTCGGCCATTAGACTGATTAATATATATCGATCTCCTAGCTGTGGAGTAGAAAATACAAAGGATCTCTGCTCGTTTATCACCTCTCATGTTACTGAAGTATTTCCCACCATTCTGTGCGGAGACATGAACCTCCCCAAGATAGACTGGGCAAATCTCACCGCTCCCAATACATGTAGTATGTCTCTTGCATTCTTAAACATGACATGCGACAACAATCTTAAACAACTCGTACTTTCTCCCACTAGACTTCAAAATACACTCGATTGCCTGCTCTGTAATTCAAATATCATAAAAGACTGTATTGTCAGTCCTCCCTTCTCCACCAGCGATCATGCCTCAATATACTTTGAAATCAGAGATAGAGCCAAGCGTATTATCACAAGCACCAGCTCATCGTTAGACTGGAAAAAGGCAGATTGGGAAATAATCAACTCAGACCTCTTTAGCATCGACTGGACTTACATGCTCTCAAACCTAACTATTGACGAAAGTGTCGATAAATTAACCAACATCATCCAATTCATAATGGATAATAGGATTCCAAAAAATAAGAATGTCAAAACACATTTGAAATATCCCCCCAAGATAAGAAGATTATACAGCTTCCTACAGAGAAGTAACAAACGAAACCCTCTCTCCATTACGTCATTACGCACATCCAAGAAACTTCACAAAGAACTAGTCAAATTCGAGGTTCTTAGGGAAGACAAGCTTAAGTTCCCGAGAAACTATAAGGTATTCTTCAGAACTATATCCAACCGCATTAAAAGCAACACATCTATTCCTGCTCTCATAGTGAACAATAAACCAACTACTATCCCCTTCGAACAAGCAACTCACTTCGCCGAGTATTTTGATAAGTTACAACCCTTACCAATCAGTGGACCCCTTCAGATCTCTCGCCCGAATTTTCACCTCGACCACATTAATGACATCTCCCCTTTTGAGGTGAACTCCATTCTGAAACGAATAGCTCCGAAACTGAACTCTTCCCCTGACTTTATTCCAAGTAGACTACTCAAAAATTGTCTGGACTCACTGGCCATACCTCTCTCAATCATTTTCACCAACTCACTAACCTTAGGGCACTACCCTCTGGCCTGGAAAAAAGGAATAATCAAACCAGTTCATAAAAAAGGGCCCGGCTCTCAGATCGAAAATTATCGTCCTATCACTGTGGTGTGCTCTATGTCAAAGGTATTCGAGAAACTGATCTTCAATATAACTTATCAATATCTGGAAACCAATGGCATACTACATCCCAAACAACATGGTTTCCGTCGGAGACGGTCCACGGTAACATCCCTGGTAGAGGCTCATTCCATTTACCTCACGCTTCAGAATAAAAAAATAGACTTTGACATCTGTCTAGTCGACTTTTCACGGGCTTTCGACTCTGTAAACATAAGATTTCTTGTTCACAAACTTGAAAAAGTGGGAATAACGGGCAACCTCCTCTATCTTATCCGTTCTTTTCTCACGAGCAGGTCCTCGAAAGTCTCAATCGGAGAAACATTATCAGGCCCTAAAGTATACAACAGTGGTGTTCCCCAGGGGAGTTGCCTTGGACCCCTCCTCTTTTCAATATTTATAAATGATATCATGGAGCACATAGAGCCAGATGTCCATGGTTTTCTATATGCCGATGACCTCAAAATTTTTTCCAAGAACAGAGACTCTCTTCAGAAAAGTCTGGATTCCATTTCCGATTACTCACTGACTTGGGGACTTGTGATATCAACTCAAAAATGCTTTATCATGCACTGTGGTCCTAGGAATCCAAAAGTAACATATAACCTAGAAGACAATATCATACCAACTACTTCATTAGTGAAAGATCTTGGCATTACATTTCAGGAAGATATCACATTCTCTAAACATATTGAACTAACCTCCCTAAAGTCCCAAAAATGTATAAACATGATCTTCAGAGCCTTTAAAACCAAATCAATTAAAGTTCTGCTCAGAATATACACCACATACATAAGACCCCTTATTGAATATGGGAGTGAGGTATGGTCCCCAGTAACTATCGGTCTCGTTAACTGCATAGAAAAAGTGCAAAGATCATTTACACGAAGGTTACTACAAAGGGCCGGATTACCCAAAATGAGTTATGTTGCTAGACTGAATTTTCTTTCCATCTCCTCGCTTGAATATAGAAGAAATGTGGCCGATCTTGTGTTCATCCATAAATGTCTGCACGGAAATATTCAAGTAGATTACTCAAATATGTTTAAACTTTGCCCATCGCCTTATTCGCTGAGAGAGTCGAATAACTACAGAATATGCTTGCCGTGTAAATATCAAAGCAGAACAAGCACTTGTGCCTCAAGAATGATTAATGTCTGGAATAAGTTACCTTGTTCTTTGGTTTCTACAAGCTCTTCTAGCATTTTTAGAAATGAACTTATCAAGCTTGATTGTGAGACCATTGTCACCAACTCTAGAATACATTTTTAATTCAAGTGCTTTGTTTCTTCAAATGTTTTGTTTCTGTTTCTCCTCTTTTTTTTCAATTTTATTTGTGTTCTCAGTTAGCTCTCGAATGATAAAGAGTGAGTTGAATTTTTGGAATTTCAAGTTATTATTGCGGATGAATAGTTCTTAATTGCTGATGAATAGTTCATAACTGAAGATACAAGCTTTGCTTTCTTTGCTTTTTTTTGTGTGCTTTCCTATTTTCCTAAAATGAAATGTTCCTCATTGTTCTTGTCATATTTAGATCTCACTTTTCATAACCTTCACTGAATTCACTTTTCTTGTGACAGTGTCATCTGTTTCGTCACTTAACATTATGTTTTGTTTCAAGCGGAATAAAGAATTGAATTTTATGGAGACAGGACCCGAGTAGATTGTACGGGGGCCTAAGAGCGAAGAGTGGGAGGTATGGAGACAGGACCCGAGTAGATTTTACGGGGGCCTAAGAGCGAAGAGTGGGAGATATGGAGACAGGACCCGAGTAGATTTTACGGGGGCCTAAGAGCGAAGAGTGGGAGGTATGGAGACAGGACCCGAGTAGATTGTACGGGGACCTAAGAGCGAAGAGTGGGAGGTATGGAGACATGACCCGAGTAGATTGCACGATGGCCTAAGAGGGAAGAGTAGGAGGTATGGAGACAGGACCCGAGTAGATTGTACGGGGGCCTAAGAACGAAGAGTGAGAGGCATGGAGACAGGACCCGAGTAGATTGTACGGTGGCCTAAGAGCGAAGAGTGGGAGGTATGGAGACAGGACCGAGTAGATTGTACGGGGGCCTAAGAGCGAAGAGTGAGAGGTATGGAGACAGGACCCGAGTAGATTTTACGGGGGCCTAAGAGCGAAGAGTGGGAGGTATGGAGACAGGACCCGAGTAGATTGTACGGGGGCCTAAGAGAGAAGAGTGGGAGGTATGGAGACAGGACCGAGTAGATTGTACGGGGGCCTAAGAGCGAAGAGTGGGAGGTATGGAGACAGGACCCGAGTAGATTGTACGGGGGCCTAAGAGCGAAGAGTGGGAGGTATGGAGACAACACCCGAGTAGATTGTACGGGGGCCTAAGAGGGAAGAGTAGGAGGTATGGAGACAGGACCCGAGTAGATTGTACGGGGGCCTAAGAGGGAAGAGTAGGAGGTATGGAGACAGGACTCGAAACACAACAGTGTCCATTCGTGACTCTACAGCCTTAAGAGCCTGTCACGGATGGAGCCGGATCATCCAGTCCAGAATCGAGCGCGACCTCAGGTGGCGGATAGAGGGACGCCTCCCTACGAAGAATTCGTGCTGGGAGGTAGCGGGAGAAATCCCGCCGCGGACCAAAACTGGGTAGTATAGCTCGTCAAAGGAGGGCGATGCCGGACCGGCCTGGGCATGCCACCGGACAAAACATCAGCCGATACTCCGCTATACTTTTCAATGGCGAGTCGAGGCGCCAGTAAAATAACCTCTTGCCCTTCTCCGGTTAACGAATGGGTCTCGCCAAGAGGATCGCCGACTGCGGTGCGAGTGTAGACGGAGAAAATCTCTCCGGACTGAAAAGGATCCTCACCACCAACCTATCCCAAAAGGACTCCCCTCGACAGGACCTATAGGCAAGAAAACAAACAAACAAACATGGACACAGGACCCGAGTAGATTGTACGGGGGCCTAAGAACGAAGAGTGGGAGGTATGGAGACAGGACCCGAGTAGATTGTACGGGGGCCTAAGAGCGAAGAGTGGGAGGTATGGAGACAGGACCCGAGTAGATTGTACGGAGGCCTAAGAGGGAAGAGTAGGAGGTATGGAAACAGGACCCGAGTAGATTTTACGGGGACCTAAGAGCGAAGAGTGGGAGGTATGGAGACAGGACCCGAGTAGATTGTACGGAGGCCTAAGATGGAAGAGTAGGAGGTATGGAGACAGGACAGGAGTAGATTGTACGGGGGCCTAAGAGGAAAGAGTAGGAGGTATGGAGACAGGACCGGAGTAGATTGTACGGGGGCCTAAGAGGGAAGAGTAGGAGGTATGGAGACAGGACCGGAGTAGATTGTACGGGGGCCTAAGAGGGAGGAGTATAAGGTATGGAGACAGGACCCGAGTAGATTGTACTGTGGCCCAAGAGCGAAGAGTGGGAGGTATGGAGACAGGACCCGAGTAGATTGTACGGGGGCCTATGAGCGGAGAGTGGGAGGTATGAAGACAGGACCCGAGTAGATTGTACGGTGGCCCAAAAGCGAAGAGTGGGAGGTATGGAGACAGGACCCGAGTAGATTGTACGGAGGCTTAAGATGGAAGAGTAGGAGGTATGGAGACAGGACAGGAGTAGATTGTACGGGGGCCTAAGAGGGAAGAGTAGGAGGTATGGAGACAGGACCGGAGTAGAGATTACGGGGGCCTAAGAGGGAGGAGTATAAGGTATGGAAACAGGACCCGAGTAGATTGTACGGTGGCCCAAGAGCGAAGAGTGGGAGGTATGGAGACAGGACCCGAGTAGATTGTACGGGGGCCTATGAGCGAAGAGTGGGAGGTATGGAGACAGGACCCGAGTAGATTGTACGGGGGCCTATGAGCGAAGAGTGGGAGGTATGGAAACAGAACCCGAGTAGATTGTACGGAGGCCTAAGAGGGAAGAGTAGGAGGTATGGAGACAGGACCCGAGTAGATTGTACGGGGGCCTAAGAGCGAAGAGAGGGAGGTATGGAGACAGGACCCGAGTAGATTGTACGGAGGCCTAATATGGAAGAGTAGGAGGTATGGAGACAGGACAGGAGTAGATTGTACGGGGGCCTAAGAGGAAAGAGTAGGAGGTATGGAGACAGGACCGGAGTAGATTGTACGGGGCCTAAGAGGGAAGAGTAGGAGGTATGGAGACAGGACCGGAGTAGATTGTATGGGGGCCTAAGAGGGAGGAGTATAAGGTATGGAGACAGGACCCGAGTAGATTGTACGGTGGCCCAAGAGCGAAGAGTGGGAGGTATGGAGACAGGACCCGAGTAGATTGTACGGGGGCCTATGAGCGAAGAGTGGGAGGTATGAAGACAGGACCCGAGTAGATTGTACGGTGGCCCAAGAGCGAAGAGTGGGAGGTATGGAGACAGGACCCGAGTAGATTGTACGGGGGCCTATGAACGAAGAGTGGGAGGTATGAAGACAGGACCCGAGTAGATTTTACGGGGGCCTAAGAGCGAAGAGTGGGAGGTATGGAGACAGGACCCGAGTAGATTGTACGGGGGCCTAAGAGCGAAGAGTGGGAGATATGGAGACAGGACCCGAGTAGATTGTACGGGGGCCTATGAGCGGAGAGTGGGAGGTATGAAGACAGGACCCGAGTAGATTGTACGGTGGCCCAAGAGCGAAGAGTGGGAGGTATGGAGACAGGACCCGAGTAGATTGTACGGAGGCCTAAGATGGAAGAGTAGGAGGTATGGAGACAGGACCGGAGTAGATTGTACGGGGGCCTAAGAGGGAGGAGTATAAGGTATGGAGACAGGACCCGAGTAGATTGTACGGTGGCCCAAGAGCGAAGAGTGGGAGGTATGGAGACAGGACCCGAGTAGATTGTACGGGGGCCTATGAGCGAAGAGTGGGAGGTATGGAGACAGGACCCGAGTAGATTGTACGGGGGCCTATGAGCGAAGAGTGGGAGGTATGGAGACAGGACCCGAGTAGATTGTACGGAGGCCTAAGAGGGAAGAGTAGGAGGTATGGAGACAGGACCCGAGTAGATTGTACGGGGGCCTAAGAGCGAAGAGTGGGAGGTATGGAGACAGGACCCGAGTAGATTGTACGGAGGCCTAAGATGGAAGAGTAGGAGGTATGGAGACAGGACAGGAGTAGATTGTACGGGGGCCTGAGAGGAAAGAGTAGGAGGTATGGAGACAGGACCGGAGTAGATTGTACGGGGGCCTAAGAGGGAAGAGTAGGAGGTATGGAGACAGGACCGGAGTAGATTGTATGGGGGCCTAAGAGGGAGGAGTATAAGGTATGGAGACAGGACCCGAGTAGATTGTACGGTGGCCCAAGAGCGAAGAGTGGGAGGTATGGAGACAGGACCCGAGTAGATTGTACGGGGGCCTATGAGCGAAGAGTGGGAGGTATGAAGACAGGACCCTAGTAGATTGTACTGGGGCCTAAGAGCGAAGAGTGGGAGGTATGGAGACAGGACCCGAGTAGATTGTACGGGGGCCTAAGAGCAAAGAGTGGGAGGTTTGGAGACAGGACCCGAGTAGATTTTACGGGGGCCTAAGAGTGAAGAGTGGGAGGTATGGAGACAGGACCCGAGTAGATTGTACGGTGGCCTAAGAGCGAAGAGTGGGAGGTATGGAGACAGGACCCGAGTAGATTGTACGGGGGCCTAAGAGCAAAGAGTGGGAGGTTTGGAGACAGGACCCGAGTAGATTTTACGGGGGCCTAAGAGCGAAGAGTGGGAGGTATGGAGACAGGACCCGAGTAGATTGTACGGTGGCCTAAGAGCGAAGAGTGGGAGGTATGGAGACAGGACCCGAGTAGATTGTACGGTGGCCTAAGAGCGAAGAGTGGGAGGTATGGAGACAGGACCCGAGTAGGTTGTACGGTGGCCTAAGAGCGAAGAGTGGGAGGTATGGAGACAGGACCGCCGGAGTAGATTGTACGGGGGCCTAAGAGCGAAGAGTGGGAGGTATGGAGACAGGACCCGAGTAGATTGTACGGTGGCCTAAGAGCGAAGAGTGGGAGGTATGGAGACAGGACTTGAGTAGATTGTACGGAGGCCTAAGAACGAAGAGTGAGAGGCATGGAGACAGGACCCGAGTAGATTCTTTGGGGCTAAGAGCGAAGAGTGAGAGGTATGGAGACAGGACCCGAGTACATTGTACGGGGGCCTAAGAGCGAAGAGTGAGAGGTATGGAGACAGGACCTGAGTAGATTGTACGGGGGCCTAAGAGCGAAGCGTGAGAGGTATGGAGACAGGACCCGAGTAGATTGTACGGGGGCCTAAGAGCGAAGAGTGAGAGGTATGGAGACAGGACCCTAGTAGATTGTACTGGGGCCTAAGAGCGAAGAGTTGGAGGTATGGAGACAGGACCCGAGTAGATTGTACGGGGGCCTAAGAGGGAAGAGTAGGAGGTATGGAGACAGGACTCGAAACACACTGGCAACAGTGGCCATTAGTGACTCTACAGCCTTAAGAGCCTGTCACGGATGGAGCCGGATCATCCAGTCCAGAATCGAGCGCGACCTCAGGTGGCGGATAGAGGGACGCCTCCCTACGAAGAATTCGTGCTGGGAGGTAGCGGGAGAAATCCCGCCGCGTACCAAAACTGGGTAGTGTAGCTCGTCAAAGGAGGGCGATGCCGGACCGGCCTGGGCATGCCACCGGACAAAACATCAGCCGATACTCCGCTATACTTTCAATGGCGAGTCGAGGCGCCAGTAAAACAACCTCTTGCCCTTCTCCGGTTAACGAATGGGTCTCGCCAAGAGGATCGCCGACTGCGGTGCGAGTGTAGACGGAAAAAATCTCTCCGGACTGAAATGATCCTCACCACCAACCTATCCCAAAAGGACTCCCCTCGACAGGACCTATAGGCAAGAAAACAACAAACAAACATGGAGACAGGACCCGAGTAGATTGTACGGGGCCTAAGAGGGAGGAGTATAAGGTATGGAGACAGGACCCGAGTAGATTGTACGGGGGCCTAAGAGGGAGGAGTATAAGGTATGGAGACAGGACCCGAGTAGATTGTACGGTGGCCCAAGAGCGAAGAGTGGGAGGTATGGAGACAGGACCCGAGTAGATTGTACGGGGGCCTATGAGCGAAGAGTGGGAGGTATGGAGACAGGACCCGAGTAGATTGTACGGGGGCCTATGAGCGAAGAGTGGGAGGTATGGAGACAGGACCCGAGTAGATTGTACGGAGGCCTAAGAGGGAAGAGTAGGAGGTATGGAGACAGGACCCGAGTAGATTGTACGGGGGCCTAAGAGCGAAGAGTGGGAGGTATGGAGACAGGACCCGAGTAGATTGTACGGAGGCCTAAGATGGAAGAGTAGGAGGTATGGAGACAGGACAGGAGTAGATTGTACGGGGGCCTGAGAGGAAAGAGTAGGAGGTATGGAGACAGGACCGGAGTAGATTGTACGGGGGCCTAAGAGGGAAGAGTAGGAGGTATGGAGACAGGACCGGAGTAGATTGTATGGGGGCCTAAGAGGGAGGAGTATAAGGTATGGAGACAGGACCCGAGTAGATTGTACGGTGGCCCAAGAGCGAAGAGTGGGAGGTATGGAGACAGGACCCGAGTAGATTGTACGGGGGCCTATGAGCGAAGAGTGGGAGGTATGAAGACAGGACCCTAGTAGATTGTACTGGGGCCTAAGAGCGAAGAGTGGGAGGTATGGAGACAGGACCCGAGTAGATTGTACGGGGGCCTAAGAGCAAAGAGTGGGAGGTTTGGAGACAGGACCCGAGTAGATTTTACGGGGGCCTAAGAGTGAAGAGTGGGAGGTATGGAGACAGGACCCGAGTAGATTGTACGGTGGCCTAAGAGCGAAGAGTGGGAGGTATGGAGACAGGACCCGAGTAGATTGTACGGGGGCCTAAGAGCAAAGAGTGGGAGGTTTGGAGACAGGACCCGAGTAGATTTTACGGGGGCCTAAGAGCGAAGAGTGGGAGGTATGGAGACAGGACCCGAGTAGATTGTACGGTGGCCTAAGAGCGAAGAGTGGGAGGTATGGAGACAGGACCCGAGTAGATTGTACGGTGGCCTAAGAGCGAAGAGTGGGAGGTATGGAGACAGGACCCGAGTAGGTTGTACGGTGGCCTAAGAGCGAAGAGTGGGAGGTATGGAGACAGGACCGCCGGAGTAGATTGTACGGGGGCCTAAGAGCGAAGAGTGGGAGGTATGGAGACAGGACCCGAGTAGATTGTACGGTGGCCTAAGAGCGAAGAGTGGGAGGTATGGAGACAGGACTTGAGTAGATTGTACGGAGGCCTAAGAACGAAGAGTGAGAGGCATGGAGACAGGACCCGAGTAGATTCTTTGGGGCTAAGAGCGAAGAGTGAGAGGTATGGAGACAGGACCCGAGTACATTGTACGGGGGCCTAAGAGCGAAGAGTGAGAGGTATGGAGACAGGACCTGAGTAGATTGTACGGGGGCCTAAGAGCGAAGCGTGAGAGGTATGGAGACAGGACCCGAGTAGATTGTACGGGGGCCTAAGAGCGAAGAGTGAGAGGTATGGAGACAGGACCCTAGTAGATTGTACTGGGGCCTAAGAGCGAAGAGTTGGAGGTATGGAGACAGGACCCGAGTAGATTGTACGGGGGCCTAAGAGGGAAGAGTAGGAGGTATGGAGACAGGACTCGAAACACACTGGCAACAGTGGCCATTAGTGACTCTACAGCCTTAAGAGCCTGTCACGGATGGAGCCGGATCATCCAGTCCAGAATCGAGCGCGACCTCAGGTGGCGGATAGAGGGACGCCTCCCTACGAAGAATTCGTGCTGGGAGGTAGCGGGAGAAATCCCGCCGCGTACCAAAACTGGGTAGTGTAGCTCGTCAAAGGAGGGCGATGCCGGACCGGCCTGGGCATGCCACCGGACAAAACATCAGCCGATACTCCGCTATACTTTCAATGGCGAGTCGAGGCGCCAGTAAAACAACCTCTTGCCCTTCTCCGGTTAACGAATGGGTCTCGCCAAGAGGATCGCCGACTGCGGTGCGAGTGTAGACGGAAAAAATCTCTCCGGACTGAAATGATCCTCACCACCAACCTATCCCAAAAGGACTCCCCTCGA
This sequence comes from Allodiplogaster pararmata, assembly GCA_964056735.1. NCBI lineage: Eukaryota > Metazoa > Nematoda > Chromadorea > Rhabditida > Diplogasteridae > Allodiplogaster > Allodiplogaster pararmata. Next base: position 45,430,710 of record OZ057403.1, read on the forward strand.
CAGGACCTATAGGCAAGAAAACAACAAACAAACATGGAGACAGGACCCGAGTAGATTGTACGGGGCCTAAGAACGAAGAGTGGGAGGTATGGAGACAGGACCCGAGTAGATTGTACGGGGGCCTAAGAGCGAAGAGTGGGAGGTATGGAGACAGGACCCGAGTAGATTGTACGGAGGCCTAAGAGGGAAGAGTAGGAGGTATGGAGACAGGACCCGAATAGATTGTACGGGGGCCTAAGAGCGAAGAGTGGGAGGTATGGAGACAGGACCCGAGTAGATTGTACGGGGGCCTAAGAGCGAAGAGTGGGAGGTTTGGAGACAGAACCCGAGTAGATTTTACGGGGGCCTAAGAGCGAAGAGTGGGAGGTATGGAGACAGGACCCGAGTAGATTGTACGGTGGCCTAAGAGCGAAGAGTGGGAGGTATGGAGACAGGACCCGAGTAGATTGTACGGTGGCCTAAGAGCGAAGAGTGGGAGGTATGGAGACAGGACCGCCGGAGTAGATTGTACGCGGGCCTAAGAGCGAAGAGTGGGAGGTATGAAGACAGGACTTGAGTAGATTGTACGGAGGCCTAAGAACGAAGAGTGAGAGGCATGGAGACAGGACCCGAGTAGATTCTACGGGGCTAAGAGCGAAGAGTGAGAGGTATGGAGACATGAAACGAGTCGATTGTACGGTGGCCTAAGAGCGAAGAGTGGGAGGTATGGAGACAGGACCCGAGTAGATTTTACGGTGGCCTAAGAGCGAAGAGTGGGAGGTATGGAGACAGGACCCGAGTAGATTGTACGGGGGCCTAAGAGCGAAGAGTGAGAGGTATGGAGACAGGACCCTAGTAGATTGTACTGGGGCCTAAGAGCGAAGAGTTGGAGGTATGGAGACAGGACCCGAGTAGATTGTACGGGGGCCTAAGAGGGAAGAGTAGGAGGTATGGAGACAGGACTCGAAACACACTGGCAACAGTGGCCATTCGTGACTCTACAGCCTTAAGAGCCTGTCACGGATGGAGCCGGATCATCCAGTCCAGAATCGAGCGCGACCTCAGGTGGCGGATAGAGGGACGCCTCCCTACGAAGAATTCGTGCTGGGAGGTAGCGGGAGAAATCCCGCCGCGTACCAAAACTGGGTAGTGTAGCTCGTCAAAGGAGGGCGATGCCGGACCGGCCTGGGCATGCCACCGGACAAAACATCAGCCGATACTCCGCTATACTTTCAATGGCGAGTCGAGGCGCCAGTAAAACAACCTCTTGCCCTTCTCCGGTTAACGAATGGGTCTCGCCAAGAGGATCGCCGACTGCGGTGCGAGTGTAGACGGAAAAAATCTCTCCGGACTGAAATGATCCTCACCACCAACCTATCCCAAAAGGACTCCCCTCGACAGGACCTATAGGCAAGAAAACAACAAACAAACATGGAGACAGGACCCGAGTAGATTGTACGGGGCCTAAGAACGAAGAGTGGGAGGTATGGAGACAGGACCCGAGTAGATTGTACGGGGGCCTAAGAGCGAAGAGTGGGAGGTATGGAGACAGGACCCGAGTAGATTGTACGGAGGCCTAAGAGGGAAGAGTAGGAGGTATGGAGACAGGACCCGAATAGATTGTACGGGGGCCTAAGAGCGAAGAGTGGGAGGTATGGAGACAGGACCCGAGTAGATTGTACGGGGGCCTAAGAGCGAAGAGTGGGAGGTTTGGAGACAGAACCCGAGTAGATTTTACGGGGGCCTAAGAGCGAAGAGTGGGAGGTAAGGAGACAGGACCCGAGTAGATTGTACGGTGGCCTAAGAGCGAAGAGTGGGAGGTATGGAGACAGGACCCGAGTAGATTGTACGGTGGCCTAAGAGCGAAGAGTGGGAGGTATGGAGACAGGACCGCCGGAGTAGATTGTACGCGGGCCTAAGAGCGAAGAGTGGGAGGTATGAAGACAGGACTTGAGTAGATTGTACGGAGGCCTAAGAACGAAGAGTGAGAGGCATGGAGACAGGACCCGAGTAGATTCTACGGGGCTAAGAGCGAAGAGTGAGAGGTATGGAGACATGAAACGAGTCGATTGTACGGTGGCCTAAGAGCGAAGAGTGGGAGGTATGGAGACAGGACCCGAGTAGATTTTACGGTGGCCTAAGAGCGAAGAGTGGGAGGTATGGAGACAGGACCCGAGTAGGTTGTACGGTGGCCTAAGAGCGAAGAGTGGGAGGTATGGAGACAGGACCGGAGTAGATTGTACAGGGGCCTAAGAGCGAAGAGTGGGAGGTATGGAGACAGGACCCGAGTAGATTGTACGGTGGCCTAAGAGCAAAGAGTGGGAGGTATGGAGACAGGACCTGAGTAGATTGTACGGTGGCCTAAGAGCGAAGAGTGGGAGGTATGGAGACAAGACCTGAGTAGATATTACGGTGGCCTAAGAGCGAAGAGTAGGAGGTATGGAGACAGGACCCGAGTAGATTGTACTATACGTAGTAAGATACCTGCGAATACACCGCAGTCTTAAAGAATGTAATAAAGAGGAGACGTTAGCATGTATGACTTTTTGACTCACAATTCTCATTTGTCCAATATTCACAGTTCACTCACTATCTTTTCGATACTATCCATCAATTTTCTTCCCTTTTCTCATTCTCCTGAGCGGCCGTCATGTAACAACTCTCCCCACATCTCGTGATTTTCCTTTTTGCGTCATTCTGAGCAGCTGCTATGCAATGATTCTTTCCATTCTCGATTTCCCAAATCGATTACCTCCGTAGGTACTCCCATCGGAAAACACCTCTGAACACCTAAATTCCTCTTCTCCCCTATGCCCCAGAAACCCTCTATCTTCCCTCTGACTTGTGCTTTTATACGTGATGTTTCAAAATACTTTGCGTAATAAAACTTCAATAGATACTTGTTTAGATTTATTTCATTTTTATAAATTTTTATATTTTTAGATAACAAAATCTTTTTTTTGAATTTCGAATACTAAAAATAGAAATATTCAGATTTTTGATGAACTTCCAATTGATCGAAATAGTGGAAGAATCTCTATTTTTCGAAGAAGAATAAAAGAGTTACTATTTGATGATATTTTTCAATTTCTAATTAAATTTCCCTTACAGAACACAAAGATGACATTCGCCGAGATCGGCCGAGCTCAATTGCATGGTCATGAAATACAGTGTCTGACTACATTGCCAGGAGGTATTTTCGTCTCGGGAGCCGAGGAAAAGATTCTCAGGTGAGAGAAGATTGTTCTACTGGTAATTTTTCAATTAAAATAGTTAAATAATTACTTTTACCAGGGTGCCTTTTCTGACTATTGAGTCTTTGGCTATTTCTTTGTTGGTTAAAAAAGTCTTATAATAATTTTCTCGTGAGTTTCTACGACTCCATGTTTTTGTTTGTTTTTTAAAAATTTTTTTTCAAAATCAAGAATTATGCATACTAAGACAAATATCTTTCTTCTAGTTAAAAACTCTCGAAAATGATGGCTTAGTAACAAAAATAAGTTTTTTTGCCCAGTAAAGAGCAGAACTTTTTTCGATGACTTACTCAAAATGCTCAAGAAAAAAGAGATCGGCTTTGCTTCATCGAGAAAATTGAAGATTGGAAGACCCTCTGTCGAATAACAAACGGTTTTGAGAAAAAAATGCTTTGTAAATAAATAAATTAAACTAAAAAAAATATATATATATATATATAAATTCGATATTATACATAAAACATCACGGAAAACTGCTTGGTCTGAAAGCCGTTGTGATAAAGTCGTGTATGCACTGGTAGATCACACGGAAGGAGGGCAGTAGGGAGGAAATACATATTCCGCTTCTAAAAAACTATTTATTGAAACAGAAGATGGACTAATTGGCATCAAAATTTCAAATACTGGAAAAAAGTTTTCACAAAAACTGTACCTGTGTCTCTACCAACGGCACTAGGTTTCTTGGCTAGTTGCATCAGAAATTCGAGCTCTGAAGAATAACTGTCCCTTTCACCGCCCTGCTGATTTAATACAAACCTGTAATATCATCAATAAATTTTACTAGAACAATCGTTTTTGGGGGTTAAAATTTCCTAGAACGTTGAGCAATGTTCTAAAAATATTCAGAAAGTCAAATCATGCAAAGGTCTTCGAGAAATCACATCAGAAAACATCAGGAAAAAGGGTTCTCAACATAAAGTTTCATCAGAAATTCCTCCTGTGTTCCTAGCGAAGAAGCGCCCTGGAAAGATTGAATACTTCTCACGAAGGGATATTTTTTGGAAGATCAATTTTTTTTTTGGATGCGATGGATTTCATTCATGATATTTTTTGGTTTTCGGAAACCGTCTGCGTGTGCGAGAATAGCTAACGCAATAAGAACAGCCAAAACTGTCGAAAGTAGGAATCTGAATACTCGCCTTCAGAAAATGTTTCAATGTTACTGCTGAGCGAAGTGAAAATGGCCGTGGGCCAAGCCCGCGTCCGAGTGACTGTGACGAAAGGGACTGATGAGATTGGAGAGCGCTCGCGGGCTCTTTCTACCTCCAGCAAGTAATGATAACACTGAAGATGGGATCATGTCATCACAGAGATATTTTGTAACCATGACTTGCCTTCACACGTCAAAAAGTTCCACTGCCAATACTACTGGTAGCACAGAACACTGTAAAGGCGAACGGAAGCGTTGAAAGACAGAAATAGAGCATCAAAAGTAAGGAACAGGATGGACTGTGGAGAGTGCTAAACATCAATGAATCCTGGTGCCAAATGATCTTCTGTCGAGTTACAAAAAAGTATTCTACCCTTGAATGAATCATTTTAGCAATAAATTAGATACCGTATTTCTGAGAAAATTTGTTAAGCGGACCCTGCCCGGCGACGGGATAAACGCTAGGAAGAAGAAGATTTCTGAGAAATTGTACCTGATTGACCGCCCGGATAGCCCACAATGCGTCCAAATATAAGAGGAATGCGCATAAGCAGGCGGTGCCAGCTACCAGAAGTGCCACTAAATCATTCGGTTTCTGACCAGTGTTTCATCTCTGTTTGGGCTCATCTGTATAGAATTTGCTGACCTTCTCTCTCGTCCCGCTGAATGTTAACAATTTTTTCGGCTACTGAGTTCATGGAATACACGGTGCTTATCAAAGCAGAGGATTCGGAAGGCCAAACGGCTGCCAGCATTCCAGCAACGAAGATTACGGTATAAAGAAGCAAGTGGAGGAACTGAAGCTGAGCCTTTTATTGTTTGAGGTCCAGGGAGATGGGAAGGTATAAGCATATATATGAATAACCTTGAAGATGATGAATGGCTTCAAAAACTTGGGTTTGACAAACTGTATTCCAATCAGTCCGAAGACGCAACATACCATCCATATCAGCGACAATAAAGTCTATAAATTTCTTTCTTGTTAATTGTAATAAATTGGTTTTATAGGTGTTTTTTAAACCGGGAACCTGGTCTATCTTTTTAAAAAAACTCTTTTGAACCCGGCTTCTAACAAATTGCATCGTCCAAACCATTTATACTTCCTTTAGTACCTGACTGTGTCTGCTTTAATTTTTTTTAAAAATGTGCTACCCTTGTTATACAGTTAAGTTTGTTTCCAAAGCGTTTTTTCTCATAATGGGTCAAAACTTGACTTTTTATCATCACAAGAAAAGCTAACATCGATGAAAATGGCCAGAAAGTTGTGATGAAGAAACACCATAGAGAAGATGAACATGACCGTAGATATGAGAAAAGTATACCCGAGAACTATCCGGGCGCCATACTTGAAAAAATTATATGTTTTGACATCTCGAAACGATTCGAATGTATTGCACTTCATACATATATGCTGCTATAAGAGCAGTACTTACACTGTGCAATTCTCACGTAATAGTGATTGTATTGTCTGAAAATGCAAACTTTCATACATGTGAAAGCTTAAATCTACTACACTTACATACATATCATTCGAGTTCTCTCAAGTTGTTACGAAATGAGGCGATCGATAACTGTGCTAAATGTAAAGAAAGAAAATGCTGAAAAACCTTAATGTGAATGATCTCACAGCAACAGCGATACAAAGGGTCTCGATCATCGAAACAATCATCCAAAGCGACGTTTTTACTCACCAGTGACATTCACAACAGACATATGAACGACACGTTTAAGCGAAGCATATGATTTAACGACTCCTAGGTTTTGATCAGCTAAGATTTTCGTGGAGTGTTAACTTTTTGGTATTTCTTGCTATTTTCTCTCTAATTCTGATAAAGACAGTGTCGTCTCCTGATAAGAAAACACACACCTCAACGTGAATCTCAATTTTTTTAAAGGATTCAATGTAGAGGTGTGAGTCAGTAGAAGTTTTATATATTTTAAACCATGTTCTGGTTCTGATTGTCATTCGAATGCCTTGTATGCCTCCGATGTTTTCTTATCAACCGATTGAATTTCCGTTGTATAGCTAGAAAAAACTTTATCGACATACTGATAAAGAATTCTCATCCTTGACTATAGGTCAAGCAACGAGTTTGACAGTTATAAAACTTAATTTCAACAACAAATAGGTTTTATCGGTTTCTCTTCATGAATAATTTTAAGACTTTCGCACTCCAATTTTACGTCATTAGTGATGGAGTCAGATAAGCATGTTTGATGCAGCTGGTAATTTTACTGAGTTATTAAGTCAAAGAGTCATTGAAAATATTTTTTCTTCTGAGCATCGTGTTCTCGAAATTGAGTTATGAGATTCTGTTGTGAGAGGATAACAGAGGCGCCATTGCTAAAGGCAACACATCTTTACTCAAGCAGTGTTGAGGTGAACGTGGTTTCCAGGGTCTTCCGGATACCTCGCACTGTAGCAGAGTCGCTCAAAAATATCAGTGGTGAATGGATTCTCAATGCTGAAAAGGTTCCAACTTCACATGAAATAATAGTATTCTTTTTATTCCCTAAGCTTGAAAATGATCTCAGTTGTTTCTGAATCTTCTCACATGTGTTTATCAATAGGATGAAGTATAAAACAATGTATGTGATTTGTGCTTGTTTTAGATTGAGGACGTGGAATGTCTTGATTGGGGAGCACAAGTCCCAGCTCTCGGCCTATCTAATCAGGTTGTTATTGGAAGCAGGATGAAAATATTAATAACTATGACGTCATTTATTGATACTAGACAACTTTGACTGTGTAAGAGTCAGAGTGTTTGATCTAAGCGATGTGTTGTTTTTGAATCACTTGCGCACATTTATGGTTCTTTTTTAAATTAAAATTTGTTGTTTATAGTACTTGAAGAATGAATATGATATAAGTTTGAGGTTTATATCAAGTTTTTCAAGAAGTTGAGACTTATTCAGGCATCTATTTTTATGTACATATAGAGCTTTTCAAAGTATTTGAATGACCACTAAGGATTTGGGATAGATTGATCATTGTTTTTTTATATTTGTAGGCCACACAACGTGAAAGCGTGAAGGAGGCAGCTGGAGATACTCGAGAGCATCAAAATGTAAAAGTACATTCTGAGGAGGAGAAGCCCGGGCTATTTTCAGGAGAAGATGCTAATTTCCTCTCTAAACCAACCGTCTTGCAAGGTCATAGAATAAAGATTATGCAATCATTTCACTTTTTCCAAAGAAATTATGCGTGCATTAAACGAATTTTAGTTTTTTCTCCACAACATTCAGAACGAATAGTGCATACGAAGAAAAGATCGGATAAGGAAACACGTCATTTAATAAAAGATAACTAGTAGTATATGCACAATTATTACTTATAAAAAAATAATAGCTTGTTTTGTTTTCTTCTTGTTTCGTGCAAAAAACTTGAAGATCAAGAAAAAGAAGGTTTTTTCGGTTTTCTAAAAATCGAGATTTTCAAAATAATTTTTTAGAGCCTCCAACTGAAGCTGATCTGCAGCAGAACACGTTGTGGCCTGAGCAGCATCAGTTATATGGACATGGTTTCGAGTTGTATACTGTGAAGGCTAATCCGCGTGGGACCCTCGTTGTGAGCTCCTGCAGGGTACGGTAGCCAACATTCTTCTTCCTTTTCACTAGAGTTTGTCCGTCTTTCGAGAGCATGGTCGTCCCATTTCCGAAGTATTAAAGACTTATCCAGTGCAGAGACCTGGTGAATCGGTATAGTCATTAGAAAGTCATTTCAGGCAAGTCAGACAAGCCATTCGCGACTTTTGCTATGGCAGCCTCCAGTTTTCCAAGCGGCGCCCATTGAAATTGAAGGTCATTTCACTCGTAGTAACTCGTTTCTAAGTCATTTCTCTCATAGTCATTCCTGTTATAGTCAACATGTAGTATACACCTTAATGTTAAAGTCAGCAAGAAACTTCTCGCGGTTTTCAATGTAATCGGATGTGGATTTCGAAGTTATAACAAGTGAATGTTAAACCTTTTTCCTTCTCAATCCTTAAAAAATAAACTTATTTGAAAAGTTTGGCGGATGCGATTGATTAAGTTCAATGAATAGTAATTCTGATAGATTTTACGACTATTTCGAATTCCTCAGGCTGAATAGTCCATTGGTCTGGATTGGTGTGAAAGTGTTATTGAATCATATTTGAGGTCATTCTTTGACCGTTACGGAATGCACTTTCTCGCCCGATGGAAGATTCTTACTTACAGTAAGCAAGGATAGAACTGCTATCATTTATAGAGAGAAGAACGGAGAATGTCAGTAAATGTTTCTTTTTTTTGTTAAACGCTCGAGAAAATGTTTAATTTTTGAAGTCTAATAGAGAGCGAAAAAGAAATCTAATCCTTAGCTTTAGTTTCCTGCCATTCAATCCTTTCTTTCTTCGGTTACTGTAAGTCATTCTCTTTCTCCTTTATTTTATCCCCTACGCTATGTTCATCGGATCTTCTTGTCTTTCTTGCTTTCTCTCTCTCTCTCTCTCTCTCTCTCTCTCTCTCTCTCTCTCTCTCTCTCTCTCTTGTTTTATTTTCAGTTTGTTGCGAACCTTTTCTGAGAAAACTGAGAACAAATTTTCCTGCAAAAAACTTTACGAAGTTAAACTTGATTGAAGTGGATGGGACATCCTGGAGAAAAATTTGGCAATCTGCCAGCAAGGGTGGCGTTCACTCTCGAATCATATGGTCTGCTGCGTGGATGGCGGACTCTGCTCACTTTGTCACCGTCTCCAGGGACTGTAAGGTGCGGAGAGGAAGGGGGATATAAAGAAAGACAGGTTGAAGATCAACCAGCTTCTGTAGCTTCAGGAAGAGTATTCTGATTATTGAATAGTACTATTTTGGAGATAGTTTGACTAATTCTATTATTGGAAAACCAAGTTAAACAGTTTTCTTGAATTAGTTTAAAAGGTAGAAAAAATTGAATGCAGCCATTGAGGCGTGCCATCTGCTGATATCCGATATATCTATTGAAGTGACTAGGCATGGGCTCATCATATTCTTCGAGAAGGATCGGTAGAGCGCAGCTAAATTACATATTCACGTATGCACAATGTAACATTTCCGAAGCAGGGTTAGAGACTCACAGTAAACATTCAAAGTGAGTTTACACTCGGAGAACGTATTCTCGATGTTGAATTCTCGTATGCACTTTGAGTTCTCGATGTTGAAACTCATTTTTTTAAAAAATTTATTCATAAATCGTCTGGAATGAATAATGAATGAGACTATATTCAGTTTAAATATTGTTAGAGTGACATTTCGGACATCCAGGTCGTCTTATGGAGATGGAATGACTCGGAGGAGAAAGCTGATGTGCTTGCTGAGTACGCCGCGAGCGAATCTGTCACCGCGGTGACTGCCATTCCGAAAGAATCAGGAGGGTCAGATTTTTATTTAGTTCTTGCTCTTTGCGACTTGTTTCCGGTTGTTTGTAACTTTTTTGGCTATCTGACACTTAGTTCTGGATGTTTTTAATTGAATTTTTAACGTTTGTAGCTTGAGTCTGGCTGTTTTTCGCTTGGTTACGGCTTTTTGTCTTTCATTTCTGGCTAGTTTTCATTCAGTTCTATCTGTTTGTGAGTTATTTAGTTATACTATTTCGTCACTTAGTCTTGACCAACATTGGAAGAAGGCTCAATGGCAAATTTCGTTTACAGCTCTTCGCTCGTTGTGATGGGCACAGTTTTGGGTAGAGTTGACTTGTTGGAGATCGTGGAGGAAGAGAGGGAGGAGGATATGGGAGTTGAGAAGAGGAAGATTGTCCTAAGGCAGAATATATTGCATCCCGGAGAAGAATTCGGGAGTGACGATCATGCTGTGCTTGGCCTAAGGTCAGTTTTAAGTCGTCCTTTCCTTGCTTCAAGCAGATTTGAACACTCGTATTTTCGAAAAGTAGTCGAGGCAAAAAACCGGGCTCACTTCATTCCATATTTGTTTTTTTATGAGCCTCAACCAAAGTTTCCAGTTTCTTAAAAAAAATTTTTTGTTGAAAAACTTGTATTCCTGATACACTCTAATTACCACTGATACGATCTAAAAGCATCAGTTACAGAGTTTGCCCGAGAAGAGAAGGAGACCATGTCTTACTTGCAATCGCTACAGCAGACAAAAAACTTCGCATTATGGAGTTGATGCTGTGATAAAACTTCCAACGGGAATGTTATCATACTGTAGCTTGTACGGGAATGTTGTCCTACTGTAGCTTTTTAGCGTTGCGATACAGAGAAGTTGTTGATTGACTTTTGGTTGACTAATTTTTGTACTCATTTATATGAATGTTGAATCTCTCAGAGATTAAAAATGCTTAGAGATCTATAGTTATAACCGTTAAGATGACGTCTATGTGTAGATCAACCAGCTATTCGCAAGAAACATAACCATATCTGATATATGATAGTTCCGTATCTTCCTCGTGATAGACGATGAACTAATCAGTCCGGCAACAGCTTGGGGGAATTTTTAAAGTGGAAGATAAGTATTAGTTACTACTTGAGAATGAATAAATTTGTTCTGCGATTGAAGTAATTTTATCCTAGATTAACTCTAGTACACGTTGTTTTTTCGTAACCGGTTTCTTATCGGACTCGTTAAAGATATAGAAAAGCCTAGTACTCGATAGTGAATAAATGGGTGAAAGATGTCAGCGAAGCAACTTATTTTCGTATCAATTCGTGTTGAAATGTTGTTTCACGCTCAGAATTCGTTAAATTGATGATTTTATTGGAAATTCTGTCGATTGATCAATAGCTTATCAGCTATAATAGTAAAAATAGTTTTTTGTTTCTTTTATCGAGTTAGTTTTACTTCATTGGAAGAGATTCACATTTTATCGTGAATCTCTTATTTGAGCCCTGGCTTCGTAAGAATACGAAAACTATCATCATTACTAAATCATAAACATTGACGGTCGTGTTTTTTTTATTATATCGTTTGCTGTTTATCAGAACGTTCTTTCTAGAAATTGAATTCATAAAATAGTTATAATAACTAATGCTCAGTTACACTATTTAAAGGCAATGACGCCTTTTTAAAAATTAATGTGATTATTCTACCACCGAAGAAGCATTTTTGAGGGATAGAACGAGTTGAAAATAAACTAAGTAAGTTTCTCAATTTGCATATAGAGAGTATGTAAGACGATATCTACATAGATAAAGAAAAGATGGTGTTTGAATAATTCTTGGAGTACGCAATTATTGGTCCGAGTTTTGACCAGTTATTTCTGGGACACTGATTTGTTCGCATTCAAAGTCCCTTTCAATTGAATGAATGCTGCTGAATTTGTGAAGAAATGTATGAAAGAGCTTCTATTCTGCTAAAAGGGGAGTCTCTTCAGTTGTGGTGGGCCGCCAAAGTGTGACCGAGACACACTCTTGCCAGGTGAAAGTATCGTAAGATTAGGTTGGGCGAGTATCTTTTCAAGACTCATAAAAGTAGCGAATTTAGTGCTGAAAGAGAGAAAATAAAGAAGAGGCACGGTTTGGACAGCTAAGAATGAATTAAGTGAGAGAAGTAGAAAATAAGGGATTAAAAAGATACGTGTTAGTGTTTAGAGAAGAGAAAAAGAGAATGTTGAAAGGGAGCCAAAGAAGAGGGATAAAAGTTCGAGTTACAGCATGGGTTTTGGAGAGGTTTGAGGCAAGCTGCGCTATTTGGGTTCCAAATTGGAACCAATTTTCTTGAGAAAGCTCTACTGCATCCGGTTGAGAAGCCCAATCAGGGCTACGTTTGTGGATTCCTTTTGAGTGGAACCTTCTAATGGAAGTTGCAAGAAGCACGTTGGAACTTTGCTCTGTCTTGAGTAATTTGCGGCGCGAAGAAACTCGAAAAGGAATCAAGTAACCTCATGTGTTTCAAATACTCCACGATTTTAAAACTTTTATGAGACCTAGAGGGCGCCCTGAAGGGGAGGGGTTCGAAAAAAGGGTATTATGGGCTGATGGAAAGCGATACACGTGAGAAGCTATTTCAAAGAAGTTTTGGCAGAAATTTGAGAAGTTAGTCGTTCGACGTATTTTTCTTGAAAGGTTCGTAGGCTCCTCCTTTTTCTTTTCTCGCTTTCATCCTATTAACATGGCCGTAACTCTCTGGGCGCCAATTCTCCTTTCATTTTCAAGTCTTTCTTCTCATTAGGTTTTGGGTGTAATTTCAAGACTGAAAAGGAACTCTTTGTCAGTATTCATGAGACAATGGGAACGAGGCATTCCACACCCAAAGAAAACGGCAGAAATTGGCTTTTTTCATTCTCTCTGAATTTTTTTGTTGTTTTCATGTCTTTAGTTAACTCTCTATTTTTTCTTTAATTTTGTCTTTAGTTAACTCTCTATTTTTTTTCTTCCACTTGCTATCTTACTCTTCTTCTCATTCTTCCTCTAAATTTTCTCCTTTCTAATCATACATATACGTATTTATCACTCTAAATTTTCTGTCTTCTTTTTTTTTCTCTCTCGCTTGTTCTCAGTTGAGTTTTTTTTTGTTGTATTATCTCTTTTCCCTTTTCGTGGCCTTTTTCAGCTCCGCTCAATTTATCTAAGCTTTTCTGCTAGCCTGATCACTATTCCATTAACTTATTTTCTCTGTGCTTTTTGTCTCTCCCATCTCTCTCTCTCTTGTCCTGTCTCTCTCTCTCTTGTCCTGTCTCTCTCTCTCTTTCTCTTGTCCTGTCTCTCTCTCTCTCTCTTGTCCTGTCTCTCTCTTTCTCTTGTCCCCTCTCTCTCTCTCTCTCTCTCTCTCTCTCTCTCTCTCTCTCTCTCTCTCTCTCTCTCTCTTGTCCTGTCTCTCTCTCTCGCTCTGCTGTTTTTCATTTTATCAACTTCTGAAAAAGGTAACCTGATGAGTTTCATTTCATTTATTCCATGTAACTTTGAATTGTTCCTGAGGAAGGTTGAGGGGGATAGGTTCGAGAACATGGACTTTATTGATAGATATATTTTGGGTGAGTGGCTCTTGGTTTTTGTATATTATTGTTAAACTCTCATTGTTGAAGTTGATAAAGTTTATTGGATAAACGAGGTCTCCTCGGAATAGAACGGAAGAAAACACGTCTTTATTCTGTAATTTTTCTTTCGTTCTGAAAAGCGATGGCTCGTTACTCGATCCCCTCCCGTTGAGCTCATTCTGTCTCGTTACTCGATCCCCTCCCGTTGAGCTCATTCTGTCTCGTTACTCGATCCCCTCCCGTTGAGCTCATTCTGTCTCGTTACTCGATCCCCTCCCGTTGAGCTCATTCTGTCTCGTTACTCGATCCCCTCCCGTTGAGCTCATTCTGTCTCGTTACTCGATCCCCTCCCGTTGAGCTCATTCTTTCTCGTTACTCGATCCCCTCCCGTTGAGCTCATTCTGTCTCGTTACTCGATCCCCTCCCGTTGAGCTCATTCTGTCTCGTTACTCGATCCCCTCCCGTTGAGCTCATTCTGTCTCGTTACTCGATCCCCTCCCGTTGAGATCATTCTGTCTCTTTACTCGATCCCCTCCCGTTAAGCTCATTCTGTCTCGTTACTCGATCCCCTCCCGTTGAGCTCATTCTGTCTCGTTACTCGATCCCCTCCCGTTGAGCTCATTCTGTCTCGTTACTCGATCCCCTCCCGTTGAGCTCATTCTGTCTCGTTACTCGATCCCTTCCCGTTGAGCTCATTCTGGCTTAATACTTTTCAAAATAGTATCAATATTATTGTTCTTCCTCCCTGAAACGGAGTTTTATTGAAACAGAGAAAAAAGCGTCTCAGCAGAGCGATAGGAGAGAAAGACACAGAAAGGGAGAGAGAGAAAGATAGAGAGAGGGAGAAAAAAGATAAATAAAGATAATGAGAGGACGACCGAGAATAAAAAAGAAAGAACAAAAGAGAAAGATATGGAGAGGAAGAAAGATAGGGAAGGATAAAGGGAGAAACTTGAAAGAGTGAAGAGTCGAAACAGATATTCATTCGAGGAAAGTTTCAGATTTCGAACGGTGAGGCTGGAATAAATTAGATTTAAACCTCCTTACTGACTTTATTATAAACTTGAACATCTTTTTTTTGCCTAGCCGAATTGTGGTACCCGTACCGGTTTTTCATTTCTGGTAGGCATCTGACTTTCGTACTCACAGCCTTGGTAATACTATTCACCTACATTTCGCTGACTAACTTTTCCCATCTGTTCCTCACTCTTTCTATTTGTATCTTCCTTTCTATCTGCACTCATTTTGCTCTTTGGCAGGTTGACTTTTTGTAATTTGACAGGTCTCTTCCTTCATTTGTTGCGAGTCTTCGATAGCAAGAGTATTTGGTGAGAGCTTCTTCTACACTCGACACACGTCAGTAACTCCAATTTCACCCATCCATCGCCTCTTTGGGCATCCTTGTATGACCTCTTCTCTTCTCCAACTTTCCATTTCCAGTCTCTTTCTCCTTTTTTCTCTTTTCACACACTTTCCTGCTTGTTCATCACTCTTTTCTCTCACAATTTATTTATTTGTAACTTTCACCTTTCCCTTTTTTCTCGTTTCTTTCCTCTTTCAATCACTCGCCACACTGCTCTCTGTCAGTCTTTCTCCACTCGATGATAACTTTATTAGATACCCAAAAGAAGCTTGAGTAAATGCTTTGCTAGTAGTGAATGAGTCCCTCTGTTATGCAATGTGCTTAGGTCAATCGTTTCCGGTAGGTTCCATGTGGGACTGATGGCCTCTTCCGCTGCTTGCTGCCTCTTTTCTTTGCTATTTCTCCTCTCTCTGCCACTGTTCTTATCTTGCAATCAGTGCTCTCTGTTTAGCAGTCGGTACATAAGGCACCTGAAAAGGGCGCAACTGTTGGTGCCTCCGCTTGGTTTCTCTCACATCGCCACACTCTTTGTCAATAGGCTATGACATTTAACCTCACTTCCGGTGTAGATTGCTCGGCAAATCTCTCTCTTTCTTTCTTTCTCTCTCTTTTTCTCTCTCTCTCTTCCTCTCTTTATATCTTCTCTTACTCTCTCAATATATTTTTCTCTTTAAGCGATTTTGTTGACCAGCAGATAGTATCGTATTTCTGGTTCAGAGCAACATATATGAAAAGATTAGCTTGTTTCTTTCCCCGTATTGCCTTGTCTGAGACTGCCAGTCGGTTTTCGAATTCCAAGTTTTTTATTTGTTCAAAAAGAGTTTTATACGGCTTCTCTTTCTTGAAATAACATTATTTGAATATTGGAATGCTGCGCATGAGAGAGCATCGAGTTACCTCAGGCCTCCTATTCAGCAAACAAAGTTTTCTGGGCCAAAGAGCGGTGGGAATCTAAGACTGCACAATAGTAAGCTTTCTTTTGTTTGAGTTGTTGTGTCGTTTATATAGCTTTTGCACATCATTAATTACTACGTTTCTTTGTAGTAATTTACATGTTTCACTTTGCAGCAATGTCATGCATGACGTAGTAATTTCTGCTCAAAAATGGGCGAAGTGGATTCTCAGAAGAGCAGAAAAAGAGAGAAACAGAGAAAAAGAGAGAAATGAGAAAAAGAGAAAAGGGGCAAGAAAATTAGATGAAGAGAGATAAGGAAGAGAAAGGGAAGAGATACTGTCCAAGACATCCTTATTTGTTAGTATCCACTCCCAAAGTGGCTCAATTGCATGCTTAACTCAGAACAATTGGCTTTCATGTCTTCTTTTTTCTAGAAAGAAAACTTGTTCAGCCATTTTTTTGTTCTTATAATCATGTGTCGATTGTCTTAGAGAGGTAATGAGTCCCGCGTTCTGTTCTGTTCTGATCAAGTTCTGAGTTATGAATTCCAGTCCTGCCTTCGAGATATTTCAGGGAATGATAGTATTTGGAAACGATGAATAAAGTCTAGTATTTTCAAGTGAAAAGTAGATCTATAATGCTTTTATTCAAACCACAATCTTCTGCCGAATAGGTCTTTTTGGCTATTCTTTTTTTTCTAAAGAGTTAAGTTTAAAGCTTTTTTATTTTGTTGATCCAAATAACTTTTCACTGTGCTTGCTTCAATCTCTATTTATTTTCGTCTCTGTTTCTCTCTCTCTCTCTCTCTCTCTCTCTTTCTAAATCTTCTTTTATCTTTTGACCTTTCTTTTTTCTTTTGAACATACTTCCTATCTGTCTCTCTATTTCTTCCGTTCTACCCGTTGTCTTAATCACTATTCCTTTCTATTTCTTCTTTATCTCTTCACTTTGAGTTCTCTGAAATTTTTATAATCTGACTTCAATAAGTTTGTCGAAATCTGGAGTTGTACGTCTAATTATAGAATTAGACTAGTGGTGAAAAGAAATGGGTTCTTAAGGTAGGCAGAGGGGAAGACGAGCGCTTCACAGCAGTCAAATTAGCCACAGGAGTGGAGATGAAAATGGAGGAATAAAGAGAGAGAGAGCGAAAGAGAGAGAGGGAAAGAGAGAGGGAGAGAGAGAGAGAGAGGGGAGAGAATGAGGAAGAGAGGGGGAATAGAGGGAGAGCGATAGAAATAGAGATAGAGAAAGAAAGCTGAAAATAGAGAGAGAGAGAGAGAGAGAGAGAGAGAGAGAGAGTAAGATAGCAATAGAAATGAAGAAAGAGAGAGGAAGAAGCAGAGTGAGAAGGGAGCTGGAGGATCTCAATTCGGCCCATCTCTTTCATTCATCCATTCAGTCTGGTCATCTTCTGCATTACTCGGGATTTGATGACGGTTTTCCTCTCTGAAGAGGATGAATTGCGGTGAATTGCTTTGCTATCACTATGTTTCTCTATCTCTCTACATATCTCTTTCTAACTCACACTCTCTCTATCCATCTTTTCATTCCCTGTCTTTCTTTCATCTAAACTTCCTCTCCCGTCTCTCACTTTCTTGTGCATATCTTTCGATGATATTGCTCCCTCTTGTTCATGTGGTCATCAAGCCCTATAGCTTTGTCCTGTACATGAGGGAGTCCCATATCAGAAGCAATAGTAGGAATAGAAACGGGAAAGATGAGTTAAGTAGAGCTGCTTTTGTTATGGCCGTTCCATGTAATTAGCAGCTGCTGGGGGGAATTTGAGAAAAAGAGAGTGAGAAATAAAGAGAGAAAGACAATAGGAAAAAGATGAGAGGAAAAAGAAGGAAGTATTAAGAAGATAAAGCTATGGACTATTGATACAAGGGATCTTCTAGATAGATAAAATACCAATCGAAAATATGAATAAGGAATCTCAGAAAAACAAGGGTAATACATATTTGCAGCGAAGATAATTTTCTTCATCCAGCATAGCTGTGACCATGAAAGAAAGAAAAAGATTTTTAAAAAAGAGAGAGAGGGGGGAGGGGGAGAGAGAGAGAGAGCTAGAAGTAAGGAAAATTACAAGGGAAAACAAAAATGTGCGTGAGAACTCGCAACATCTTTTTCAGTGTATCTTCATCTCGCAACAATAATGCTCGTGCAATCTTCCAGGGATTGGAAGCCGTTGAGTTGAATCAGGATTAGCCGGAGCGTGGGAAAGGAGCTGGAGCGAATAACAGCACATGAGACAAAGAGACATGTAAACGAAAGATGTGGGGAGAGAAGAGAGAATGTAGAGAAGATCCTAGGGTAGAGGATATGGCACGATCTTATTACCCCGAGGTAATGAGAGCGATGAAGAGTAACTCATGTAGAGACTCGCTTCATTACTTCTGTCTACTGATCGAATCTCGGACCTTACTCATCGTGTCCAACGTCTCTTTTTGTCTAGATCTCCCGAACCGCTCTCATTAACCCATTCATTCTGAGTATTGCTCTCTAACAACCTTGTTTTTCTCAATTCTCTCAATCTCTCTCTCTCTTCATCTTTCGAATTCTCTTTCTTTTAATCTATTGTTCTTCCCTCACTGTAGCTGATTCTCGCTCTCTCTCTTTTCCCACTGTAACTCTGTCTCTCTCACTGTCTAACTCTCTCTCCCTGTCTCCCTCTTTCCTTGCGTACCTTTTTCTCGTTATCTCCTTTCTCTCTCTCTCTCTCTATCTCTCTCTATCTCTTTCTATCTCCTTCCAAATGAGAAATCAGCATAGTTGCATAGCCGCTTTACTGTTAGTATAACTGCATTATGGTACATCAAGTGTTCCAGGAATGGGGCACACATGGCATCGAAAGAAACACTTCTCTCTGTTATATGTAGAACTCTTGTGTTTGGCCTTTTCAAGTTAACGTCTTTCTCTCAAACTGTTTTCTTGCATTCTTACGTTTCCTTTCTATCGTTCGGTCCATTATTTTTATCCCGCTCTCTCTCTTCTTTTTCTCTCTCTCTTCTTTTTCTCTCTCTCCTTTTCTCTCTATTTTTCTCTTTCTCTATTCCTCTCTCCATCTCCCTCTCTCGTTATCTCATTCTCTTATTTTCTTCCAGACTCGCAAGACAGCTCTGTCACTGGTCATTTTCTCATCAACTCTGACCCCTATAAGTGCGGCTACCTCTTTGTTCTGTATTCTTTTCTCTTTTCCATGTTAAATTTTGCTCATAAATTGTAAAGAGTGGTACCTTGAGACGAAAAAGTGAGGAAAACAGAAGCAAAAAAAAAGAGTGAAGAGAGAGTACAGAAGCCTAAAAATTGCCGTTCAAAAAAGCGCGTACTACTGATGCGTAGAAAGCTACAAATAATGAAAAGGGATTTATATAGTAGAATAAATAGTGAAAGATTGAATTTAAATGCACAAGGTCCAGCTCAATTATTAAGGAAAACTACACCGCATCAATAATGAATATTACCTAACCTTTAAGCTATAAAAACAGTCTAGGAAATCTAGATGACAAATATGAACCTGTAATGTAGTGAAAACGCGCTTGCTCCTAGCAAAAAAAGATGGGTGACAGGCTTTATCCTAACAAAAAAACTACTTTTTGTCATTATTATAAGATAATAATATTTCGAAATGCTTTATTACCATAGGATAGCTTGTAAGGCCACCGCTTATATGAAATTATGAAATAGGAAGGGAAAGAATGGGGAATATGTAAGACAATCAATTTTCGTTGGTGTCTTTTCTTGATGTTGACAACAGAAAGTTCGATAGGGCTATGAGATTTGAGAGGTCGATCTCTTCTAGAGCCTTGCAGAATGCTTCGATATCTTGAATATCTTTGAAATTATCTGTAACTTTTTTCCATAAAGCAATTACTCTAGAAAAGAAAGAATGTGGATCATTCTATCGTTTAAAGTTCATTAGAGTTAATTTGGAGGTTCGGTCTGAAATGCAGAAATTGGTTTCAGTTCTTAATTTTAGCTCTTTTTTGCAGGCCAGACAATCCGCTCTATCAGAAAGTAAACGAAAACTACCAATAAATCAAAACTGATTCATCAGAGAGTCCCACTTTTCGCTATAAACTTTTAGATCATCGACGAACAATGAAAACTTTACAGTTGAGGGAATGCAGCTCTCGGTGTCATTGATGAAGAAGAGGAACAAGAGGAGCCCTAGGACTTTTAGGTCTTCTCTCCCTTGGGGCATTCCGCTGAGTACTGGGAAAGAATCAGAGTAGAAATCTTCTACGCGAACTTTGAATGATCTACCACGAAGGAATAGAGTAATACAGTGTATTAGTGCGGAAATTTACTTTAATCTCATCATTCTTACTGGTTTCTAGCATGAAAACAACCGAAACCTTACATGATGTTGACGGGTATTTTAATCATCTCCGTGGATTTATCATCTGTAAAATTCAGTAGTTGCTCAGTTACAGAATTTGGAGGCAAAGTACCTAGTTGAGAACTATCTCTTTTTCTCTCTTTTTCTCTTCCTCTGTTTGAATCGTTCTCTCTCTTTTTTCCTCTTTCGTTCTTCCCACATTGTCTCCTACTTGTTCTCTCTGACCCTCTCCCCATCTTATTATTGAACTCATCCCCTTTATATACTGTGTCCCCTAGACGAATCTTTGCCGCCCCTTCTCTTTTCATTCATTAGCAGAGAACAGTGAGATTCTTGGAGAAGTTCCTTATAATGACACCTTTCCACCTGCTCAGCCCTTATTTCCATGGTTAGATGTATCGAGGCCTCTCATTATCAACATATCTACTTTTCTCTCCCTTTTCTCTTTCTTTTTTTCTTTCTCTATTCTTTCTCCTAATTGTCATTCTTTTTCTCTTTCTTTCTCGTTCTCTTTCTCTTTTCCAATTTTTTTCTCTTTCTTTTTTCCCACCAACTCCTTTATCTCTACCGGGTTTCTGCGAATTCCTTTTTTGCTCTTAGGAATCTTTTCATTTTCTTTGTTTTCTTGTAATCTTTTTCTCCTTTCTTTTCCACATCTTTATTTCCATTTCTCAACCTATCAAAAACTTAATCTTAGAATAATTTTTTGTATAACATTATTTGCCAGGCTTTTTGTTGCAAGAGAAAAAAGAGCAAATACGTAGATGATTGAATTATGAGGATATAATGGTTTCGGATAAAGCTACAAGCTGTGGGTAAGTGACAGCTTCTCTTCTCATTCTGATCCAATTCTTTCTTCCATTCTCGCAATACTCGACTGTTTTTCGTATTCTATTCGTAGTCATTCAGTTGGCATTTTCGCTTAAATTACTCAGAAGCAGTAAGTATTTTTAGACGATGGTTGATTGGCTGGCTCGAAACATCACGATGATTGTTTTAGAATAAGTACGCCTCAGGACAATCTAGGCTTGAAAAAAACCCTGACAGAGGCTCGGAAAACTGAGAAGAAAAAAATTCAAAAACAACTTTGGCTCGCATCGCTCATTCATTCATAAATTCAGTCCATGCACATAAACAATACAAAAAAGTACAACAAAAACATTTTCTAAAAAAAGTTCAGACTTAGTCATACGAAGAAAAATCTAGGTTGATGAGTGAACCCGTCCGATATTGTCACCTCTTCGAAAACAAACTTATCACATAAGCTCCAAACATGAAACATATAACGATAGCATCTTCGCGAAATGTTCAAAATGGAGCTCCAAATGTAGCGTGAAGCTAATGGATGCAATTATTCACAGCGAAAATTCCGTTAGAAGTCATTATTCAATACTCAGTCGACCGATACTGTATTATGTAAAAAGAGAGTCATTACTCTCTCATACGCGCTCTGTCAGCCTATCTCTCTCCCTTTCCTCTCTGTTATTCTTTCTTTCTTTCTTTCTTACACTCTATAGTTAACTCTCTACCCCTTTTTTTCTCTATTCATTTATTTTTCTTGACAATAATGTAATTCTCTCTTTGTCCATTCCTCTTTATTTTCGCTTTTTTCTCTTTTTAAGCATTTTTCCTTTTTCATTCTCTCTATTCCTCTGTATTTCTCTTTTTTTTTTAAAAAAAAACTTACTTTTACTGAGACCTTCACCCTTTAAATGAGTCTTTTCTCGTTTTCATGTTTTTCACTTCACATATTTCATTCCCCCGCATTTTTTTTCTCGAATAAATTTTTTTTGTCCCTGTTTTTTTCTATTTTTTGATTCAGATCTTTTTCCTTTTTTCCTCCTAATCATGTACACGGCTAAATTCTCACCTCTCTTTTTTCTTGAGGGGTTTTCGTTCCTATTTTTTCTCTATCTTTCTTCCTCATTCCAGCTTTCTACTTTTCACTTCATGTATCTTTCTCTCTCTATTTCTCCCTTTCCCTCTCTCTTCTCATCTCCACATTATTCCACCGCCTTCGTGGATGTTTTCTTCTTTTTTCTCTCCCACATTCCTAAACATGTCCGCCCATTGCTTCTTTTCTAATTAGATGCTAATAGAAGAAGTGCTACATTCTCATTTATTTCGTCAGCCATTTCTTCCCTGACTATCGGCTTAGGCTTCGCACTGTCTCAACTATCTTAAGAGTGGAATAAATGTTAACTCTCTCCAAGAAGAGTTAACATTCATTCCAAGTCAAAATATTTTTCTTATTCCCGACTTGGGGATTGTTTATCGATTTGAATATCTGCTTTCTTTTTCTGACGGTTAATGTAATACGACAAATAACTATCAATTGATGTTCTTATAACTTATGCTTATACTAAGCACATTTTTTCTCGATCGGTTGATCTTTTTTATTTTATGCTCTACCGTCAAATTGTTTTTTTCTCTCTTTTGAACTTTTTTCTCTTTTCCACGTCACTTTTCTCTTTGTATCTCTCTCTTTCTCTCTCTATGTTTTTTCTCTTTAACCCTCCCTTTTCGAATCTCCCCTCTTACCTTGATCTAATGATGAAAGGGATGTTGCTGGCTCATCGTTTCGAGATATATCAAGCTTATAGTTTTGTTCTATTTGGTTATTTTTTCATTTACCCTGGTTCAACACTACATATTTAACTGGGCACTTAAAATGTTGCCAATGATCTCTCCTAGACTCCTTGAGCACCTAAGCACGCTAAGTTTGAACTCGGAGATTCCTGCTTACTTGAACGTCTTTGACGACGCACTCTTCTTAAATATCACAGTCTCTCTTACTCTGCTTACTTTCCTCTTCTCAAATATCTTCAAGATACCGATGAAAGGTCCGCCGCTTATGGAACACGACCAACATCACATGCAAATTTGATGAGCAAGAAGGAAGGAAACTCGGGCCATTTCTTCTCTTCCTCTCTCTTCCGTTTTACTCTTCTATTCTCTCTTTTTCTTAATTCTATATAACTCTCTGCATCTTAACTCTGTCTGACTCTTTCTCCTATTCTTTTCTTTCTCTCTCTCTCTATCTCTCTATCTATCTTTCTCTCTCTATCTTTCTCTATCTCTCTCTCATCTCTCATTCTCACTCTCTCTTAGTTCTGCTTATGAACTGATTCGTTAACATTCAGGTTTGAAAGAGTTTGAAAGAGCAAGCAAATCGTAGTAAACAGACAAGCGATTGGAATGCTATAAATAATTGCTTTTAAATTTTTTTCATTCCTGGGTGTAGTGCATATTGGTTTCATAACACGCAAAACATTCTGTTCAACCTTACTATTTTCGATATTTCTCTTCTCCTCTCTCCCCCTCTCTCTCTCTTTTATCATTAATCTCTTCTTCTTCTCTCTAAGATGTACCCAGTCTCTATTTTCTCTAACTGGCACCAAAATTTCTCTTTTCGACGTATTTTTTCACGTTTTAGTTCAAAAAACTCTGTGGAATTTTTCTTGAACTCTTTCGAAACAACAATTTTGTATGGTAGTCTTCCTCTTGTTCACTTGAGGTATTTTGTCAGCATTCGCATGGCTACTTCGAATGATTGCTTGCTTCCATACGAAACAACACTAGAAAAGGCTTGGAACGTCAAGATACTATAGGAAGAAGGAAGAAGAGAGAAAGATAAATAAAAATAGAAAGAGAGAAAATCAAGAGAGAGGAATAGGAAGTGAATGAGAAAGAAAAAAGATGAGAGAAATAAGGAGATAGAAAAACGTGAAAGAGTTTTGAAGAGGAGCGGCAAAAACTGAAAAGAGATAAACAGGAAAAGAGAAAGAGAGATCAACAGAAAGAGGGACAAAGGAAGAAAAAGAGAAAGATAGAGCAAAAGTGAGAATTAGAAAGATAAAACTATGTATATGCCTGAATGAAGAGATAAAGCCTGAGTCGTGTAGTAGAGGTTAAAATTGGAGTAAACAGCAACAGAAAGAGAAAGGAATGACAAGAGAAAGAGATGAAATGCAAGAATTGGAAAAACAAATATAGAAATAAAAAGTATTTATAGTGAACGAGCCCGGATGATTATGGAGCAAAAAAGAATATTAAAAAAAAATATCGAAGGACATAACAGCATCAAACATTGAGAGGACGTAGGATAAACTTACCTACGCTTGGGAACTTATCGTAGTACTTTGTTTTAGCTTGCTCATATGGTCCTTTTGAGTCTACATGGTAGCTTTACCACAGCTAATAGTTCCGGAAGCTCACAGAGGCACAGCCTGTTCATCTCATTTTTCTCTTGAATTTCTTTCTTGTTTTTCTTCGCTCTTCGCCTATCTTTTACCTCTCCCTGCCTCTCCACTTCTCTTTCTCTTCCCTTCTATCTCTCTTTCTCTTTCTCTCTCTTTCTCTCTCTCTCTTCCGCTCTCTCTCTCTCCCGCTCTCTCTTCCGCTCTCACTACTATCTCCTTACTTCGTCCCTCTTCCCTTCTCATAAAACCATTCTTTCCACCTTTCTCCAAGTATTATTTCTTCTCGAGACTATGCGGAACAACTGTAGATATCTCCCGATTCCCCTCGCCCTTCTCAGTTACAACCCCTCATTGCATATTATGGGTTTAACCTTCTTATCTGCTTTTTATTTTCCTTCTCTCTTCCTCTATTCTCTTTCTTTTTTATATATCTTCATCTCTCTCCCTCTTCATTTCTCTCTCTCTCTCTCTCTCTCTCTCTCTCTCTCTCTCTCTCTCTCTGTCTCTCTCTCTCTGTTTCTCTCTCCCGTCGCTCACTCCATGCTCATAACTCTTCAAATAATTTCTTCCTAATGCCCCTACTCCCTGACCTTTTTTCTCGTTCCTCTGACGATGCCTTTCATAGCCAGGTGGCGCATTGTTATTTTCCCCGATTCTTGGCTGAATCAACTCCTTCGAGGGCGCTTTATCCACTAGTCTCAGACTGATCATCGACTGTCCCTCTCTTATTCCTCTCCGTATTCAGTGAACTCTCTTATCTCGCTTGATCCATTGAAGTAGGCGCAAAGCGATAACCTCTGGATCTCTCACAATGCAGTGCTCTCGAGTGTTTCTCTGCTCTGCCCTCATTAGAGTATTTACTAAGGAGCAAGCTTCCATGGCTTCTCATCACTTTCCCTAACAATCTTCTTGGTCCTTGTCTTCCAAAGAAGAAATTTAAAAAGATCCGATTAAGCTGATACTGTTCTATCTTTCAGTTTTTCTTTCTGGCTTCTTATTTATTCATGACTGAATTATTCATGATTTTATCTTAAATGTATAGCGCGAGGTTACTATAACGGCTTTTTCAAAGTAAGAATCGAAAATTTATTTACTTTGGTTTTTCATTTGGTTCATTAGTCAAAATTATCAATGCATCTGAAAAACCATTTTACTCGGTCTTCTTTGGCAATGACGACGACTTTAAGTCGCTGTGATAAGGCATCGGCGACAAGTACTGGGTCTAACTCCCCATGGTTTCTCTAAATAACCAAGTTTGGAACTGAGAATTAGTATTTTTAACCCTAGGGTAAGACCAATCTGATTAAAGATCGTTTGAAGAGGAGGGCGTTGCTGAGCTATCGATGAAGTACCGCAGATGTTTTTCGCACAAGGTATGTATCTGTGGTCTTGTGCGCAAAGTTATACAGGTAAACTCAGATAGTAGTACGTACTGGAAATTCAACAAGGAAAGCAATGAGCTTTGAGAAACATAGTTTCGTCAATATTCTCCTTAAAGTTAGACTGCAGAGTTTTACGAGGGATGAGCAGCCATGAAGAAGCTATCCTGAGTGGATCAAAGTTAGAAGCTGATTTTTGTGATTCTACCTTCTTTTTGAGCTGTTTGGGAGTCTTTAGCAAGTATTAGCCCCAGGCCGGGTATAAAGGCTTTTCATCATGTATACATACTTTCATCCGTATCCTAAATTGAGAAGAATTAACGTGTATCCGGTAGAGCTCATCGGTATTTCCTGTGGGTCTCAAAACTGAGAAAAGCAGTCTTTCTTCTTTTTTTCGTGAATTTTCCATTAATCTTGGAATGCATCATGTCAATGCTTTGTCTGGAATCACGACCCACGCACTTTTTTACGATCTCAGAATTTTTTGTAGTGCAAACATGTTAGGAAAGCAGCTGTTTCGTGAAAAACTGCAACTAATTTAGAACTTTTGAACTGTGAGCATGTCCTCCAAACAAGATCCAGAAAGATGTTGAGATCTTTGCGCGTCTTTGGAGAAGCTCTTGTATGTCAATAATGGAATGAAAATCTCAAGAAAATGATCTTCTTTGTCGCAAAAATTAAATAATTGCAGTGTCAAAAGGTTTTATCGAAACGAGTTTTAAAAACTTTCAACAAAATAAATTTAAACTTTCAACAAAATAAATTTAAACTTTCAACAAAATAAATTTTAACTTTCAACAAAATAAATTTAAACTTGCAACAAAATAAATTTAAACTTTTAACAAAATAAATTTAAACTTTCAACAAAATAAATTTTAACTTTCAACAAAATAAATTTAAACTTTTAACAAAATAAATTTAAACTTTCAACAAAATAAATTTAAACTTTCAACAAAATAAATTTTAACTTTCAACAAAATAAATTTAAACTTGCAACAAAATAAATTTAAACTTTCAACAAAATAAATTTTAACTTTCAACAAAATAAATTTAAACTTGCAACAAAATAAATTTAAACTTTCAACAAAATAAATTTAAACTTTCAACAAAATAAATTTAAACTTTCAACAAAATAAATTTAAACTTTCAACAAAATAAATTTAAACTTTCAACAAAATAAATTTAAACTTTCAACAAAATAAATTTAAACTTTCAACAAAATAAATTTTAACTTTCAACAAAATAAATTTAAACTTGCAACAAAATAAATTTAAACTTTTAACAAAATAAATTTAAACTTTCAACAAAATAAATTTAAACTTTCAACAAAATAAATTTAAATAGAAGCGCAGTTATTCTACTGATCAAACTATGAACACCAGAAGAATGAAGAGTACAAGCTTCGCTTTGTAATATTACCATTATAGCCTTCTTTTTCTACTGAATAATTGGATCCTCCCTCAATAACCTCACTCTGAACAATTGCAAAACTTTCTTATACTTACAAGGGAATGTGGTTAGAGTTCTCCTAAAATTTCAATGTTCTTTTCATGATAAATATATTCGATATCCCTTGATGCGGGTCCAATCACGGTAAAGATATTCGATGTCCCTTGATGCGGGTCCAATCACGGTAAAGATATTCGATGTCCCTTGATGCGAGTCCAATCACGGTAAAGATATTCGATGTCCCTTGATGCGGGTCCAATCAAAAACATCTCAGAAATACCAACAAAACGAACATGTAAAAAAATTAGAATTCTTACTACTCCTGGCTGAGCATATTATATTCACTACAGTATTGGTAAGTTTAACTCATAAAGAAATAAATAAAGAAAGAACTGAAGGCACAAGTTTACTTGGGGGCTCTGCTTCACTTGTGGGGGGGGCTCTTTTCGATGCTTTCAAAAAATGTTTTTAAAATGTAAATTTCCTTATGTGGTCTCGTTCGCCTAAGCCGTACGGCCTCGTTAGCGTAAACTTTTCCCTACGCCTAAGCGTTTTTTAATTTAAAATTGATCTTTTAAAATTTATCTTTAAAAAGCCCCCCCCCCCCCCTTCAAGTGAAGCGGAGCCCCCCCCCCCAAGTAAAAAAGAACCGAACTGAAAATTAGTTTACTTGAGTCAGTACTCGATCCTTGTTATGATAATCATAAGCAGTAATCAAGGCTGGACTTTCCGTGCACAACAGTATACAAGAATAGGAGATTCGGAAGCAGCAACAGATAATATCAGCTAATTTCCGGTGTTCATGGGTGACAGGAAATCGAAGGTGAGTGGCAGAGAAAGAGGTGAAGAAACAAAGAAAGATGGGGAGGTTGAGAAAGAGAAAGAGACAGTGATAGAAAAATAGAGAGAGATAGAGGAAAATGGAAAGAACAAAGAAAGAGAGAAATAGAAAGTGAGATAGAAACATAAAAAGAGAAAATATTAAAGAAGCCTCGCCAGATGTCGCCATAGGGTCAAGGAGCAGAATATGAAGACGAATGCGTCGCCACAAAAAGAGTTAATAAAGGACGAAATTTCTCTACTATGTATAATTCTCTCATCTACGCTACACCTTTCGCTCACCCTATCTCTCGTTTGACTACTCCATGACTTATAGGGGAACCTGCTGGTAATTGACCATCTCTCGAGCTCTTCACCTTCTTGACTTCACGTCTTATAATTAACTCGTCTGAGCCTCTTAAATCTTGGCACTCTCACTTCATAATGATCTACACGCTTTGATTGTGTTTTGGAGCCTTTCTCTAGTGAATATCTGAACGAACTATACGGACATAGACTAGAAAGTCTCACACCTGTGTAGGAATTATTTGTATACCAAACCCGGCGAGCGTCCAAATGAGTAGTTCGAGGCTTGATTTTGAACATAAACGCCACCGATTGGAAAGTTAGTTGGAAACTGATTTTTTGGCAATAATAAGATTGTTTCACCGATATTGCAGCATATGTGTAGCTCCCAGAACTTTTTTAAACGTTTCATTTTCCCTCTTCTGATGTAAATTGATAATATTCACCAACATGAAGGTTAGAAATGAATTTCGTTTTTCGGAATATTTGCCGAAAAAATCCGGAATACTACACAATCGGAACCCTATAAGACAGAAGTATTCACAAGGAGGAGTGATACGAAGATAAAGATTGAGAGAGAGAGAGAGAGAGAGAGAGAGAGAGAGAGAGAGAGAGGAGAGAAAGAGAGGGAGACATAGAGAGAGAAAAATAGAGAGACAGGGAGAGGGCAAGAAAGAAAGGTACAATGAGATAGAGAGAAGGCGAGAAAAAATAGTAGTGAGAGAAGAAGAGAGGGAAATGAATAAAAAGCAGAAAAGAAGGTTAAACCCATAATAATATTGAATGAGGGTTGTAACTGAGATGGACGAAGTGGAATCGGGAGAGATCTACAGTCGTTCCGCATAGTCTCAAGAATTAAATAGTCTGGAGAAAGGGGAAAATTAGGTTAATGGGAAGGATATTATGAAAGTGAGCGATCAATCAAGCTAAAGGTCATACTGTTTAGAATGCAATCAAAGTTCCTATCAGACTTGAATTGAGTTTTTAAAAGGTTAAAAAAAGCTAGGAGCTCTGAAGGTACAAGAACTGGTGTAGATTTTCATATTTTGTCAAAATCGTCATCTACGCCTCTAAAACTCGATTTCGGAAGACTTTTCGCTCTGATCATCAGTTCTAAGGTTGTCCTGCTCACTTTCTTATTCTCTCTCTCCCGTTCTTTGTCGTTTCCTCCACTCCCAGCCTCTCTCTCACTCTCTCTTTTTCTCATCTTTCTCTCTCTCTCTCTCACACTTCCTATTGTCATGATTCGTATGGCGATGCTTGATTTCTCTCACAGAATTCCCCCATTCTTCACTTCCTTCTTCCTCTCGGCTGCTCTCTCTCTCTCAAGCGGCTCTTCCACTGCTCTGCCATGTCCTCTGGGAGAAATATCCGCATGGCAAGTAGCTATGTATTTGTGTACGTCGCTTATCATGTCCCCGTCCATTACCGCCCTCTCTTCATAACTTGCGCATTTCGAAAATGGTTAATAGAAGAGAGTAGGGAAACATAATTAGTGAACAGAGAGAGACTGGAAGAGAGATAGTAGAGAGAAGGAAAGAGAGTAAGAGAGAGAGAGAGAGAGAGAAATAAAAAGAGAGAGAAGATAGCAGAGTAGGATATAGCGTAGGAGAAAACGGGGAGAGGAAATAGATAATGTTAAGATATGGAGAACTGATTTTATAAATGAATTTTTTAGTGGAGAAACCGAGGAATATCAGGGATAGAGAAAAGGTGCAAGAATTAGTAAGATGTAAATATTAGTAGCAATAAGGAGAGTCAGAGAGCAAGCTGTTGTTCTTTCATGAAGAAATAGTTAACCCTTTTTGTTTTTAAATGACTCCTAAAACAATACAAATTCTATAAATATTCATATGCTCGATCACAACTGAAGACCATTGCATTCTTTCATGGTTCTAAGAGGTTTTCCGTGTGCTTCCGAAATGATTCGAGGCCGTGTCGAACTTACTCACTATGCTTCTCTTATACTGCGTGTTCTCTTACTCTATTTGTCTCTTTCTCTCTCAATCACTCTATTCCTGTATATCTCATTCTCTCACTCTATGGCTTTTTCTCTTTCTCTCTTTGACTCCCTTTTAATACGCTTTCTCTCTCTCTCTTTATCTCTCTCACTCTAGCTATTACTCTATCTCTCTTTCTTTTTCTGAATCTTCACTCATACGTTGCACTCAGTGCCTCGACTTTCGACGGCGCGGATTTTCGCAAAAAGTAGATTCGCGCTCCCAAGCAGCGTTATTCCCGAAATCAGATACACGTATTCTTTTTCTTCGCTTTCTCTTTCTCTCACTCTCACTCTTTTTCCTTTCTGTGACTGTCTTCCCCTTTCTCTTCTTTATCTTTTTTTCTTTTACATATTATCTCTCTGTCTCTGTCTCTCTCTCTCTCTCACTCTCTCTCTCTCTCTCTTGCCACTCTCTCTTTCTAAGCTTCAATGGCAACATTGAATGCCGTATTTTTTCTCTCAAATCTCTGCTCCCTCCTTCCGTGCGTAAACATAGTATGGGGCCAATTAGAATGGAGAGATAGTATTTGTAGACTGACTTCAGATAGCAGGCCATTTTCGGCGGAAGTGGACTGCGAGATTCTCTTCTCGGTATCTTATCCATGACTTGGAATTCTTTGCAAAGATAGCACTTGTATCACGAGTAATACTCATTATTGAAGTGGTCGCTGATCCTTTTGTATAATAGGCATTCATATTAAGTCAAGTTCAGCATGAAGTGAATGTTCTGCTGCAAACAAATGTTCTAATTTTTTGCTCCACAGCTTTGCACTGATCTTCGAATTTCGTTTGCCCTGTTTCTCTGAATATTTATATATATATATATTTTTTTTTTATCTGAGATATTGCTACAAGAAAATAGAAAAATTGTTTTGAAACAGTATTTTTTGTATTAAAAAAAACTCAAATTGTTTTTTTAAACTACTGATTTTCAGAAATTCCATGTTAGTTGTGCGGTTATTAATTTTATTAGGTTCTTCTTTTTTAGATGAAATAATTCCCGTGCATCTTTGCCTCATTTACGTTACAAAATTGTTTTAATTTCTCAATTTTCACGTTATTCCGATTTCTACATTTTTAACTTTTGTCTTTTTGAGTAATTGTTTTCTACTCTTCTTAGTTCTGCTCCAATATGTATGAAGGGATTTTGTATGATGCAGCTTCATTGGCTGACCTATTTTCGTATCTACCAAAAATTTATTGAATGTAAAAAGGTTTTTTTCCGTAAATTTTTTTTAAAAATATAAAAAAACTGTCTCGAGATAATACCCTTCAGTATGTATGTATATGTAGAACTTTCAAAATATCATTTTATGATACATACTCTCAGCACTTTATTGCTCATGATTATTGTCAATTTTTTTGGTAAATTTTATGATTGAAGTTGAAATTGGTCATTATTTTTATTTTCTTGCTGTTCGTCCGTATTCACTGGTTTCATGTCTCACTTTCTGAGCATCTCAATATTTCTGTCTTACGCTGTTTCTTCGTATCTTTCGTCCTGGAATTTCAACTTCAGCGTGCTCCGCTGCCCCTCTTTTTTCTTCTCTTTCTCTCCTTTTCTATCTTGCTCCTTCTCTCTCTCAATCTCTCTCTCTGTCTATTTCTTTCTCACTCTTTCTCTAACAGTTTTCCCCTCTGTGTCTCTGTCTTGCTCTCTTCTCTTCCTTCCTCCACTCTTCTCCTTCGTACTCTTTTGTCCTCCTGTTCTTCTTTAACCAACTCTCTGTGGGTGGTCAATCATTTGTCGGCTGTCCCTATACACTCCCAGAAGGTACGATTTTACGATCTGAGGCATCTAATTTCTCTCTCACTCTCTCATTCTTTCTATCTCTCTCTATCTCTCTTGCTTTCTCTCTGTCTCTCTCTCTCGGTTTCTATATATACTCTCTCTCTCTCTCTTGTCAACCCGCTAACTTTCTTCCTGACTCTCTTCTTCTCTCGTATGCTGCCTTTCTTTGTCCGCGCACGACCAGTATATCAAACCCACTAATCATCCCTTGATTGTCAGTTTGATCTACCACCTTTTCTTGACAAATCTGAGAAGTAATCGGAGTCGGAGGTGACAGTTATTCTCCCGTGGTTGACATTGTTGCATTCCTTTGCGTCGGTTATTGTTTCTTCCTTCGCATGCGAAGGTCTCAGTTATCTCAGGCATGAAAGTCATCGCGATCTCTTGAGAAATGAAGCTAATATTCGTATAAGGTGGCCTGCCTAGTCATGCTTCGATGAGGTCAAAATAAGCTAGAGTGATCAAAGGCAAAGGCAACAAAACCTTTTCTTTCAGAAAGCGTGCTTCTCTATACATATAGTACCTTTTCATCTCTTCCGATCTTTCTCTCTCTCTTACACTTTTTTAAATCTTCGTTTTCAACTCTTCTCTTTCTCTCTATTTCCTCTCGTTCACTCTACTTCTCACTTTTTTTCTCTCTTCCGTTTCCCGTTCTAGCTTCCTCTCTTTTCTGAAATAACTTTTCCTTCTTTTCGCTTTCTATCTTTTTCTCTTTCTCTAACTTTCTTTCTCAATTTAACTCTTCTTCTGAATTTTTTTATAAATACTTTTTTTTTAAATCTTTATCACTTAATTTTTTTCTTCAAGTATTTTCTATATACCCTAATGCGTTCTCTAATTTTTGCATCGTTTCCTGTTTGCCCCATTTCTCCGACCGATCATTATAATGGCTTCATGGGAAAACTTGAAGCGCTGAATGGGCGCTAAGGGCAATTTTTAGGTGATTTAAAAAAGCTTTGAAAAGTTAAGTTGAGTGGATTAAGCCAGAGAAGGTTAGAGTCAGAGAAAGTTTGACAAAAAAGACAACCCGGGGTTAGCTGTAAATAAAGAAACCCATTTTATTCCATCAGACATGAGTGACTAATACATGACAAGTACCTGCCAAGGCTGTCCTCAATTAACTAACAATCCGTATAAGACTTGAACAGGTCATGACTCATTCTAGTAAGTTTATTTACTTTTCCGATAGTTCTAATTCAACTTTCATTCAAAATTCGAGTTATTTGCAATTAGATCGATCGGAAAAATGAAACTTTCATGTGAAGTAGAACAATTTTGTTTGGAACATGTTATTTCTTCAGATACTATAACTGTGATGATACGTAATTGTTCGTGACTTTCTACTGGATGAACTCGTAGGTTTCACACATAGTGCTCTGTATCTTCTAACTTTGTAAGCTTCAGTGAAAGCCTCAAAGCATAAATATAATTATACATTGATCAATGAATCTATACCTACGTTTATCCATAGTTTCAATGTCTGGGCTCTGGGGCGTCACAGACCTTGGTATTTATTTTGTTGATTTGAGTTATGTAACTTCTTGAAACCTACTATAATTTTCTATAAATTCATAAATCCCTAATATATAGATATATGCATTCATGTGTTCATGCATTGCGTCAGAACTTACATATACTCTGACTTTATATCATTCATACATACCTTCTATGTCTACAATCATGCAAACAACTAATGGAGCGTTAGAATTCAACTTTTCACTTTGCAAAGTAATCTCTGCAAAGTGATCCCGTTGAACGCTTCATCTTTCTAAAACCACGACGTAAGCAACGAGCAGTGCGAAAGAGTGGTAAAATATAGCATAAAGTTGGAGAAGTAGAAATTTTTTTCACTTTGCAGAGATTAAAAGTTAATTGTTGAATTCTAACGCTCCATAAGTTTAATTGCAGGAGACAGAACAGCGAATGCTTCGGCTGAGACATCGCTAAAGTTCTACCACGGGGAAGATGACGCGATCTTCCACATATTGTTACTTCAATTTTATTTTATTTTTTATTTGCAACAATAACTAGTCACTTTAACAAATAAAAAATACCTCATACATAACTCACTTCGACTCAAAGATGAGGCCCTGCTGCAGTTTAATTGGCCAAGTCTGGTTGACATTGAACACTAAGGTTTAAATAATTTTCTTCATGCATGGTTATTTTCAGCATCAGGGAGTTAAATTCTGGAGAAAAAAATTTTTATGAAACAGTTTTTTATATTTTTTAAAACATTTTTTCGGAAAAAACCCCT
Source organism: Allodiplogaster pararmata (assembly GCA_964056735.1). NCBI lineage: Eukaryota > Metazoa > Nematoda > Chromadorea > Rhabditida > Diplogasteridae > Allodiplogaster > Allodiplogaster pararmata. The sequence continues at coordinate 45,464,825 of OZ057403.1, forward strand.
TTACATTCATTTTACGAAGCCTAGAAGTTCTCTACAGATCTAGAAAGTATAAAAACCTAAATCGTAAGATTGCAGAGAGTGGGAGGGGGGAGGAGTTCACCTGAGCAAAAGGAAGGGGTAAAAGGAAAGGGAGCCCTACCTAAGGGAAATGGGAAGGGGTCCTAACGGGCAGAAGCCCTACATAGAAAAAAAGGGGGCCTAGGGAGAGGAAAGGGGCTGGTTCTAGGTTTTTTTAAAAACCAATTTTAGAGCTTCTTTCTGACACCTACACTTAAACTGTGAACCGCTTAACTGATCATTATAACCAATCAAATCTGAAGTATGAAACTTGGAATTCCGGCTCCCTCCCCTTTTTCATAGGGCCCTTTTTTCTATGTATAGTCCTTTTCTCTTTAGGACGCCCTTTCCCCTTTACTTAGACAAGACCCTCCTTCCCTTTTCTCCCCTTTTGCCTAAGTAAACTATCTTTCCCTTTACCCCTTCACCCCTTCCGGTCATTTTTTCATTATTGGTGGCGATTATTAGCTTTGAAGAGATTTACTGTTGACTTTTCATCCAGAATACAGCCAAAACTTAAAAAAAAATTTCTAAATTGAGTTTTCAAAAAAAATGTGTTTAAATGGAAATGGAGTCCCTGGTGCTCAAACTGGTCTCCTGTAGCAAAACAATTTGGGTTCTAACGCGTTCAAAGTCAAGCAGACCTGGCCAATTAAACTGCAGTAGTGCCAAAGAAGACCTTCCCTTTTGGCACTGTTTTTGATTGATGCACTTGCCCATTGGCTTTTGCTTGCGCGAAGAAGTTAGTTACTCTATCGACACACATGCATAAGATTAATACATTAAATCAATAATTTTGTTTAATAAATCTTCAAGTGCACAGTTACACAGTTCAAATGCAGTGACGCCTGGTTTAGACGATTTCAATCAGTTGCCATTTTGCATTTAAATTACACGCCAAGAATCAAACACGGCAATATAATTGAAGTGCCAAGAATCAAACATTTTCAAGCGAGAGTCGAAGAGATTATTAAGATATTATTTGGACGAAATGGTTTCGAGTTGTCCAGTTCCTGCAAGAAGCAGGGTTCTATCATGTGAATCAGACAAAGTCATGCTAGCATAAAGGCAATAGAAACTCGATCACGCTAGTCATTGTGGAAAACAACAAAAAATTTGTTTTGATTACACCAATAAAATGTGTACATCAATAACTAAATGAATGAATCTGAAATGCTTAGGGAAATTCACGCTCCTACTCGCCGTCCTCGCTCTTAGCAACCTATCTTCTGCTGACTACTGCCCCTCCTCCGTCAACATTCAAATACAAGAATGCGTGCAACCAGTCGGCGACTATGCCAAGCTACTCAACAACAACCAGGTGCCTCGAATTCGGAACAAACTTTGAGCATTCAAGCACGCTTATTTGAAAGGCAAACTTTCGAATCTAATTTGCAGTTTAATTTTGATTATTTCAATTTTTTTCAGACGGACGATGATTCTACGAGTGTGAGTATACATTTTCTTTGCATTTTTGATTGAGAGGGATATTTTCTCGCGGCTTTACTGAGAAAAAAACCCCGGGGTTTCTGAAGCTGGAGGACATCAAGAACGCTCTTATAACTTCCTTAATCAGGAGAAAAATACCACTTGCTAATAAACCTATAAACTTCGGTACAAAAATCATCTTCTCTATAATATATGTATATCAACAAAAATGCATTTTTTTCTCTGATTGATTAGTTTCAGTTGTGCCATAAAATTCAATTTCAAAGTTCTGAAAGGGGCGGAATATACATAGAATTTGTTGCATGAGATGTGAAGATTTTCCGAACGCGATTCCACACTTTCCTACTGTCCCTTTTCGTGTTGCTGAACATTTAATTTTTTCCCGTGATGGTAAAAATATTTTTCCATTTCCTATTAAACCATTTATGACAATAGCTTTAGTTTGCTGGCAATCACTCTTCAAAGCATACTTAGCATATTTCCGTCCATAAGTTCGACTATCAAAGACTAGTAATCACAATCTACTGGGATTGGCGATGTTTGCCTGAATGATTTTGTCTAAACTGGCGTTTGCGCCACCCCCCCTCCCCTGAATGAATAACCTGCATTCATTTGTGTGGAAAAAACTTTCTTTGCCAGCGGATCGACCTTTCAAATCATCTGTTGTTTGTGTACTGGAGTGCATTTCAAATCTATCCAATAACGATAGTTATACATCTTCTCTTTTTTTTCTTTCCAAGCGAATGTATAGCAATGCTGTTTTGGGAACTATAACAACAAATTTAAAAAGAATCATACATTAAACGTTGCAGAATGCTAGGAGGACTCCGGGCGAGTTCGGCGCGTTCACTCTTCCAAATATGGGAAAGAAGGTGTTCAGTGATCTATGCAAGTCAGTTATAAAGTTGTTGAGTTTTTGGTTTTACTTATGATATAATTGTAAAGATCAGTTCGTTTTAGGTTATAATTTACACTACGAGTTCATAGAAGTTGACGGTTTGATCAAAAAGCTCGTCAACAATTTTTTTGTTTTGAATGCTTGTACTTTTCATTCTCTTACACCTTCTCCTGTTTTCTGTTCGATTAAAGTTATCATTAATTGAGATCTTATGAAAATATTCCCCTGTTCAAAAGAAGAAGATGATTCTCAATAAATTCTATTCCATTTTTTCTTAATTTCAACTGGAATTATGGAAACCACTACTTATTAGCATAATTGACCCCGATCTTTCTTAATTTCAACTGGAATTATGGAAACCACTACTTATTAGCATAATTGACCCCGAACTTTCTTAATTTCAACTGGAATTATGGAAACCACTACTTATTAGCATAATTGACCCCGATCTTTCTTAATTTCAACTGGAATTATGGAAACCACTACTTATTAGCATAATTGACCCCGATCTTTCTTAATTTCAACTGGAATTATGGAAACCACTACTTATTAGCATAATTGACCCCGATCTTCCTTAATTTCAACTGGAATTTTGGAAACCACTACTTATTAGCATAATTGACCCCGATCTTTCTTAATTTCAACTGGAATTATGGAAACCACTACTTATTAGCATAATTGACCCCGATCTTTCTTAATTTCAACTGGAATTATGGAAACCACTACTTATTAGCATAATTGACCCCGATTTTTCTTAATTTCAACTGGAATTTTGGAAACCACTACTTATTAGCATAATTGACTCCTATCTTTCTCATAAAAGGAAACCACTACTTATTAGCATAATTGACCCCGATCTTTCTCATAAAAAGTTTTCCAAAAGAATTCGAGAATATCGCCATAATTATCTCAAAACAAGCTGCTAAAAGTAATATTGAAGAACTCAAGGTTTTTTTTCAAAAACTTTGTGAGCCTCAAAAATTGTGCTAGAAACTGAAACTGTTCTAGATTGGTCACTAAATTCAACTTGTGCATAACCGATCTTCGCCCGCGTTGCCCTCGCCATGTGACGATTGGACTGATTGACTCCAGCTATGGCTATCTTTGCAATGAGGGATTCAACAGTTCGTGTTTTCTCTTTTTTTATTGTTCTTAACTAATTACGATCTTTTGATGAAAAACTAGTTCGTAATAAATTAGTAATAAATTGATTGAAAAGATTGGTAGGTTACTTAATTTTTCAACTCCATGAGAGGGATGATGCCGAAATTTATACTTTACAGTCTAGAAAATTGAAACGTTTTTTTATTTATTTATAATAATGATAAAGGGAAAAACACCAATAGTAATATGTTTCACGTTTATTACCGCTTCCGGCAGGTACGTGTAAGCCTTATAAGATATATATATATATAATGTATATGTATATCCAACCTGGCACAGTGACTGCTTTCTGGGTCACTACTTTTTTTTTTAATCCAGCAGTTTCAGCAGTTTAAATCCAGCAGTGAGTTGTTGTTCTTCTTGTTGTTTTTGTTTGCCCAGAGTCCCTGTCGAGAAGAATCCTTTGTGATAGTTCGGCGAGGATCCTCTTGAGTCCGAAGAAATTTACTCCGTATACACTTAAACCGCAGTCTGCGATTCTCTTTGCGAGACCCACTCGTTAACCTGAGAAGGGCAAGAGACTACCAGCACTACCAACATTTCTTAGCCCTCTTGTTCTGGATATATTTATTGGGTAAAAGAGAGCGGAGGAGCGACGAATTGAACTTGGATCCCTTATTATTAAAATGTCTCAACACAATTGTCTAAAATGTCCCAACACAATATTATTTCTCTAATTAGCAAAATTTGTTATTTCTAATTTCACACTCGTCGTCGGTACAAAGTGATTAAAGTACCAAAATAGAAGATAATTGTTGTTTGCATGGCCAATATGCACTGGAAGCAGTTCACTAAACAATAAATAAAAAATTAATTCTTTGGTATATTGGTTAACTACGACACGGAAAAAAGATAATGTACGGGGTGGAATCGAACCCAGTATTTCTATTCCGAGCTTGTGTTAGAACGCGTTACCCGGACACATTGATATTCCGTGCGATAGTTTTTTGTGAAATGCTCAAAAGCCTTGATATCCCTCGCCAGAACTTGCTTTGCAGCCTTCATGGAGAGCGCGGAGTGCCTGATGGAACTAGACCGGAAGCCTCAAGTGAAAGAGTGCCACGATGAGACTCTACGGGAGATAGAGAAAGCGAATGGGGACGTGGATATGGGACTGGGACCGAAGGTCGAGAGGATGTGCAGGTTTATGACTTGTTCAATACTACTTTTTATGAGGTTTTTACAACTACTTTCGCTTTTGGAGTCACTATCCTGTTCTAATTGTTTTAGTTAGTACAAATATTGTTCATGATTGTTCTTATATTCTTACTGTCTTGACTTCTTACACGTTTTAATTTTCTTAAATTTGTCCAACAAGTTCGATATGTTCAAAAAGTTCGTCATAAAGATTTTGAAAATAGTTCAAGTACTTATAACAAATTATTTTTTTAAACAAGGATAAATAAGCTTTTCCAATATTATTTATGCTATATCATAAAAATGTCTGATTTTGAAATTCAACACAGTTTTCTACAAGAACCGCATTCATCTTCCAATCTCTGCTTAGCAATGTTTTCTCGGGAATCAATATTTGAATGTATCAAGCCAAAAAGATGTTTTACAGTGCACTTAACTTCTTCTCAAGTTGTGTCAAGACTCCCATCAAAGAGGAATGCGGGGGACCTGCCTGGAGGGTTAGTCAATTTTCAATTTAAAATTTGTAATTTATAAAATATAATATCATTCTTTGAATATTACAAAGTTTTTATCAAACCTGAAGCTCTTTCTGCATCTTTGACTTCAAAGCTTTTTTCGACATGCCGTTCATTTAACAAGCTCAAACTCAGTTTTTCGCCGCGTTTAGACTTCTTCATACGCACATTTTATTTTTTTCAGCTTTATTTACTTTTTTCATCCGCAACATTCGTTTAGCTCTATTCTCAAGACAGACGGACCAGCACTGTTTTGAGAGTGGAAGCAATTGTGAAGTCGACTCAAACAATTGTTTCTCTTTTCAGGTAATTTTCCGAGTATTGAGGGAGACAACTCAAACTCTCATGCCGAACTGCAAATTCGCTGGTGTGTTCATTATTTTTCCTGTAAGAAGTGCAGTTATGAATACGATTTTCATCTTAAAGTCCATCTTCACGAGGCAGAAATTACAATAAATTTTTTAAAAGGGTTATCTAATTTTACAACATTCCTAATATCTCAGCTTTTAAAGTCAGTAACGGTAAAACACGCACTATCAAGCGTCTCATTCGTTTTGACTCGTTGGATTATACCAGTTCAAGCTTTTAAATCTTACATATACCGTAAACAGTACACGCTATATATATATATATATATATATATAGATAGTACTGTAAAACAGCTTTCAACACGAAATCGATTTCAACGTCTTCGATCGTTGAACAAACTGACACCTTAAACACCTTATCACTTAGTATTCAAATTACTAGATAAGTAATGAATCAGTTCATCCGCTTGAGAAATGTGTTGTATTAAAACACCATGTACTTGATCTCATGTACTTGATATGATGTTTAGCGAGCTCACATCCATCAACTACTCCTGCTTTCGTCAAGGAGCTCTTCGCCGGCGGAGTTTTGGATTCCAAAGACTTCGAGGCGGTATGAAAACTTTGAGAATTAAGTTGAAAGTAAATAAAACACAAAACTTGTTACATTAATAGTAGCAGATACATGTTGTAATTTGTGGATAAAAGTTGCAAAAGGATGTTAATTTTCAGTGTCTTGTCAGTTTTAAACAGCCGTAAACAACTTTGAGCACATTCATATTTACAATTCATAAATAATAGATTTTTACTAATACATTCATTAAAAAAAAATTTTCAGTCGTTATCAGAAGACAGCAGTAAGGAACTAAGAGCCGCGCGCTTGACAACTTCGTATGAGACATCTCCGACGACGAGTTCTCCTCTCTCGCTCGATTATGTCACTGAAGAGGTGGTTCATTAATTATGCATTGACTCTTGTGTAACTATTGAATAACTAAAAACCTTATTATAAATGAAGAAATTGTGTTAGTAAACCGATAAATGTATTCATTTCCTTTTGGTTGAGGCGTTTGTCACTCGATTTTATGTATGCTCAAAATAACATATCTTTCGTGACAACTTGGCATTTACTATTCTCTACTTCTGAGTAATACGGATCAAAACTTGCCGCTAAGGGAACGCAAAACAGCCACCAAATAGACAATTACATCACAGAGAGCAATTAAGCTCCACAGCTCAAGAGAGATGAGCGGAGACAGTCTAAAGTATCCGGAGAATACGATATAATATTATATGACTAAAAGGGTATTCATAAATTGAACACTGTAGGTAAAAAATCGCAGTAATTTGTACAGGGCAATTGGAGAAGGAGTCTTTGGAAACAGGATCTGCTTACTATAAATTATGAAGACGCATTCTATTAGCTAATTTGTATTCGTTTACGGATACATTAGAAAAGACATCACTTAATAACAGACCAAGAAAAATTTAACAATTCAATCCGTATTTTATTTCATTTCATGTTAATGTATTGTCCGTGTGAATGTACATATAACCGAGATGTAGATATTAATTAATGAATAAATGCGCAAAAGTGAGGAATCATCCAATGAGTTTTAAACAGTTACTGTGTGTTAAGTCGGTACCCTCAGAGGACTCCGCTCTCTTTGGGCTGCCCACCCAATCAGAGCAAGTCGCCAGCAGCGCTGCAAATTCACCGCCAGTCTCGTCCTCTGCTTTTACCGACTACTTATTTTCCTTTCTTCTCGGGTTCTTGATGACGATTCGGCTGTTTTGTTAAGTTATCTTTGTTAGTTGTGAATCTCAGTTGCATTACTTGAATAAGTCCCGTTTGTTTGCCGCAGATATCCCGAGAATACGATAGTAAAATAATAATTGAAACCCTCCTTTCTTCTCACGTCAATGAAATGTTGTGTTATAACTTTATGAATAGATGTTCGTTTGACCAATCAATGTTCACGGGTTGCACTTCAAGTTTTGCCTAGATTGTATTTTATAATTAGAAAAACATTGTTTGAATGATGATAATAGAGTGTTGACCATTCCATTTACTAGCAACTGGTTCGTTTATTTGTCTGTCGTTATAAGCTAAGCATACAATCATAACTTATTAAAGTTTTCTATCTAAACCGACTAAACTGCGCCACTAACTCTTTCATCTTCTTTGTACCTTCTTTTCACTAACAATAGCTCTTATTTCTCTCAACCTAGAAAAAATCACAGGTTTTTACACAGTATTTATACTTTTACTGTTTTAAGGCTGAATGAATAATGATCTTGACAGAGAATTTTTGTGTGTACACATTCCTTATTTTTAACAAGCAGAGATTATTTTTTTCTCTCAACATTTTGTTTGTGCAAAATAAAAGAGTCCGATAGAAGGATCGCATTGAGTCCGATAGAAGGATCGCATTGAGTCCGATAGAAGGATCGCATTGAGTTTCGCACTCGAATGAATTGATGAAAACATAGCACATAATGTTGATTTGAACGTTCAAAAAAGATTTTAAATAAAAGCTATGTAAAAGGAGAGCTTTTTGGGGTCTTCAAATATCTCAGAATTCAAAAACAATTCCAAATTAGCAAGAAGCTCATTTTCTCTTTTGCTTCTTCTCTTTACCTACAAAGTTCAAGATCGGTTAATAGGAATTTGACGATGGTCACAGCACATTTGATTATTCAAACAAAAGTTATTTGATTATTCAAACAAAAGTTATTTGATTATTCAAACAAAAGTAAATGATAGCTCTAAGGCTCTCAACAACAGGTAAATTAACTACCAAAACTCGAATTTTCTTGAATCCTTAAAAACACACGTTCGATTTATTTGATGGAAAGATGATGAAGAAAGCAAAAAGTGTGATAAAACATATTTCAACCACTACTTGTTCGTTCTCTTATATACATACACAGGTCAGCCGGACCTCTTCAAAAATGTGAGAAAAAAACTACGCACTCTTGAGTGGAAGGTTAGAATAGCGAAAAGCGAAGTAGAAGTGATTGACAGAGAAAATGGAGCGTTGAGCATCATGAGAGGTCGGAACTTCGAAGACCTCCTCTTTATCAGAGCAGTCCATCGTTCGAATGAATGGTGTTTTACAATTTCACAACAGATGCAGTTGCTCTTTGACAAATAAGTGAAACATAGAGAGCCATAACACTTCTAATCCATACCAATCGAATGCTATAATGTTTTGTTCCTGATGTATCCATGATGCGAAACGTGGATGACATACACATAAATTTGGTTTCGACGGTCTCAAGATGTCTTATTTGTGCTAGAGACTGGAAAGCGGAAAATATGAAAGCATTAGAATAACATGCTCACAAATCTCGAAGCGTCTCACTACCAACCTTGAAGCAGTTATGAAATTTATGTAAAAAGCTTAGGCCGGGGAAAAATTAAACCAAAGTTTCTTTTGAACAATTTTTTCCTTTTCAAAACCTACAGATTTTGTCTTAAATACCTACATGCTTGGAATAAAGAATGAATGAAGATTCGAAACTTTCAAGGAAAAAAACTCAAAACATCTCCTTTCTCATTGACGAGTGAGGCAAAGGGGTAAGAATTGGAATTTCTAAAAAAGTTTTGATAAATTTCCGCTTCGAAAAAAAATCAAAACAATTTAATTGTTTTTAATAATTGGTGTACATCAAAAGAATGAAGAGAAAGACAGATGAAACCGTTTTCTATTGCTTTTCTGCTTCAACAAAAACTTATTTTTACTTTGCTCCTAATGCGAATCGGATTATCTTTCTATTTTCAGTGTTCTCACTCTCCGCTCTCTTTTATTCTTTCTCTCATTCTGTCTCTCCATCTCGCACTCTTTTTCTCGCCTTTCTTTCTGGGCCTTTTAACAATACATTTTCTACTTTCTTACAATCTGTTGCACCTCTAAACTTTTCTTTTGACTCTCTCCTCTTCCAAGTAATTAACACTCACAATCTACTTCACTATCTTTCTTATTTTTCATTTCTCATTACTATTAATTGACTTTTCATTCATTCTAATTTATACATCAGCATCGAACTTCTCTATAAAATCGATTCTCACTCAGGCGTAAGATGGAGAATATTCTGTTCCGATGCTTCAGAAATTCCCTGGTGGCTGTTGATCCTTTTGTCGCTGTAAAAAAGGTATAAATACACTTTAAACAACAGAAAAGGAACCATTTTCCATACTTTTTAACAAAGAACTTTTCTCTGAAGAAAGTTCTACTCAAAATCTAGAAAGACGTCGAATAAGAAATTATCAACCATAATTTAAAGGAAAGATTAAAGAATTTGTAATCAACGAAAGAGCAAGTTAACAAAAAAACTCATTTTTTAATGACGATCCTGAACAAATGAAGGGTCTGGTAACACATAAATATATAAATAGAAATGAAGGATTAAAGAGATCGAAAAAAATGGGAATGAATAAAATAAATAAAACAAAAGTTTTTAATGTGGTCACTTCTCTCTAAACCTAATATTTTAAAGACTCAAGTTTTTGAGCTCAAAAACGTAAGCGGGGATGCTTCCGCAATTGAAAATATAAAACAAAATTGTACCATTAAAACTTATGTTTTCGTCAAAGTATATACATATATTTGATACAATTCAAGTTAAAGGCATTGATAGTGCGGTCTGGATCCATGGAGATTATCTCTTCAACAAACAACAACCTCACGTTACCCCTTCAAGAAACTTCAAAGGTACTTTTGAGAAACATGAGTACAAGATCCGATGTAGTCTAGTGGTTATGATTTGCGGCTCTCACCCGCAAGGCCCGGGTTCGATTCCCGGCATCGGAACAAATTTTTGCATGTTTCGTGAAAGCATCATTTTTCAGGTTACTCTCGTGGCATTCGGCAAAGCGAGTAGAGGAATGATTTTAGCCGCAGAAGCAGCATTGGGAAAGCGACTTGGTAGTGGAATGGCGATTGTGCCTGAGGGAGGACTGCCTTCTCAGAGGTGCGCTTGGCTTACCCGAGTTGACAACGGTGGTGGTATTGAACATGATTTGACATCGGTGTTGACGTATTCATAGCACTCTGAAACCAATGAAGAGTTTGTGCTGAGTTAAACGCATTGGATAAAGCATCCAGTAGACGATACACTTTTAACCTGTGTCTTGCCTTGTGAGATGCGTTGTTATGTTGACGAAAAAGACGGATCGGACGGTTCGCTTTATCAAATCATCATCAGCGAATGTTCGTCACCTTAAGACAATATGGATAGCACAGTCAAAGAAATACACTACGTAGAAGGAATGAACAACATGGAATATAAAGAATATGTATACAAACCAAAAAAAAATGCAGAGGTTACACTAAAAAAACTCCGTGTTATTTAGAGAAGTAACACAAGAAGAAGAAAAGATTAAATGAACAAATGAAATTGAGATGGAGTATATAAAACGAGTGAAACGTTATATCGTTGAGTTGAGTCAGACAGCCAAAAAAAATAAAACGAGTGAAACGTTGTATCGTTGAGTTGAGTCAGACAGCCAAATTTGTAATTCTCATAGATGCTGCAAGCTGTCCCTTCGTAAGATTTATTGTTTTGAACTTTTTATTATTCTTTTTAATTTGTTAATTGATTAATTCTTAACTTTAGCAGCGAAACGAAAACGAAGTTCTTTGAAGCCGGCCATAACAATCTACCCGATGAAAGGTTTAGCAAAAGACATGCAAAATGCTCTTTTGAACTTAAAACAAAAGAATTTTTTAAAGACTAAGCTTTTGAAAGAATATTTATCTTTTGATTCATTTTTGGATAGGCTAAACTTAATATAGAGTTTTGTTAATATAGCATTTGTAGATCCTCGTCTCGTACTTCGAAACAAGTTGATAAAAGCTCTACCAGGTCTGTTGCTGCAACTCGTCAAGTTTTAGAGGCGATAGATGGGCTCGCAAACGACGCGGTCATCCTTTTTTTTATCTCTGGTATGTCTCGATTAACTTGTGTTTTTGAAATTTTTTCTGATACCATGACAGAAAATCAACAAAAAAATAGCTGTCAAAAATCATTTTTCCAGTCTTTTTTTCTTCTCAACCATATAATTACCGTAGCGAGAAAAAGACGGAGGGGTTCTGTATTTGATATTTTTAACCTAAATATTCTTCAAAGTTATCTATTTTCAGTTATTCGAGATTTTGAGATGAAAGCTAAATTAAAGGTGGTGGCTCTGCATTGCTTTGTTCTCCCCTTGATATCACACTCTCACAGAAGCTCTCAACCATCCAACATCTCACATCTCATGGTTCGCTTTTCTTCTCCGTTCCAGTATTAGCTTCACAAACCGCAGTTTGAAAACATCCAACTAATCCATTCTTTCAAAAGAGTCTCACATCATTATGACAGAATTTTCTCAGAAACATTTATTTCATTTCATTTCATTTCATTTCTTTATTCCAAGCACATGAGATATCATGAAAACACAAACAAGAACAAAGTTAAATGCATGGACTTTCTTCTAAGTGGCGGTGTTTAGGGGTTGCCGTATAGATGAAAAAGGGGGGAGGGTGATATACTTAAAATCGACAATTATATTAGTCATGAACGAAAGGTTTAGGTAATATCTTTTCAGTAGGCAGAAGTGTTTTAAGTGTAATAAGTGTTTTTTGAAACTAGCAGTATTAGGTGTACTGACGATCTCAAAAGGTAATGAATTCCATACTGATAGCTGGCGAGAAACACATGTAGAAATAGAACATTTGCTAATATTATGAGGTGTTTTTAGCCTGAGCTCATGAGAATGGCGAGAAAATCTCTGTACTGCGGACAATTGAAACAAGTTCATAGTTTCAAGTTCACATTTTTTGTGGACACATTTATGAATAAATAATAGGTCAGATATAGCACGACGATATTCAAGAGTTTCTAGGCCTAACATGGAGATTCTTTGTGAATAGGGAAGTCTGGAATGGCCAGATCTTGCTAGGATTTTTCTCGTAAACGAACGCTGAACTTTTTCAATAGATTTTACTAAGCCGGGGGATGAGGGATTCCAGCCGGATTTATGTACATATTTGTAACATACAAAATGAGTAGACCAAATTCACGCTTTTCAGGGTCTATTTTTGTCCAATCATAAAATGTTTATGTCATTATCACTGTCATTCTTGATGCTAAATTTATTAGCTATTAATAGTAACATCCGAGTTCATTATGAAAACATATTCATAGAGAAAAAAAGGAGAAACAGAAGAAACAAAAAACCGCTCAAAATTCTATTTTTTGTAATTATATTGGTTTAGTAGCGTCTCAAGCTTCTAAAACATTGAGTTTTTAATTCTAAGGCTATGAACAAGTTAGAGAGATTGAGGAAGACACAGAGAGAAAGAAATAGAAAAAAGATAGAATTTATTCAGCAGGAATTAAGAACAACAACATCGAGAAGTCTCTGTTTTTCTTAGCGACCCCTGCTCACAAAGCAAATTCGAAAAGAATGATGGTTGCCTTCTTAAGGCGCTGATATTCGACAGCTTAACACCGTTCGGAGCGCCCTGTCAGCGGTGAAAGGCGGAAAGCTCGCGCAGAGACTCAAGCCTGGCCAGAAGGTTTTTATATTTGAAAGGAATAAAAACATTTCAAAACGGTGTCTTTGAGCCGAGTAGGTATAAACAATTCATCAGAAACCAGTTTTTGAAAGCTCCTCATTCTCTCCGTCCCACTGTCTCACTTTCTCTCTTTCACTCTCTCTCTGTCTGTCACTACTTCTCCCACTTCTACTCAACCATTCCACAGATAGGAAAACAAAATTCTCAAAAAAATCAGGGAGAAACCAACAGAGAAAAAAGAAGAAGTGGATGAAATACAGAAAAAAAATATCAGGCTGTTTCCTTGATCATCTCGGACTTGATCGACGACGAAGTCGAGTTCATCGGCAGTGGACCAACCGTGATACCGTCCCGAGTCATCTCCCCTCTTCAAGTGCTAAGGGATCTCGGTGTGGAGAACAGCGTGGAACCTCCTGTCAAAGAGCATATTGAAATGGCAGAAAGCGAACAGCAAGGTTGTTCTTCTATCAACTGGATGACTTTCAACGTGGAAAGTACATAGATGTGATTATTCAATTCGAGAAAAAACGGTTAAAACTCAAGCCATCAGTTTTCTAGATTCATATTCTTTAAAAACTCGTACTTTCTCGGAGAAAACTTTCTGTTGTTTAAAAATTATTTTTACTTGAAAATGGGAAACTTCGGTATACAAATACTCCTCTCGAAATATTCGAGGGACTAAAAAGGACTCGATGTTTTAATTATTCTGATAATACGCCAAACTCATCAAGTTTAGGCCAGCCAGCTGTCGAGGCCACTGTTCACAACGTGATCGTGTGCAACAATCGGATCGCTTTGCAATCAATGTATTCAAATCTGCAGACCGAAGGCTACAAATCATTTGTACCTTTTCGGAAAAAAAATTATTTGCTCTGAATTTTTTTCGGAGCTTTCGAAATTACTTTTGAATGCGCTTCAAATTCTTAACCCTTGGTACAGAAAACTTTAGCTGTAAACCGGAAATGAAAAAAAAAACTGTGATCAAAAGCGGGTCGTTTTGACGCTTAAAAACAATTTTTAATAGAATTTATAAAGAAATCAAGAATGAGTTCGGTAGCCAAATTCAAATTCTGAGTCTTGCTTATGAATCTTGTAGTGATTCATATGATAGGTGTTCACCGGCGATGTCGATTATAGACCATCTCAGAATTACTTGAATGTTAGAGTGCTGCTAACCATTCTCGGAATTGTTTGGACTGAGGTCGAAAATATACTAGTTAACCTTCGTTGACAATTCTTGTAGATCATTTCCTCCCGTGTAGATGGCAATGCTGCTGAGCTCGGTAAAAAGCTATCAGGTTTCACTTTTTACTTATCACTTGTAAACTCTTATTCAAAAACTTTACAAATTTAATTACAAATATTTCGGGTATAGTTTCGTTATTTCAATTTCAATTTTGTCGCGTGAAAACATTATATGCATGTACATAGGTTTTGTTATGTAGGTTTTGCTTTCACAAAGTAAACAGATCAATTCAAATGCTTCATAATAAACACACGAAGCTTTATGCCTAAAGCCCTTCTTCCGATTCCCGCAGTTAATTGTTTAAGGTTTTCACAGCAACCGAGTTGTCAAAAGCCTAGTTCGAATCCGCCCGCATACTTCTCTGCGGACAGAAATTTGATCATATTAAGTTTCAACCAAAGGTGTTAATCTCAACTTTTTGACTGATAATCATTCAACTTTTCGAGTATGTTCAAACCCAGCGGTGGTCGAACAACTCTGTTAATTGAGGTTTGCTGATAGCGGCAGCTGACCAAGACCAGGTATTCACCCAAAGCCTCGCTCATCTTAGCTCTCACTACCGTGGCGACCATGAATATCGATTAGAAACCAAAGGCAAAGTTGCTCTGATTTTCGGTTGGTCAGCGGACTTCTGAATCCCCTATTGAAGCTCCCTATTTATTGAAATCTATAGAAAAACTGTCATAAAAGTATTTTTAACAAATGTAGCATCAAGTAGCCGTTTTATTTCTATTGATTGAGTATTCACTTGATTTTTCTTGTTGGATCAACACCTTTTTTCTTCCAATAACCGAATGAACTCATTATGTTCTCAATTGTAAGTTCATGATTATTTTAATTTATCCAGGAGGTGAAACGACCGTAATGCTCCACTCCAATCCAGGATACGGTGGCCGAAATCAAGAAATAGTTCTCGCTGCATTTGTCCACTTGACACGGTACCGACTTGTGGCAGAGAAAAAGTCGGTGCTTTGGGGGATTCCTGAATTCGCTCTTCTGAGTGCAGGAACCGATGGTCAGGATGGACCGACCGATGCGACGGGCGCTGTCATTGCCAAGACAGATGTTGAGGAAGCGACAGAGGAAGACATCAAAATGGTCAGTCTAGAATGACACCACATAGATCAATAAAAAACAATATTTTCTTAGTTATCCGGCATTCGCGCCTTGTTGAGACGTGATATTGCAGTTGAGCAGGAACAAAAGATTCTATGAAGGCGAGAATTCAACTCATAGAAACGGAACTAAAACAAATTGTCTTTCAATTACCAGGCCGGTGATCAATAAATGACAGTGTCCGATTCCGTACAGTAGAGTATCCTTTACCGCTTAATTATTTTTTATGAGATAAAAAATATACAAAAAATGCTCAGGCGGAACGCCATCTCTCATCTTCTGACTCATATACGTTCTGGAGCAAGTTTCGAGACGGCAGATGTCTTCTAAAAACGGGTACATTTTCAATTTGAAGCTGCAAAAACGTAGGGATATTTGTGATTCAAGATAAAAGCTTCTGAAAAGTTTTATTCAGCCTCGTATTGAAAAAATTTTTGAAAAAAGCTAAATGTTTTCAGCAAACGACATTCATAAGACAAATACCTCGTAATACCTTCAATTTTGAAAAGCTATTACAAAGGTTTTTTGCAAACATGGGTGAATAATCTAACTGTGCTCATCTCGTTTCTAATAAATGTAACATCGTGAAGTAAAATGTATTCAAGCGACTCATCTGTAATTTCAGGTTTAACTGGAACGAATGTCATGGATGTCCAGACTCTTCTCATCCACCTCTCTTAAAACCTTTCTTATTTTCATAGCGTAGCCGTGTCAAAGTAGAATCCGCTGCAAGGCTTCTTCTGACTCTTCAAAAACTTTTCTCAGTAACGTTGGTGTTGCGAAAGCAGTTCTTTTTTGAGCGCATATATAAAATCTTCTCCCTTTTGCCTTCCTTCAAGAACCCTTTTCCAGTTTTTTAGAAAATTAATTTTAAAAAGTACTTTTTTCTTCCTACGACTTTTTTCTTCCTATTCTTTTTCACAAAGGGCTCTTAATTTCAGGTTTTTGCTGACATTTCTTCCTCCTTTCGACACTGTTTTTGAATAAAATTGAGCTACAAATCTTTTTTTGTGGCTTCTCTTAACTTTTTTGCAAAACATTAATTCTAAAATGCTTTTTTGGGAGTTCAAAATCTAGAATCAAATTTTGTCTATCAAAATAAACATACATTTATTTTTATGGAAGAATAAATGTTCAAGACGAAACAGTTACATGCAGCAGCGGTGCGCGAAGTTAAAAGCCAATTTGGCAAAAACACAATTTTTTAACAAAAATGCGAAGGTAAATGCGATATAAATGCGATATGAATCATTTTGTTTTCGGAAAGCATACAAGTGCTTGTTTGTGCTGAAATAAAAAAGTTTACTGATATGCATTGAAAAAGAAATATGCATTGAAACAATTTTTTTCAAAAACTTAGAACTGGATAATGTATAAAATGAGTTATGCGTTGCTAAACTCGTTGCCCAGTTAACATTTTTGCTCTACAAAAGTTTTTTACTTATAAAATAAGTGTTGAGCATTCAAAGAAGCATTTGAAAGGGAACAAGTGAATTGGGCATACGGTCAACACAAAATAACTGCCACGCCTTCAATTTCACTATGTTGAAGTAACCGCTAACATCAACTTAGCGCTATACTGGTTGCGTTAGTTGCAATTCGACGTTTATCAGTTATAATAACACTGAAGATTTTATCAACTAGCTCGCACTAGTGTGAACTATCTCATGAGCATACTAGTACGAACTTTTTTATGGTGAAATTTAATGCGCGGCTGGATGCTGAGCTACTTTCTTTTTCATACTTGTTTTCTTGATCAATGCTAGAAATACATATAAAGCACCAATAATCATAAAATTCTAAACAATTATGCTATTATCCGTGTAAAGATTTAGGTAGGAATAACGAATAACTAAAGATTAAAGTTAAGAGCAATTATAAAAAACTGGAGGAGATTTATCGCTCCGAACCTAAGATATCACGAAGTGCAAGTAAATATTGCTAATTAGTCATAGTGGGGTCTATTAATCACTTTCTAATAATGAAAAAGTTTGCAACATCGGCTTAATGAGCTCGTATACTATATATAGTTATATATTTTATTATACATCTGTTCATATTCATGTCCAAGTTAAAGTTGAGTAGTTGTATATATATATATATATATTCAAGTTCTTTATTATTACCATAGGATAGCTTGTAAGGCCATCGCTCATATGGAATCATGAAATAATAAGGGGAATAATGAGGAATAAGACGGTCAATTTTCGTTGGTGTCCACTCTTGCTGTTGACAACAGAAAGTTCGGTGAAACTATGACATTCGAGAGGTCGATTTCTTCTAGAGCCTTGCCGAATGCCTCGATATCTTGAATCTCTTTGAAATTATCTGTAACTTTATTCCATAAAGCAATTGCTCTAGAAAAGAAAGAATGTGGATCATTGTATCGTTTAAAGTTCATCAGAGTTAATTTGGAGGTTCGGTCTGAAGTGCGGAGATTGGTTTCAGTTCTTAACTTCAGCTCTTTTTTGCACGTCTGACAATCCGCTCTATCAGAAAGTAGACGAAAAACTACCAATAAATCAGAACGGAGTCGTCGAATGATTAGTGAATCTAAATTGAATTCAGCGAGACGTTGGGGATAGCTCAACCTAATACTTCCACAACGAGAATAAGCTTTTTTTGTGAAAAGTCTCTGAGGATATTCCAACCTTTTCGAATTATTACTGTGGACTTTCGGAGAGAAAATAATTGTACCATATTCAAGTAGTGGTCTGATGTAAGTGGTGTAAACGGTTTTGTAACCGTTCAAGTCCAAACATCTAAACACTTTGAAAACTTGTGAAATTCTACACAGAGTCCTAGCACGTATGATTTCTACGTGTTGCTTGAATTTGAGCTTAGAGTCCACAAAAATACCTAAGTCTCTGACTAAATTAACGACATTTATCAGCGAGCTATCAATGAAGTAATCGTTTTGAGATTTCCCAAGACGGAGACAGTTGATTTTCTCGACAGCTAAGGGAAGTTTGAATTCACGTGACCAATTTGAGATATTGTTTATACATAGTTGAAGAGAATCAGAGTCCTCACTATAAATTTTAAGGTCATCGGCAAACAAGGAAAACTTTACAGTTGAGGGAATACAGCTCTCAATGTCATTGATGAAGCAGAGGAACAAGAGGGGCCCGAGAACTGTCCCTTGGGGTACCCCGCTGAGTACTGGGAAAGAATCAGAGTAGACATTTTCTATTCGAACCTTAAATGAACGGTTTTGCAGAAATAAAGTAATCCAGTCTATTATAGTAACATGAAGTCCCATGTAATGAAGCTTTTTGATCAACTCTGAGTGTGAGACCTTGTCGAAGGCTCTCGCGAAATCAAAATATACAACATCTAATGCTTGATGTTTCTGAAGAGATATTTCCCACTCACTGATAGATTTTAAAAGTTGCAACTCACAACTTCTTCTGGATATGAAACCATATTGGGACTTGGAGAAGAAGTTTCTGTGGTTAAGTCTGACGTTATTAGATAAAATGCTCTCGAAGACTCGACAGACCGCGGAAGTCACAGTGATAGGGCGATAATTGCTGAAATTCGCTCGATCACCTTTACGTTTGTAGACTGGGATGACTTCTCCGGATTTCCATTGAATAGGAATTGAGCATCGCTTGAAAGAGTCTTCGAACAGTAGGGAAAGTGGTTAAGCAAGAGCCAGGGCACATTTCTTCAAAAGAAATTGATTGATGCCTTCTGAAAACTTGGTGAACTTATTAGGTAAGTTCTATATATATATATATATATATATATATATATATATATATATATATATGTATATGTATCAACTTTTGAAGCTAGGGGAGTACAGTAAATTCTATTGTTTGTATTTACATTCGTTTTGTTCTTTTAATACAGTTTCTTAACATGTGTACTTGTTGCTCTACTCATAAAGGCTTCGCTAATTAATCTCTCATCAGAAAGAGTTCCAACGCTTGAATTAAATGTATAGTCGAAAGCATGCAGAAGAGTAACACAGAAGCTATCAATTCTCTGAAAGATATTGTAAATCAGCAAGCGGCCCTGTCTAACAGTCTGGTCGAAACAGTCTCTGAGCTGATATCATCAGTGAATACTTTCTTGTCTAATCACTCGAGTTCCTCCTCATCTCCCTGTCCTCCGCCTTTCGCAGCTGTCGCATCCGCTGTGAAAAGATCTCTCACAACAAATTCGGAGGTCCAAGAGAAAGCCAAGCGCGCTGTTTTCTTCACCAACGAAGAAGGAGAGGATGAGTTAATTGCGAAGGAAGATGAAGTTCTTCTCGTCTCTGTGATGAATTTGGCAAATGACTCGAGCGCATAATTTGCAATGAAGTGTTTAAATACCTTAAAGTACACAAGCTCACCAGCTCCCACTAACTCGGTTTCATGCCGCGTTTCTATGCAAGCTCGCTCTTTTCAGGTCCTTCATGGTCTACAGTTATATAACGAAGAAAGAATGCAGCTTTTGGATCTTCCGAAACTGCCTTTCTGGCTGAAAACTGTAGAACTATTAAGGACGTTCAAGATACTCAACCGACTCACCTTGATTGATTGATTGATGATCCATGTTTTCTTTGAAAAGCCACAGCTATAGTGCTTAATCTTATCCAAATGCAATCATCGAAACCCTGATACGATCAGCTATGTATTTTAATATTTTACTTTCTCGGTTAGTTAAGAGTTGGAAGGACATATCGATGAGACCAGAGCAAATCCAACTTTCAAATTGTTCAGAGCGCATATTAGAAGTTATTTGTAATTAGAAGCGTTGCATTGTCTCACTGAAATTATTTACTTACTCTATGTTGCTTTATGACATTTTTGAGACTATTCATTCTTTGCACAGAATTTATCTGTTCTGTGTTTTTGCTTCTTGAGATGCCTAGGACTTTTATTAGTGGAATATTACTAAATTTTTCTTCTAATACTTCTTGAATAAAAAAAAATTGAAATACATATGGAAATTTTGCAACTGTGCACCTTATTTCTTCTTTCATATAAATACGCTACTCGGACTGGGCAACAAAGGAGGACTCAAAGAGCGTCCAATGATGAGTTGGTCGATGACACTCTCGTCCACCAGAGTCGTAGTGTCCCCGAGGCCGCTCTCACTCCCCTCTACAATCTTGCGGAGAATCCGCCGGGTCACCTCAAACTCATTCTCAGTCTTTCAGTCATTTTTTATTCCTTGCCAATATACATGTACATATAAAATTACAGTGGGTGACTCTCGCGGATACGAGTTTCGGATATTAATCAGTAACGCCTGGTTGAAGCAGTATATTATTGAGCAACTCATGGACCAAAGTTATTACATCGGGCAGCATTGAACCCCAGGCATCTAGTGCGAGCGTGTTACCAGCTACACTGCCGAAGATTCATTGCTTACCAATGTCACTGTGCTATATATAAGGCTCGAAGGCACTGCTTCCTTCATATAGTTTTCCACTTATCATTACAGAAAACTAGAAGCAACAAAGACGAACCCAGGTGTAATTCACGAAATACAAAAAGAAAACTGCGCTTCTCGAGCCTGGAGAAAACTTGTCTATTCTTGATAAAAAAAATGTTTTTTTTATATTTCCATCCAATTCATTAGATGCTATTCAAAATAAATTCCCCTTGTAAGACAATTCCAAGTTTCATTCATGCGTTCTCTCATAAAACGAGTTGCACCTTGAAGACAGCAGTTGAATTTGTGCAACTATTACGGCATTTCATAACATTCAGTAGAAACGAGAGCAAAATTTTCAATCTCTAAACTTGCTCGTACATAGGGCCAAAAAGCATAAACATTTTAATTAGTCACAATTATCTTCTCAAGGCAGGGCACGCTGTCCCCTGAGAGTGAATTTAGACCCCCCCTGGTAATCCAATAGCTGTATCTCGTGTCAATGCGAGTGCACAGAAGCAGTGTGCAGTGCATTCCCAAAAGTTATTAACCCATTTCAGGTTTTGTTCAAAATAGTAAAGGATTAAACGCAGTAAGAAACCTTGCCAGAGCGTGTCTTTGGCAACTGATGCGCCTCTTGGATGACATCTGGCACTGCTATCGAACCGATTTTGACGCGGCACAACTGCAGCAAGTTTGGCATTCGTACCCTTTCTACTTTCTGAAACTCTTGGCTTCATGCCAGAATCACGCTCAACATAATTTTTTCAAGCCAAATTTCTTTCTTGAATCTATTTTATCTCTTAAGTTTCCTCAGTTTCCTAAGGCTTTAATAGCAGCAAGAGAAAAAATTTAATTCGGTAGCCACCGTTACCTGTTTGAGTTCGAGAATAACATCAAGAGTTAGTCTGATTCTTTGATTCATGGTGACGAAGGCATAGGGGAAGGAGCCCTTGATGTCATGGGGGGCGGCGACAACTGCAGCCTCGGCCACTTTGGGATGAGCTGCAAGGGCACTCTCGATCTCTGCCGTTGACAGCAGATGGCCGCACACATTCATGAGGTCGTCCACCCTACCGGTCAGCCAGATGTAACCATCCTAGGACATCTCATTCACTTTTTCACTGTTACCTAGATAGAATCATTTAATTCTAATGAAACTATTTGAAAACTTCTCGAATTTATTGAGAAAGTTCACTTATCAAATTCTATTACATTAATTTTCAGCACATACTTTTAGATCTAAGGAAACTCACTGTAAATATCAACTTTGTGTATATAATTCACTGATGCAGAATTTCGGAAACTCGACTTGTTTATAAATTTCCCAATTTTTCGTTCAAATGTTTTTTTCAAAGGAAATTATACGTTTTGGAGGACATTCGAAGGAAGCGACAGAAGTTTTGCTCAAACAAAGAGACTCACTTCATCTCTTCTTGCTCCGTCCCCAGTGAAATAGTATCCAGGGAAGCGAGTAAAGTAAGTCGTCTCGAACCTTTCCTGTAAATAAAGCAAGCGATACAAAAAAATTATCTTTTCGTAAACTTGGATTTTTTTGTTGTTCTTTCAGAGGTTCGAGAAATAAGTTTCAAAGAGTAGAACCTCGTCTCGCCACACGCCTCGCAACATACCCGGCCAGGCTCGAGCAAAGCACAGGTTGCCCTGAAAGACCATTAACTATAAGAACACTAATCTTACTCTGGAAGAAGAAGCTCTCTTCAGCTTGCAGTTGACTTACCTCGCCGGGACCTTCAATGATTCTTCCGTCGTGATCCAAAATGACAGCTTCTATTCCAAAGAAGGGGAAGGTCGCTGACCCGGGTTTCAGGGGAGTTGCTCCTGGCAGCGGGGATATCACATTTCCACCCTGGAACCACCCATTACTATTGATTCAGTTTTTTGTTCGCTAATCATTGTCACATCTTCCTATGCGAGCTAAACCCGCGTCGGTCTATTGACCGCCAGGGTACGCGCTCTCGAGGAAAGAGAGGTCTGTCTGGCGAGGCGAACACCGCGCAACCTCTAGATTGGCTTTGTATTTATTTACTGTCTATCCAAACTTGAATTTTAACTGATATAGCTAGAATATTTTATAAGACTGGGCAATCAATGAATTAACTTCAACACGTTCGCAAACTAATCCTCGGCGCGGAATTGAACCCAACCATCTCTCTTACTGCAGCCAGAAGCGCGAAGTCGTTACTAGTTCAATAGGGAATCATTGACGACTGCGGACTTTCTTACTGTTAGTTGAACCCCCGTAAGAACTACTGTTTTCCGACTTTGAAAGTAACCATTCTGCTGAAGAACGTTGCTAAGTTTTGTGTCATAATCCAATTGTATTTTATAATAAAAAAAGGCAGTGAGGTACACACATCGAATTTAGAGTTATAAGAAATTTTCCATTTTTAAAAAGGTGCCAACCGTTTCTGTCTGCCAGTAAGTGTCTATCACGACTGCTTTCCTGTTACCCACGACCTCGTGCAGCCACATCCAAGCCTTGGGATTTATTGGTTCACCTGCTACGCCAATCACCTTCAAGAAGTTACTTGATCCACTTTTAAATGCTCAGTTACACATTTTCAAGGCATTGGCGCCTAATTAAGACGACAATTGATTATCGATCCAAATTTCTTTGAACTTGAAACATGAATCAAAAATAAAAAATTTTCAGTGAAAGCTTTAGATATACAACTTACAAATTCTTACTTTAAAAAACGCAACAATATTTATTTATTTATTTATTTTTTGAAATACATTTTGCAATGTAACAACACGAGGAAGACTCTGCTGACAAAACTAAAGATAATTAAAAATATTCGTTTGAAAAAGATATGTCAAATATATGTCAAATATTCGTTTGAAAAATATTTATAGAATTTAGTAACTTTTTTGCCTTGTTTCTTGATGAAATTTTAACAAATTGAATCCGCTTTTTATGATGTAGTAAATAAGATTTTTTAAGCGCCTAAATCGCTTTTACTATTCCTTTACCTCATTTTCTAGAGTGATGAGTAAAATTTTTACTTTATCTTCGAACTCACTGTGATCTTATCACTTATCTGTGGTTATTATAGCTGGCACTGTGGAATAAATTTCGTTGTTGTAATTATTCACATTCTACTTGGTGTGCTCTTTTGAAAGTTTAACCTATGAAACTCTAGAAAGACTTTATCAATAAGTCCCACGGAGCGATTTTTCGGCTTAAACCTTAACTCTTTTTTTCTTTTTTTTTCTAATGTTTTGTGCGATGATGAAAAAAGACTTCACGAAAATTGAATGAGGTTTTAATGAATCCTCGACATTGTTTCCAAACGTGATATTTTCTGCGATTTTCAAAACTTTTTCTGAGTAATCTGATCTAAGAAACTTTCGAAGTAATCGAAAAAAAAGGATTCGAAATTCAAATTTCTCAAATATGTGAGCCGAATGTGCTTTTCTGTGAGAAAAATACGCGAGTACGAAAAAAAAAATACAAAAAAACTTCAAAATTCTTTGATTTAAGAGTAGTAATACTTATCTGTTGAGGTAAACAGAAGTAGGGATGGAAGTATTGTTATTATTTACTTCATTTACTTGTTTTTTATTATTTTTCTTCTATCCATGATACATTGATAATTCATCCAAAATTTATCTAACCCGAAGGCTGCTCCTATCATACTTCTCCACCCAGCTGTCCCCCTTCGCTTGCAGAGCACGAACAGCCGTGGGTGATGTGTACATTTTGGTGATCTGAGTAATAATAATCCATAGTGTGATTTACAAAATCTAAATTACAATCAGATCACTCAGGGTCTCCCAGCTCACTTAATCATACGTTGCTCTTGCTCCCAGCCAGCTTTTCACCAGCAGTTAACTTTTTCTTGCTTTTTTCTTAAATTTTTTGTTGTTGATTCCGTCTAAGACCTTAAACATCACAATTAAATCATTCAAGGTTTCATAATTTCTAGAAAACAGGTTCAATTGAGTGATCTTATCATGAAGCAGCTTCCGCCGTCCGTTTAGTCTATGATCTCAAGAGATTTTCCAAAGAGCATAGATACTTTTGAATTTAAAAGTTTTCAGAAGTTTTAATAGTTCAATCGTAGCTAATTTCACAACTTAGGTATGACTGTAAAATTACCAAAAACAAGTTACAGAAATTCAAAAAATCTTGGAATAGTTATGACGAACCAAGTATCTACACTTGTAGGTTATCTAATCATGCGATATACAAGCTAAAGTATACCTTATACTTCTGGGTGATACTCCACATTCGGCCAGCATCCGGATACGTGGGAACTCCCTCAAAGAACACACTGCTCAGTCCATTCAGCAGAGGCCCGTAGACGACATTGGTGTGGCCTGTACGATTGTACTCACCGAAAGACTCATTATTAGTGTCTTCTTTGGTGAAAATGGTCTGAACTGTATTTTCCCCCTCTTTGAGACGCTTGGATTCCAACCGGGCTGAACATGGTTGCTCAAAAGAAATGGATGAACTGAAACTATTTTGTTAAACTCATTGAACTGAGCGAGTTATAAAAACTTGTAAGAACTGACTAAGAATAAATTGTTCCTGATGAACTTAATTTTTTTAATTTTTTAAATTTTAAATTTTTTGTTGTAGTCGGCCAAAAAACACTTACCAGTGACCCAACCGCAATCCGCCGTACACCAATAGACATCCGTATCGGCGTGGACATCAAAGGTCATCTGGAAGCCTTTTTCATAGACACACTGAATCGAAATGTCTCCCCTAAGTGCTCTTAAGATATTACTGGTTAACCACCTTGGTCGTCTGGTATGCGTATGTCATGTAACCAGCCGTAGTGTGCAGAATTCCCTTCGGTTTTCCCGTTGACCCACTGAAAGAAATAGCTTTCCTTTCCAGTTTTTTTCTTTTTTAGTGATTTTGAAACGAAAAGTTGAGAAAAAAGCAGCATGAAAAGTTTGATTTCACTTTAGAACATGCGAAGACTGAAAATTCCAAGCTTTAAATAGTCTCCGTGAGTTTTTACAAAAGTTTTTTTAATTATACAAACTCCGAAGAAAAAATATGGAGCGGGAATTGAGGGTGGGTGAACGAAGGTTTACACAATAGAGAGCTGGGTCGATTGAGAAATATAAAGAAAAAAGAGGGAAGTAAAAGTAGACCGAGATAGAGAAAGAAAAATAAAGAGAAATATAAAAAGAGAAAGGAAGAGATAGGGAGAGAGATCAATTTAGATAGAAGGAAGTCGATAAACATACGAGGTGTAGAGTATGAAGAGGGGATCCTCTGATTCCATCCACTCCACAGCAGAGTCCTCTCCCTTTACCGAGTCCATTACAGTACTCCACAGCTCATCTCTCTCTTCAGTGCAAATCGGCTCGCAGTCCTGTTCCAAGTTACATATATAAAAAAGGTATTCACTGGTATTTTTTAAACAATCCATTGCAAAACTTACTCATATTTTCATAAAGAATTGCATAACTTAAATAATTTTTTGATATCATACATATAATACTCGTTCTGGAGCCGCATGAAATTGCATTTTCAAAGTTGACGTACAGTATAATAATTAAAAAAACTGGAAGTTATTCTGAAATTATTTTTTTCAAACTCACTTTGGGCAACTGTGCTCCGGCTGGTACTGTGACTCTCTTAAAATGCTCCAGAATGATGGCCTTCTCCACCTGAAACGTGTGCACTTCCTGACTGATCGTCTCTCTCCCAACTTCAACGCACCTTCAGAATTCTCATCACCAACGACCGCCTTTTTTCAATAGAAAAAACAGTTATTTGAAAGGCTAAGTTGTTGGCCAACTTATTAATTTTGAAAAGCTTAAAAGAGATGGAATCTCAATTTTTCTTAAACTCGGAGTGGCTCATTACTCACAAATTACTCCACGAATTTACCCCCTGAATTTGACTTGAGTACTCAACACTTTCAACATTGGAGTATTGCATCTTTTTGTTGCATATTTGAAATATGTTCATATGTATTTTAACAGCTATCATGATCATTCTCCTTTTGTAAAAAACCGAAGGTCGCTTCTCCCGATAATTCCACAGCTCCTGTCTTTCTTTGCAAAATTTAAGAGTCCAATACTTAGATCGACATATGAATCAAAATACCTAACTCTAAGTACGATGATTGTATGATGGCTAATTGCTCTCACTTGTTATAGTACAATCGAGACCCTAAACCCTTTACCATTTCAGCCTTTTGATAAAAACACACCATCACACCATTTCGCTGTGCGATTCTAGCTGCTTCATCAACAATCGGCTTGAGATGCACTGCTTTTGTGCCGCGGAAAGACCCATCTGCTGTTATCACAACACGGCAGCTGAAGAAAAACAAGCATTATGGTTTGGTCTCAAACGCTCTCTGAATATGTTCAACCCTGTCTACATCCTTTCAAGTAACTTATATATCAAAACTTTAAAAAACTTATATCAAGCAAAAACCCTTTGATAAGACATAACTTTGTTGATAACATCTTTATTATATGATTGAAAAAAGTTTTGAAACATCGGATGAGCGCTATTCATATCTACAGTATCTTTCAGAACATCTAATTCAACTTTTAAATAAACAAAAAAATTGAAATGTCTAACTTTTTGTAATGTATAACTTACCGAGTGATCGGCGTGTACTTCAACAGAATAAATTGAATTTTTAAATTTCTTTCAAAAGTTTCCTATAATTATTTGGCTCAATAATTACATGACTCATAACGTGATCCGGACAGACTTCGCATCGACGATTCTCGCGGCGAGAGCCTCAGCAGAAAATCCGGCGAATACGACCGAATGG
Organism: Allodiplogaster pararmata; assembly: GCA_964056735.1. Classification (NCBI taxonomy): domain Eukaryota; kingdom Metazoa; phylum Nematoda; class Chromadorea; order Rhabditida; family Diplogasteridae; genus Allodiplogaster; species Allodiplogaster pararmata. Next base: position 45,492,441 of record OZ057403.1, read on the forward strand.
ACGACGCCGATGCGGGCACAGGCGAGCATGGCTATTGCCAACTCGACGACCATCGGGAGGTACATCGCGACGACTTCTCCGCGCTGGAGACCGAAGCTACGGAGAACAGAAGAAAAGGCCACAACCTGCACGCTCATCGATTCACATTTGATATACTTGATTTGATTCGGAATCCCATTTAAAAAAACAGAAAGATAGAGTAACTCCTCTCTTGTTAACATACTCTGATGAACATTACAAATTGTCTAATGACCTTATCGAGAAGCTGCTGGTATGTGATAGTCATCTGGTCACCAATTTCGTTTCCTTCCCACATGAAGGCGACTTTCTCCCCAAGCCCTCGGGCAATGTTCCTCTCCAGGCAGTTATAAGACAGATTTGTTTTCGCTCCGGCCATAAAACGAGTGAATACTTTGCCATTTCGCACGTCCAAGTTGTACTCCAAGCCTTTTCTGAAATTTGAGTTTAGTTTATAATAATGAAAGCACATCGGTACTTTTGCACTTTAGGGACACCACCCCTTCAATGGGGAGGGGTTCAATGGGTCAGATGAGAGTGGCATTTTTTGGACCATTACTATAGCACGCCGTGCACGCCAAACACGCCAGTTCATTACTAATGCACGCCACTGCGCGGGAAAGAGAGAAAGAGGGTTTGACGCACTGTTATGTCAACTTTTTTGATACGCTCTCGTTAGCCTAAGCCGTACGGCCTCGTTAGCGTAAACTTTTGCCTAAGCCTAAACAGAAAAAAACATGAAAAACTTGAGAAAAAAACTAAATAAAGCGCATGGGGCGAAGTTAAGAATTTAACCGCACAGTGGTTTGCATTAGAGTGAAAGTGATCTCATTTTTCTATCCAATATATAGGAGATAATAATAATCACACAACAGAAAATATAATTTCCATTTAATGGTGATGTTGTAGAAATTTTTCTTACTGAGAAAGAAAAGGGGGAAGGGAAGGGGTTTCCTAAGCAGGAAGGAGAGGGGGACACCCTACCTAAAGCAAGGTCAAGGAGAATTACGGGAATGAGGATCCTAGATGGAAGAAATGACCATGCAAGGGGAAAGGGGCCTATAAAAAAATGGAGAATGGAAGGGGAGAGAGTTTTCAGACTGGCTGTTCAGTTTTATTATAAAGAAGAGCGAAAAAAGTATTAAGATTATTCGAAAGTATTCAGAGGTATTCAGAAAAAAAGTGAAAAACACCTGAAAGCAGCCAAGACAATTTTCAAATTAGAACAGTAATATTGTGATTAATTTTTACAGACGGCCTCGTTCCTAAGCCGCATGCCTGAGCGAAAAAACATTGAAAAATACCCCCAAGTGAAGTGCGGCCCCCCTCAAGTTGAAAAGAGCCGTTGAAGGTTACGATAATGAGGCCGTACGGCTTAGCAACAAAACCGCATGAGAAATATTGCCAAACATTTTTTTGCCGGTTCATTTGTCTGAATTTGTGAAAATATGAGAAAGACCACCCCCCCCCCCCGAAGTGGTCTGCAGACCATCTCCCCGCGATCGAAGTGCATGTGCATGTTAAGTGTGGTCTTCTTGAGTAAATTTGTACCGTTTAGGCTAAAGTTAAGCCAACGATGCCTTACGGCTTAGTAACGGGACCGTTCGAAACAATCAGTCATATTTCGTGAGAAATTCAAACGAAAAGTTCGATCCTACTTGAGAGAATCTTTAGATTTTTTCTTTAAAAAAAGAATTTTTCAAAGTTTATCTTCTGATACAAACGGGCTACTCATAAAAAGTTTTTTAAAGTTAGCCAATCTCAGGAGAGGCCCAAACACTTTTTTGAGTACGATCTCAATATCTAATATATGTACATATAAAGTCCGAGTGTAACAGATTGACGATTATTTGTATTTACATACATATGTATTGGTCACAATCTTCTGATTATAAATAACTATGGACAGCTATTTCATATCATTTTTTTCTTTTCTTAGATGATAATTGGATTAGTTGAATGCCATTCAGCACTTTTGAATGAATGATTGTTTTTTTTGTATCTCTATCCTACGCGTCCATGCTAATTGGAACTACCATTCATAGTTGTATTACAAGTTGTTGTTCTTACATGGAATAAATGAATTGAAAATTGAATTGAAAACAACGGTAAACTAACGAGGAATACTCTTGAAAGTGGAGCTGAGCGGTTACGGTGGCCCAGAATGCATCGCTGTCGTTTATGGAAGACTCATAAAGGGCATGGTATGAAGAGAGATCGGAGACGTGAGCTCCTGCGAAGGGAGTAGCTGGGAAGAAAACCTTAATTCGGAAAAGGTCATGGGAGGTTTTTTTTATAAAACCTTTTATTTAGCAAAGACATGGGCACCGAATAACCTTAGGTTCCTGATCAGATTCTGCTCTCTCAAGGATGAATAACGGTTTGAGATCCGACATTGCAGAGTAGTATCTGAATTTATAAGTATCTGTGGTTAAAAATAAAATTCTAGCTTAGATTCGGATAGCAACAGTAAATTGTTGATACTGCTTCAGAGCGGAATTTTACCATTAGGTTCGAATAACATTATTTCCTTTGAATTTCTCTTTCTCAAAACATCCAATCATAACAATTTGTAAATTAGAACGATTATTAGGCGTGAGAAAGCGATTAAAAACAGAAGTAGTGGAAGCACTTAAGGGATGCATGGTGGATATAACAATATATCCCCTATCCAATGGTACAATGAAAACAACAGAGAGAAGAAGCAGAAACAGATAGAAGAATAGATGAAAAGAGAGAGGAAGAAAAATAGATATATAGAGAAAGTATACTCGATTTCGCTTTTATCTCTAGTGCCTTCAGGAACCATTATTGAGCTTATATGTATTCCGCTCAAGACTCCAAAGCTGTGAAATATGTAGAAGAATAAAAGTTCATTCCTCAGACATAGGTATGAATTCGCCTAATCTGTGCGAGATTATCTTTTTAGATAATAAGTTTAAAAAGCGGCTTTTAGCTTTCCAACTCCTGCCTTTCAATGCTGCCTTCGAATTACTGTACTGCAAAAAAGTATTGCGTCTCTCTTTTAAACTCTTTTACACACATACCAGACGTCGAAAAAATTCCTATGCTTTACCCTGCATGGCATTTGTCTGTCCCTCGAGAGTGTGATTCTAATCAATGCATTTCTCGTCGAATGGCTTTGGAAAGAAGTTGTTAGAAATAATAAAACTTTTTGTAGGCCAATGCCAAAATTGTAGCCCGTTTTCATAAATAAACGAAGCGCACATGCTCTTTTATATATATGTATCTCAAGCAAGTTATGCCAGGCCTAAAAAGTTTTGTACCATCTAGCAGCTGTTATTTGAAAGTATAATTATCAACAAAAAAATTCCCGTAGAGTATGTATTGTGAAGCAAATGTTGGAAATAAACTTGTCAAGATTTAATTTCCTTTTGCAGAGAATATGGTGACATACAACATTATTGCTGACAATGATTATAGTTAGAGAGAATCAACCACCAATATGGTGACATACAACATTATTGCTGACAATGATTATAGTTAGAGAGAATCAACCACCAATATGGTGACATACAACATTATTGCTGACAATGATTATAGTTAGAGAGAATCAACCACCAATATGGTGACATACAACATTATTGCTGACAATGATTATAGTTAGAGAGAATCAACCACCAATATGGTGACATACAACATTATTGCTGACAATGATTATAGTTAGAGAGAATCAACCACCAACATGGTGACATACAACATTATTGCTGACAATGATTATAGTTAGAGAGAATCAATCACCAATATGGTGACATACAACATTATTGCTGACAATGATTATAGTTAGAGAGAATCAACCACCAATATGGTGACATACAACATTATTGCTGACAATGATTATAGTTAGAGAGAATCAACCACCAATATGGTGACATACAACATTATTGCTGACAATGATTATAGTTAGAGAGAATCAACCACCAATATGGTGACATACAACATTATTGCTGACAATGATTATAGTTAGAGAGAATCAACCACCAATATGGTGACATACAACATTATTGCTGACAATGATTATAGTTATAGAGAATCAACCACCAATATGGTGACATACAACATTATTGCTGACAATGATTATAGTTAGAGAGAATCAACCACCAATATGGTGACATACAACATTATTGCTGACAATGATTATAGTTAGAGAGAATCAACCACCAATATGGTGACATACTACATTATTGCTGACAATGATTATAGTTAGAGAGAATCAACCACCAATATGGTGACATACAACATTATTGCTGACAATGATTATAGTTAGAGAGAATCAACCACCAATATGGTGACATACAACATTATTGCTGACAATGATTATAGTTAGAGAGAATCAACCACCAATATGGTGACATACAACATTATTGCTGACAATGATTATAGTTAGAGAGAATCAACCACCAATATGGTGACATACAACATTATTGCTGACAATGATTATAGTTAGAGAGAATCAACCACCAATATGGTGACATACAACATTATTGCTGACAATGATTATAGTTAGAGAGAATCAACCACCAATATGGTGACATACAACATTATTGCTGACAATGATTATAGTTAGAGAGAATCAACCACCAATATGGTGACATACAACATTATTGCTGACAATGATTATAGTTAGAGAGAATCAACCACCAATATGGTGACATACAACATTATTGCTGACAATGATTATAGTTAGAGACAATCAACCACCAATATGGTGACATACAACATTATTGCTGACAATGATTATAGTTAGAGACAATCAACCACGTTTCCTACTCATTAAAAACACTTTTCAACAAATTTTATTCAGTTTCAACCTATTGAGAAAAATTCGGTAAGTAAATTCGTTAGTATCAGCTCTACTGAGTTACGATTCTTGATAACCCTTTTGTTCAGAAGCCCTATAACTACAGTACCGCCCAAAATGTTATAATATATAGGGTTATTGAAAATAACTTTTTTCAAAGATAAAATTCAAAGCTCAAATTTTCACAGAAGTTTTTTTGGGTGTCTGTACCGTACCGGACGTCGTATTGAGTGATTTATTATTTATCTCCAGGAAATACACCGAAATTGGTATATCTTCCATTTTTCAGTTTTTCTCCATGATTTTTTTTAGTTGATTTTTTTTGTTTACCGAACTTCATTCATAAAAATTTTGTTTCAAGTCATGGTTCGAACTGTTGGACATCGAAATACAAGTAAAAGAATGCAAGAAGCTGTTGTTGCTGGGGCGAAACAGGGCCGGTCACAGAGCGAGCTCGCTCAGCAGTTCGGGGTAACTCAGAGCGCTATCTCCCATATCCTCCGGCGTTTTCGAACCCAGGTAAACGAATTTTCTACAACTGAACAACTTTGGAACACAAAAAAATTGCAGGGACGAGTCATCGTGAAGACAAGTTCGGGGAGACCCCGCGTAACTTCGAGGTACATGGACCGAAGCATCCTGCGCGCATCTCGCGAAGATCCGAAACGCACTGCTACAGACATTCAAGCTATCATATCAACGCCCGCGACTCCTGCTCCTTCAATAACTACCATCAAACGCCGTTTGCAAGCCGCTGGACTGAATGGAAGGCGGCCTGCAAAGAAGCCTTTCATCAGCGAAAAAAATCGTAAAGTTCGAGTTCATTGGGCTAAGGATCACCTCAGTTGGACACGCCGTGAGTGGTCTCAGATTGTTTGGAGCGATGAATCCAAGTTTAATATGTTCTGCAGTGACGTTCTGAGGTGGGTAAGACGTCCAGCGGGCAAGCGTTTCCTGCCGCAATACCAGTCGCTCACAGTCAAACATGGCGGTGGTTCTGTGATGGTCTGGGGCTGTTTTTCCGCCAGCGGCATGGGACCAATTAGACGTATTGTCGGAAATCTCGATCGTTACGGCTATGAGAACATAATGGAAAGCACTATGCGCCCTTGGGCCCTCTCCAAATTCGGCCGTGGGTTCACCTTTCAACAAGATAACGACCCGAAACATCGATCTCAGCACGTTCAGAACTGGTTTCGCCGTCGGCATGTGGATGTTTTGGACTGGCCGAGCCAGTCTTCCGATTTGAACATCATCGAAAATTTATGGGAACATTTGCAACGAAAATTGACGGGAAGAACATGCAGAAATGCTGATGAAAAGTTTAAGCAGCTAGAGGAGGAATGGAAGGCGATTTCGCAGGCAACCATTGACTCTTTGATTGATTCTATGCCTCGTAGATGTCAGGCAGTCATTGACTCGAAAGGATATGCCACCAAATACTAGAATATTTGTTTTATTACTTCGAAAAAACTGAACATCTCTATAAGCACTTTTTACTATTTCCATTTTTTTAACGAATAAACCTAATAAAGCATTTTCCAAACTTGTTCTATTACTCGAAACATGTGAATTTGGCTTGTAAAAAATATCTGAAAATTTGATCTTCATTCGTTTTTTTTGAAAAAAGTTATGTTCAATAATTCAATATATTATAACATTTTGGGCGGTACTGTATGTGTCTACGCAAGGTTCTAGGAATGAACCCCATAACTATGTGTCTACGCAAGGTTCTAGGAATGAACCCCATAACTATGTGTCTACGCAAGGTTCTAGGAATGATCCCCATAACTATGTGTCTGCGCAAGGTTCTAGGAATGGAGATAGATGATCAGGGCAATTCACTAAGAACTGCCATAGTGATTTCGGAAGAAGTTTGAAGTTTTTTTACGCAAAGTATTTTGAAACATCACGTGTAAAAGCATAAGTTAGAGGGAAGATAGAGTTTCTGGGGCATAGGGGAGCAGATGAATTTAGGGGTTCAGAGGTGTTTTCCGATGGCAGTCCCTACGGAGGAAGAAAGGAGGAAGTTGACATGACTCTAATCTATAATGAACATTTCAAAATGCCCCAGTGACTGAGTTCAGAAGCAGTTGACCAGTCTCCGTTAAGATTCGGATCACCACAACCAACAAGACAGGGTAATCAATGTCAAAATTATTACTGAGAAACTCAAAATATATTTTCATTAAATTTTTTTTTAGATATTGAACGCTTAGGAAAAAATTATTTACTGCCTTGAAGACAGCATCACTAGCGTTAAAGTTTCAGATTTTTTTCAGAATCAAGAAGATTATACCCGACTCAGGAACAACTTTCCTTCTATTGAAAAGCTCAACTTTTGATTTGTGAATTATTGTATTTTCTTGATAAATCTATGTAGAGCTAAAGTTCAATGAAAAGCTGTAAAGTTCATCAATCAGAAATGGTTGAAAGTAGCACAAAACATAAGGTTTTTAATAGGAAGATGAAAATGTTTAGAAACAGTATAGACAAACGAGCAAAAAGGAAGTAACGCTCGATAGGGCGTGAACGAGTGTATCGACGAGAAGAGAAGAACTTCTGCGGGAGCGTGAACTCGCGAATACAGAGAATGTATTACAACAGCCGAGTAAAAAGTTTTACTTCAGCCAGCACCAGCTGTGAGAGAGAAGAGTGGACGATGGCGAGGTGTGACGGTTGATAAGCAATAGAATTCCTTTCGAAAAAGTCTATTGCAAAGGCACAGAGAGAACTCGATGGAAAACCGCTCAGTTACACTTCTGCCCTTGTGCTAGGGATGGTGGGCTGTTGGTTTGTTTTTTTAAGAAAATTAAGTAAGTAACAGAGTTCGATAAGTATCAGACTCTTTACTACTCTCTAATATTTCGGAAAACGGTACATAACTTATATAATTTATAGCAGATTGATAAAGTTTCCTTGAGCGGTTCACAGAAAATGGCTTGAAGCGCCAGAGAGTTCTGTACTATCGGAAGAAATTGTAGATGACTCCATCTAGTGCGGAGACTCATTCGCTTCTATCACATTGACTTTTTTCAAATAGCTTTTCTAAGCTATCCCAAGCTACCTACAGAAGAGGATCTGAATTAAAACAAATTCCTGCCGCAACTAAAACTACGCATCAAAGAAGTTAAAGATACAGTGTTCTAGTGGAAGTTCACACTAGTGCAAGCAGGTTGAAAACATCTTTAGTTTTATTGTAGTGAGGAAAGGTCGAGTTCAGACTATTTCGAGCTAATTCAAAACAGTGAATTGAGCACACTCTAGTGCGGAAAAATAACACGAGAGAGCAGTGAAATAGTGTTAGAAATTGAGAAATCAAGAAACTTCATAAGTTATTACATGGTTGTTCGCTACATGTTCTTTTCGTGAAATACAAGCAAGTTAACAAAATTAAACAACAAAAAAAAACACTTACAAAACACAAAAGGTTTACAACTCAAATTTTCGTATTGTGTAATGCTTATAATTGGAAGTCTTTTTATTTATACTTTTTTGATTGTCATGCAGTTTATTCCGCGTTTTTTTCGAAATATTTTCTTTTCTATTTTTCTAATAGTCTCACTTAAGAATCGACTCTGCGGATGTTGTTGTTGTTGCCGGATGTAGCCGGCTTCGAAGAACGTCTTGTGATGTGTTCTCCTTCGTTTCTTGTTCTTATCTTATTTTTCTTTTATATCTTCAAGAACGCTGAGACTTCCAGCGGCTTGGTCCAGAGGTCGATCGGAGACAGCGCGGTCGGGTGGCTCTTGCAATCGAAGAGATGCGCGACGTCGTGGAGTCCGGAAGAGCAATCGTCGACTCCGCGGATAAAAATTAGCTCTGAAGTAGCGATTGTTATGCATTCCGCGATCCATCGCATTGTTTTACTCCAAGACACCGATAAATTTTTCAAGTTAGTCACGTTTATAAATAAAAAAGCCTCTGCCGTATCCGAGATCCCAAGGAAGAAAGAAAAGCAAGCTTACGTAGTTTATTAACTCGTTCCACCGTAGATCTAATTTTCTGCAAGCCCTTTCTAATGTATAAACTTATTGCCTTTGGAAGTTAGCAGTTATTCCGGTAAACTTTTGAACTTTTTTGTTTTTAAAACAATGATTATAAAACAAGTTATTTTTAAATTCTTAGTACTTCTAGCCGTCTGAGCAGATGGACAGAAGGTAATTGGAGAAGAGTTTATGGAGGCTATGAAGTCAGGCATGCCAAGAGGTATTAGAAATAGCTGGATCAGGAGCAGGAGTTAAATGGGCAAGTTCTACAGTATGTTGCCGATTTTCTGTTTCAAATTTCGCCATATCACCCTTTTCCTCGTAAAATTAAATAATTGTAAACACAACTACTAGATATGCCTCTGGCGGGTTTCTGAAATGCACACAAGTTGAGAATCACAAGTTGAGAATCGCGTTGCCATTCGCTATAAACTCACATCCTTGACAGCGATCCAAGTTCATCATTGCATGTACGTATGTGCTATTCTATAATGTGAATTGGAATAAATGATTGATTGATAAACAGCTCTCGGTTCTCTACATGTGCATCAAAAATTACCTCTATATGGAACTTCCTACCTTATGAAATAGTTGGTATGCATCCATTCTGTTGAGATGTTTCTGACGAAACTGAAAGAACTTTCTAAACGTTATACTATTTTACCTAGCCCTATTGTTTGTGACTAAATGCTTCAATAAACTCTCACTGTATTACCTCACCTTAGCTTTTTCATTTCTTAATTTTTGTTTTATCATATGTAAAAATCCATGTTAGATTGTTCTTATATTTCTATTCGACGTTAAACTTTCATGAAAATAAAGAATTAATGAATGAACATGAAAGACTTCAGTGCTGAGGCCTAAAAAAATTTCCCCTCTATTTTCTTCATCATCACAGGGTGTTACTTATTCAGTTACCACTTACACGGCGGTTCATAAAACTTGTCCAGGCAGAAAGAGGTAAAATGTCGACATCTGAGAACGCATTCGTTTTGAGATAAGAAGGATCGATAACTGTGAGAAGGTTCAGTTGTTTCAGAATCTTAGCGAACTCGTCGACTTCGGTGATGTGGTTCTGATTATCTGCGATTCTGTTCCACAAATCGATAGCTCTTCCAAGAAATTAGTGTGCTTATATGTCATTGTTTATTTGCAATAAAGTTAAGCGGGAAGTCCTTTCAGAAGAATGAAGATTTGTTTCCGTTCTGAGCATCATTTGGTTTCCGGATGTATGAGTCTATTTTTTCCGAATAGTTTTATCGGAAAAAAAACTAAGTCGAAGCGGACTTGACGTGCAATAAGCGAATCTAATTTGAATGGAGACGTTGGGAATAATTCAGATTAGGATTAGTGCAGCGAGTTAAGCCCTCTTTGTAAAGATTCGTATCGAACTTACAGTGATTGTTCAAGAAGACTGGAGTTCCCTAACAAAATATGAGATAATTTGGCCGTTGACACAGTCGAATTGAAGACACGACTAAAGTTAGAAGATGAAGCAAAAAGACATAGGGTAATTTTTTAAGCAATCCAACGGACTACTCTTATTGTAAGGCTACAGAAGTTTTCCTCTGCACTGTATTAAGTTATATCTTCTTGTTTTACTAAAAGCTATTCATGGATATTATTTAGTAAAAAATATTATGTTAGAAAGTTTTCTAGTTCGTTAGATAGTTCGAATTTTCAGGAAAGTCAAATCTGCACAGAATCCTCTGACTCTGACAAAAATAACTTAGTTAGTAAAAAGAGAGCGAATTAGGACGAAAAACTGCGTGAAACAAAGAGAAAATAGTGAAGTACTCGAAATTCAATCGATTCTGTTCAGATCGTTCTTGAAATCTCGTTCTAATCCGTTTTGTCCGTTTCAACTCGCCAAAAATTTTCGTCTTTAATTCTTCAGTTACATTGACTACTAATCGTCTTTACTTTATGTACTTTACATTTTCGACGCTCGGACTGAAATTATGGCGCGACTCTTTCGTAAATTAGAGGTTTAGACAACAAATAATTAACCAGGATTGTTGACAGCAGCGCCACAGTCGCCCACTCCTTTCTTGTTGACAGCAGCGCCACAGTCGCCCACTCCGTTCTTGTTGACAGCAGCGCCACAGTCGCCCACTCCGTTCTTGTTGACAGCAGCGCCACAGTCGCCCACTCCGTTCTTGTTGACAGCAGCGCCACAGTCGCCCACTCCGTTCTTGTTGACAGCAGCGCCACAGTCGCCCACCCCGTTCTTGTTCACAGCAGCGCCACGGTCGCCCACTCCGTTCTTGTTCATAGCAGCGCCACAGTCCCCCACTCCGTTCTTGTTCACAGCAGCGCCACAGTCGCCCACTCCGTTCTTGTTCACAGCAGCGCCACAGTCGCCCACTCCGTTCTTGTTCACAGCAGCGCCACAGTCGCCCACTCCGTTCTTGTTCACAGCAGCGCCACAGTCGCCCACTCCGTTCTTGTTCACAGCAGCGCCACAGTCGCCCACTCCGTTCTTGTTCACAGCAGCGCCACAGTCGCCCACTCCGTTCTTGTTGACAGCAGCGCCACAGTCGCCCACCCCGTTCTTGTTCACAGCAGCGCCACGGTCGCCCACTCCGTTCTTGTTCACAGCAGCGCCACATTCGCCCACTCCGTTCTTGTTCACAGCAGCGCCACAGTCGCCCACTCCGTTCTTGTTCACAGCAGCGCCACAGTCGCCCACTCCGTTCTTGTTCACAGCAGCGCCACAGTCGCCCACTCCGTTCTTGTTCACAGCAGCGCCACAGTCGCCCACTCCGTTCTTCAGTGTCAGTTTTCCCCAATTTATTTTGTTCTCTGTTTGTCAGGAATGCCTGTGATGATCTTACAAGATATCGTTTAAGGATAGTAAAAAAAAATTGAAGCTAACTGAAAGAACCTCGATGTGAAATCAGGATAAGCCACAGTGTCAAGCTTAGAGCTTTTTTCTGAATAACATTGACAAAAAAGAAAAACGTAATATTGAATCAAAAGCAGCATTTGATTCAAATTCTATCAGCTATGGCTAACTTCACCAATTGCATTAGGAAAATCACACGACCTGCAACATTCCAAACTCACTGGACTACTGATGTTAGTTTGCTCATAAGTTGTAAGTACGCAATGCTTTTCCGATGTGGGTTTCATGAAAACTAGTTTCTTGAACTTTTGCAAACATCTTCGACTTCCATTTACGCATCTATGTATCACGTGTTGAAAAACCACCATAAATTCTTTATTTGATCCACAACACGTCTAACGGAATCGTATTTCACAGGAATTGCGAGAAGTGACTGAGTATCCAGAAGAAATTGAAGAATGCTTTTGGCTCATCAGAAATTGGTACAGAATCCACTCTTTTAAAACATATCAACTTGAATATGAACTATACTTCTTAAACTGTATAACGGTCCATATTGTTATATCTCTATATATATATATGTATAAATAAAGTTTAGACAGTTATATATGATATTCAATGAGTCATCCTTTGATGCTGGAAGAGCGTCCATTAATGAGTTGGTCGATTACACTCTCATCCACCAAAGTAGTCGTATCCCCTAGGCCGCTCTCACTCCCTTCTGCTATCTTGCGGAGAATCCGCCGGGTCACCTCAAACTCATTTTGAAAAAAAATTCGTGCTCAGTTCCGCACTTTGCTCTAAATCACGGGTGGTACCAGCCATGAACCCTATTTCAATTAAAGATCCTAGAAACAAACGGAGATCCGCACGGTTCCAGTAATAAACGTTGGCCTCAGCCACGGTCCTCATCACGATCCCCATACTGTCACGGTTCAAATCATGATAATTTTGGCTAAATAAGCCGCTATACTATCAAATATTCTGGTTACCCAAAAATGTACCTTTCCAGATCGAGTCTTAGGTAGTCCAGGAGCTTCTTGTATGACATCTGGGACAGCTATCGGGCCGATCTTTTCCCGGCACAGCTGCAAGTTTCTTCCTCGTCGTCTGTCTCTATATTCTAACGTAAAGATAGTAGTAAGAGATCAAGGAATCCTCCTAACTCTTGGTGCTGCATAAGTAGTCCTTAGTCCGCAAGGCCTAGGATGGCTACTTCCCAAGTGACTGCTAGTGTTAATAGCAGCCGTGAGATGAGTCATATTCGTGTATGCACTCACTACTTTACTCAATCAACTTATTTCGGTCTGATCTGTCTCAGTTGAAGGTCGAACTTAGGACCTCCGCCACATATTCAGTTATGGCACAACCGGAGTAAATCAAAGTCAAATAGTGAAATGACTGATAAGTACTTTTCAAATTATGCATCATTTCAACACCCATCATTCCAACATTTCAACACCTGTTTCGACTCTTATAGTCGGATATTTACTGTATGAGTCTATTGCCCAACTTGGAACTTTCTGGACACCTCCGTACCTGTTTGAGTTCGAGAATAACGTCGAGAGTGAGTCTGAGGCCTTGATTCATGGTGACGAAGGCATAGGGAAAGGAGCCCTTGATGTCGTGGGGGGCGGCGACAACAGCGGCCTCGGCAACCTTGGGATGAGCTGCAAGGGCACTTTCGATCTCCGCCGTTGAGAGCAGATGGCCGCACACATTCATGAGGTCGTCCACCCTCCCTGTCACCCAGACGTAGCCATCCTAAGAATCATTATTGGTTTTTCACAATCTTTTTAATTGTGAGCGAGGCTGAAATCCACACTTTCTAAACAGCGAGAAATTCGATGAGAAATTAAGCCTAACTGCAGAGCAGAAGGTAAGGTAAGCAAGCTAAAGGGTGGGTCCTTGATATGTTCGCTTTTTTCTCTCCTCTTCTTTATCTAAGACGAGGTTTCAGCTGATGGTTTCCGGGATCAATCCAGAGCCTCTTTAATATACAAAACTCTTTGGATCAACAGGGGCGAAAGAAGATGTTGATCTAACCTCTTGCAGTCTAAATCTTCTACTTTATCTAAGCTTAACTACAAAGTTTTTATTACTATTAAACTCAATATATATGGAATATTACCATTTTAATTACTCTATTGATAAACTACATTACTTTATTTGAATTATATTCATTTCTCCGACAAAGTAATTCTGGAATATCTCATGTAAGTCAAGACTTCTACCCAATCAATCTTGGTTACAAAAAATTTCATTTGTTTTTTATATAGTGGAACAAAATCAGTTGTTTGTCACTATATAAACTCTGACTGTCTAGCAAACTCACCTAGCAAAACTTGGTGCTATGACCCGGAACTGAATTAAGGACCTTTTTGTTCTAGCCAAGAGCCCTATAGGAAAGCTTCGAGCATATAAATTCTTATTCTTTTCTCTTCCAAAGCCTTCGGACCGAATATGTACTAAAATGAAAACACATGCAAACCTCATCTCTTCTCGCTCCATCGCCAGTGAAATAGTATCCAGGAAAGGGATTGAAATAGACTTTCTCAAATCGACCCTGCACCGAAAGAGCCTTTTTAGCTTGTAAAAAACCAGTTCTGACTTACAAAACTGCTTTGTAATACGGAAATTTCAAACTAAAGCAGTATCAAATCACAAGAGATCATCTTTTCCATTGAATATTATTTTAGCCGGATTATTATTTTTGAACAGTTGTCTTATACTATCTAACACAAACTCCAATCTAAATTCATAACCTGAAAAAAACTTTCATTTCCTCAGATTAACACTTCAAAGTAAAATCTCCTATTAATTTCCTTACTTCTTCAAAAAAACCCAACTCATTGTCAAGTTCTCTAAAGTAAAAGAAGAACTGAAGGTAGTAGAAATTAAATGTCAGCAAAATAGATATTTAAAAAAAAGAAACAATTCCAACCTCGTCTCCCCAGACACCTCGCAACATGCCCGGCCAGGCTCGGGCGAAGCACAGGTTTCCCTGGAAGACAATTTATAAGCGGCTGTTTCTAAACACTCGCAAAAAAGCGTAGAGAAAAAACTATTCATAAAGGAACATCAGACTTCAGAGAGAGAGAGAGAGAAAGAGAGAGATAGAGAGAGAAAGAGAGAGAGAGAGAGAGAGAGAGAGACCGAAAGCGCTTAATGAAATAAATAGTGAGTAAGGTGAAGAAGATGCTCTCTTCAGCTTGCAGTTGACTTACCTCGCCGGGACCTTCAATGATTCTTCCGTCGTGATCCAAAATGACAGCTTCTATTCCAAAGAAGGGGAAGGTCGCTGACCCGGGTTTCAGGGGAGTTGCTCCTGGCAGCGGGGATATCACATGGCCTCCCTTAAATTCGATTGAATATTATCTTTTTTAAAACTAGTAAACATATTCGAGGGAGTGAATCTACGGCTATTACTAAAGCACGCCAAATCATTACAAATGCACGCCACGGCGCGGGAAAATTCTTAAATTTGCCCAACGCCCAATTTGCCCAACGCGTTTTTTCAAGTTTTTCATGTTTTTTTTCTGCTTAGGCTTAGACAAAAGTTTACACTAACGAGGCCGTACGGCTTAGGGTAACAAGATCGTATCAAAATAACATAGTAGAGCGTTAAACACTCTTTCTCTCTTTCCCGCGCAGTGGCGTGCATTAGTAATGATTTGGCGTGCTTTGGTAATGGCCGATTATACTAGGTTTCATCAATCACCGTTTCTGTCTGCCAGTAAGTATCGACAACGGCTGCCTTCTGCTCCCCTACGACTCTGTGCAGCCATTTCCAGGCAGATGGATTGATCGGCTCACCCACTGTGCCAATTATCTGCAAAGAAATCATCAGAACATCTCTTCGAATCTTAGTGAACAATGATTTTAAGCATTTGAATATGTTTACAAATTAAAAAAAAGAATAAATTCTCAGACATCTTTTTACTCTGTTTAGGCGTTGTCCGTACTTCTTTTTTCTCTTTACATCTGCCTCTCTTCCCTCTGCTATTCTCTTACTCTCTCTTCATTTTCTCTCTTCCCTCCGCTATTCTCTTTCTCTCTCTTCATTTTCTCTCTTTCCTCCGCTATTCTCTTACTCTCTCTTCATTTTCTCTCTTCCCTCCGCTATTCTCTTACTCTCTCTTCATTTTCTCTCTTCCCTCCGCTATTCTCTTTCTCTCTCTTCCCTCCGCTATTCTCTTTCTCTCTCTTCATTTTCTTTCTTCCCTCCGCTATTCTCTTTCTCTCTCTTCATTTTCTCTCTTTCCTCCGCTATTCTCTTTCTCTCTCTTCATTTTCTCTCTTCCCTCCGCTATTCTCTTTCTCTCTCTTCATTTTCTCTCTTCCCTCCGCTATTCTCTTACTCTCTCTTCATTTTCTCTCTTTCCTCCGCTATTCTCTTTCTCTCTCTTCATTTTCTCTCTTTCCTCCGCTATTCTCTTTCTCTCTCTTCATTTTCTCTCTTTCCTCCGCTATTCTCTTTCTCTCTCTTCATTTTCTCTCTTCCCTCCACTATTCTCTTTCTCTCTCTTCATTTTCTCTCTTCCCTCCGCTATTCTCTTTCTCTCTCTTCATTTTCTCTCTTCCCTCCGCTATTCTCTTACTCTCTCTTCATTTTCTCTCTTTCCTCCGCTATTCTCTTTCTCTCTCTTCATTTTCTCTCTTCCCTCCGCTATTCTCTTTCTCTCTCTTCATTTTCTCTCTTCCCTCCGCTATTCTCTTTCTCTCTCTTCATTTTCTCTCTTTCCTCCGCTATTCTCTTTCTCTCTCTTCATTTTCTCTCTTTCCTCCGCTATTCTCTTACTCTCTCTTCATTTTCTCTCTTTCCTCCGCTATTCTCTTTCTCTCTCTTCATTTTCTCTCTTCCCTCCGCTATTCTCTTTCTCTCTCTTCATTTTCTCTCTTCCCTCCGCTATTCTCTTTCTCTCTCTTCATTTTCTCTCTTTCCTCCGCTATTCTCTTTCTCTCTCTTCATTTTCTCTCTTTCCTCCGCTATTCTCTTTCTCTCTCTTCATTTTCTCTCTTTCCTCCGCTATTCTCTTTCTCTCTCTTCATTTTCTCTCTTTCCTCCGCTATTCTCTTTCTCTCTCTTCCCTCCGCTATTCTCTTTCTCTCTCTTCATTTTCTCTCTTTCCTCCGCTATTCTCTTTCTCTCTCTTCATTTTCTCTCTTCCCTCCGCTATTCTCTTTCTCTCTCTTCATTTTCTCTCTTTCCTCCGCTATTCTCTTTCTCTCTCTTCATTTTCTCTCTTTCCTCCGCTATTCTCTTTCTCTCTCTTCATTTTCTCTCTTTCCTCCGCTATTCTCTTTCTCTCTCTTCATTTTCTCTCTTTCCTCCGCTATTCTCTTTCTCTCTCTTCCCTCCGCTATTCTCTTTCTCTCTCATTTTCTCTCTTCCCTCCGCTATTCTCTTTCTCTCTCTTCATTTTCTCTCTTTCCTCCGCTATTCTCTTTCTCTCTCTTCATTTTCTCTCTTTCCTCCGCTATTCTCTTTCTCTCTCTTCATTTTCTCTCTTCCCTCCGCTATTCTCTTTCTCTCTCTTCATTTTCTCTCTTTCCTCCGCTATTCTCTTTCTTCATTTTCTCTCTTTCCTCCGCTATTCTCTTTCTCTCTCTTCATTTTCTCTCTTCCCTCCGCTATTCTCTTTCTCTCTCTTCATTTTCTCTCTTGCCTCCGCTATTCTCTTTCTCTCTCTTCATTTTCTCTCTTCCCTCCGCTATTCTCTTTCTCTCTCTTCATTTTCTCTCTTTCCTCCGCTATTCTCTTTCTCTCTCTTCATTTTCTCCCTTTCCTCCGCTATTCTCTTTCTCTCTCTTCATTTTCTCTCTTTCCTCCGCTATTCTCTTTCTCTCTCTTCATTTTCTCTCTTTCCTCCGCTATTCTCTTTCTCTCTCTTCATTTTCTCTCTTTCCTCCGCCTCTTCACTTTACCTATTTCTCTCTACTTCCATTCTTTCTCTCCCTTTCTTATTCTCTCCTCCCACTGTCTCAAATGAGTCCAATTTATTCTTTCTGTGACTCTTATACCTTCAAACTGCTCCTATCGTACTTCTCAACATAGCTGTTTCCCGTCGCTTGCAGAGCACGAACAGCCGTGGGCGATGTGTACAATTTCGTCACCTTAACATCCCAATCAATGGTGTAATTTACAAAGTTAATATAACCAGATAATTACAGATCTCACAGCTCACTTAATCATTACAAAATCACTTTTATACGCTTAACCACATCTGAATTTTAAAGATCAATTTTTCATAACTTCCTCATGATATTATTGTTCCCATATCAAAATTACATCGCTTATAACATTACTTCTTTTGTCTCTGTTTTAAAATCCTCATTCCGCATCTGCGTAAACCATACATGTACCATATCACTATATGTATGTCCAGGAATAAAGATTGATTGATTGATTAAAAATATGCACTATTTGCTTGTTTTTCCTCATAAACTTGTTTTTCATGTTTCTCGTTTTGCTTTTTCATCAAGAATATTGGCTGTTAAAATCAGACCTTCTCGATCTTAGATACAGTATACCAAGTGATGTACAAGCAACAGTATACCTTATACTTCTGTGTGATACTCCACATTCGGCCAGAATCGGGATAAGTGGGTACTCCCTCAAAGAAGACACTGCTAAGCCCGTTCAACAAAGGTCCGTATACCAGGTAGGTGTGGCCTGCAATACATTGTTCTTTAATGCTTCCGAATCTTCTTCTTCTTTCAGTCAAATGAGTCCTTACTATGGAAGAAATCGAAAACTATGTCTATTCCGCCTTGAATACTTTTTTTTCGTTTCTTCTTCTCCTTGTTATACTCTTTAGGAATCAACTCAACATGAAGAGGATCTTCTAGTCATCCGCTTTATCTTTCGAACCCTGCCTCTACTTTCAATAAATATAATGTCGAACATAACTTATTATATGTGGCTTCTGTCTCAGGTATAACAACCCAAACCTAACCAAGCCCTATGAAACATTTCAAATCAAGATTGACCAAGAAAATATTTACCAGTGATCCAACCGCAATCCGCCGTACACCAATAGACATCCGTATCAGCGTGGACATCAAAGGTCATCTGGAAGCCTTTTTCATAGACACACTGAATCGAAATGTCTCCCCTAAGTGCTCTTAAGATATTACTGGTTAACCACCTTGGTAGTCTGGTATGCGTATGTCATGTAACCAGCCGTAGTGTGCAGGATTCCCTTCGGTTTGCCCGTTGACCCTCTGAAACAAATTTATTAAGTTTCGAGTGTGGTCCTTAATATCCCAATATCTTCAAATCCTTCTTCCTGAATTTTTCATCAGCTTTCTGATTTCCCAAAAAAAAAAGAGTTTTTTTTTACAAATCCCTTGTTTTTTCGCTCTACTTAAGCCCAAAATGAAAAAAGCACCAGAGATAGGAAGGGATGAGAAATCTCACTTGTTCTAGCGGGAAGAAATTCGATATCCTCTCTTTTTTCTGCCTTTGCTTCGCATTTTCCTTCCGCTTCGGTGGAAGTTTATAATGATGGGAGACAGAAAATAAGAATAATTGATGGGCAAGCGAGAAAAAACCAACAAGAAGACAATTTTCGAAATGTTAAGAGGGATTAAGAATGCTTATAACATTGCTGTTTAGAATATCTTCCATTTTTTGACGGCGCCTATTGAATTACTTTGCTAGATTTTTCTTGCATCTCTGACCTACGATCCCTTTCTTATCTCTCTCTCTCTCTCTCTCTCTCTCTCTCTCTCTGTATTCCTCTCCCTCAAGTATTATCTTTTCCTGTAGTTCTGTTTTTCTTTCTACCTTTTCCCCTTGTCTTTCTTACTCTAGCACATCTGTCAAGATGCTGGAAAATTCAATCGAATTTAGAATTCCGAAAGCCGACGAATATTAGGGAGAAAGAGAGATATTCCAAGGGAAAATTGAATCAAAAATGCTTTTGAGAAACGGCAGGAGAGACGGGTTCGGTGATGAAGTTCGAGGAAGAATGGGATGGGAACAATGAAATAAATAAGTAGGGAGAAAGTTAGGGAGAGAGGAAGAGAGTATTCGAAGAGAGTTAAAGTTTCCCTGCGGAATAAACCGAAAAAGTTTCGTTCAAACAAGAAGAAAAACGATTTGAAGTCTTGTCTCGTCGAAATAAAAACATAAGTAGACATTGGCCCTTTAACGAGCTAAAAAGGCCCACATAGCTGACTCAGGCGATTAGTAGAATCCAAATTTTGCGGCTGAGTTGCTCTATTTTTGTTAATGTTTATATTTACGTCTAATCCAAAAAAACATCCATTTCATTCCCTAGGGCATTTGTAAAGTTCACCTCGACCACATTAATGATATCTCCAGTTTTGAGGTGAACTCCATCCTGAAACGAATCGCTCCGAAACTGAACTCATCCCCTGACTTTATTCCAAGTAGACTACTCAAAAATTGTCTGGACTCACTGGCCATACCTCTCTCAATCATTTTCACCAACTCACTAACCTTAGGGCACTACCCTCTGGCCTGGAAAAAAGGAATAATCAAACCAGTTCATAAAAAAGGGCCCCGCTCTCAGATCGAAAATTATCGTCCAATCACTATGGTGTGCTCTATGTCAAAGGTATTCGAGAAACTGATCTTCAATATAACTTATCAATATCTGGAAACCAATGGCATACTACATCCCAAACAACATGATTTTCGTCGGAGACGGTCCACGGTAACATCCCTGGTAGAGGCTCATTTCATTTACCTCAAGCTTCAGAATAAAAAAAAAGACTTTGACATCTGTCTAGTCGACTTTTCACGGGCTTTCGACTCTGTAAACATAAGATTTCTTGTTCACAAACTTGAAAAAGTGGGAATAACGGGCAACCTCCTCTATCTTATCCGTTCTTTTCTCACGAGCAGGTCCTCGAAAGTCTCAATCGGAGATACATCAGGCTCTGAAGTATACAACAGTGGCGTTCCCCAGGGGAGTTGCCTTGGACCCCTCTTCTTTTCAACATTTATAAATGATATCATGGAGCACATAGAGCCAGATGTCCATGGTTTTCTATATGCCGATGACCTCAAATTTTTTCCAAAAACAGAGACTCTCTTCAGAAAAGTCTGGAATCCATTTCCGCTTACTCACTGACCTGGGGACTTGTGATATCAACTCAAAAATGCTTTATCATGCACTGTGGTCCTATGAATCCAAAAGTAACATATCACCTAGAAGACAATATCATACCAACTACTTCATTAGTGAAAGATCTTGGCATTACATTTCAGGAAGATATCACATTCTCTAAACATATTGAACTAACCTCCCTAAAGTCCCAAAAATGTATAAACATGATCTTTAGAGCCTTTAAAACCAAATCAATTAAAGTTCTGCTCAGAATATACACCACATACATAAGACCCCTTATTGAATATGGGAGTGAGGTATGGTCCCCAGTAACTATCGGTCTCCTTAACTGCATAGAAAAAGTGCAAAGATCATTTACACGAAGGTTACTACAAAGGGCCGGATTACCCAAAATGAGTTATGTTGCTAGACTGAATTTTCTTTCCATCTCCTCGCTTGAATATAGAAGAAATGTGGCCGATCTTGTGTTCATCCATAAATGTCTGCACGGAAATATTCAAGTAGATTACTCAAATATGTTTAAACTTTGCCCATCGCCTTATTCGCTGAGAGAATCGAATAACTACAGAATATGCTTGCCGTGTAAATATCAAAGCAGAACAAGCACTTGTGCCTCAAGAATGATTAATGACTGGAATAAGTTACCTTGCTCTTTGGTTTCTATAAGCTCTTCTAGCATTTTTAGAAATGAACTTATCAAGCTTGATTGTGAGACCATTGTCACGAACTCTAGATTACATTTTTAATTCAAGTGCTTTGTTTCTTCAAATGTTTTTTTCTTCTCTTTTTTCCATTATACTTGTTGTGTTCTCGGTTAGCTCTCGAATGATAAAGAGTGAGTTGAATATTTGGAATTTCAAGTTATTATTGCGGATGAATAGTTCTTAATTGCGGATGAATAGTTCATAACTGAAGATACAAGCTTTGCTTTCTTTGCTTTTTTGTGTGCTTTCTGATTTTCCTAAAATGAAATGTTCATGATTGTTCTTGTCATATTTAGACAATCTCACTTTCCATCACCTTCACTGAATTCACTTTTTTTGTGACAGTGTCATCTGTTTCGTCACTCAACATTATGTTTTGTTTCAAGCGGAATAAAGAATTGAGAATAGATGGAGAAGTAAATGTGTTGGCAGATTATGAAGAGGTGCCGATCAGAAAAAGAAAAAGAGATAGAAACTCATTTAGAGCGCTCACGAAAAACTCGATAAACATACGAGGTGTAGAGTATGAAGAGGGGATCCTCTGATTCCATCCACTCCACAGCAGAGTCCTCTCCCTTTACCGAGTCCATTACAGTACTCCACAGCTCATCTCTCTCTTCAGTGCAAATCGGCTCGCAGTTCTGTACAAAGAAATTTGACGGTCTTTTTGAAAACATGAGAAAAAAACATTACAACAGATGACTAAAAAATTGGTATTTTTTCTGAGTTGAACTTAAACCATGCTCTAGAGGAAAGTAGTACTTGGTAGGGATTTATACATTGAAAAATAATTGAATTCAATTGAGAGGTCATTTTTTCAAAATTGATCTTCTTTTGTGGAAAATCTGGCAGCTTTTGTTGGTATTGAAAAGTGTTTTAAGAAAGTACGGTATTGAAGGCTCTCTAGAGCTTACATGAGGAAGTACGGTATTGAAGACTTTCTAGAGCTTACATGAGGAAGTACGGTATTGAAGACTCTCTAGGGCTTACATGAGGCAACTTCGCTCCGTAGGGCACAGTGATTCTCTTCAAATGTTCCAATATGATGGCTTTCTCCACCTGCAATTAATTATTATACTTATTTTCAACCGGATAGTTTCTCTCTCTTGAAAAAAGAAAAAAATATTATTAGGGAAGCGTATGAATTGTCAGCAGAGTTCAGCATAGACAATTAACGAGGACGAGTGATTCCAAAAATGGGAGTGAATCGAAAGGAGATTGAAGAGTATCTTAGATTTATCTCCTAAAAAGAGTTATAGACTGAAGAATAGTCATTAAGTTTCTATGTAGATCTTGCACCCAAATTCCTGGCGTGTTCAAGCAAGCCTAACTCAGTTCACAACATGATTAACCAGTTGTACAATGCGTGACCTTCGTCTCTTCTGGAAGAAGTCCATCAAAATTAACCTTGACACCTTCTTGCTCTGCAATCTCGGCCGCTCTGTCAACAATCGGCTTGAGATGTACGGATTTTGTCCCACGGAAAAATCCATCCGCGGTTATCACAACTCGACACCTGCAATTGGTCATTTGTCTCACTGCCTTTGCCATTAGACTGCCAGAAAACAAATTATTCCCGGTCCTGCTGACGTACTTCAACTCTTTGCGTGTTCCCTTCATACGTCACCAGCACTATTAAGCATAAAAAACCACCAATCTTTGAGCGAAAGAATATAGAAAAATGATATTTCTTCAGTTCTCTGCCCTTATACTATAGGTCATTTCTCATTATTCCAGATTTCCCCCCTTAAAGAGCAGCCTGTTTTGTCAACAATCGCGAAGACTTCAAAAAAACCAATCTATTCCCAATCGAGTATGGGTAGGTAGATTTAACCATTTTTCTTTCCTTTTTTTGTTGCGAATACATTGCAACTCCTCTGATAACTTCTCCTCATTCACTTATATGTATAGATCATCCCCAAAGCAAAAACTAAACTGCAAGTTTTACGAAATGCATACTAACTTCGCATCTACAATTCTCGCGGCGAGAGCTTCAGCGGAAAATCCGGCGAAAACGACCGAGTGGACGACGCCGATGCGAGCACATGCAAGCATGGCTATCGCTAACTCGACGACCATCGGGAGGTACACTGCGATGACTTCTCCGCGCTGCAGACCGAAGCTGCGGAGGACAGAAGAAAAGGCAATCACCTACAGAGTCATAGATTTAAAAAAGATATACTCGAATTGATTTGGAATTCTATGAATGTCAAAAAGATAAGAACTACTCTCTGGTTAACATACTCTGATGAACATCACAAAGTGTGAAATGACCTTATGGAGAAGCTGCTGATAAGTGATGGTCATGTGGTCACCACTTTCGTTCCCTTCCCACATGAAGGCGACTTTGTTCCCATGCCCTCGGGCAATGTTTCTCTCCAGGCAGTTATAAGACAGGTTGGTTTTCGCCCCGGCCATAAAACGAGTGAACACTTTGCCCTTTCGCACGTCCATATTGTACTCCAAGCCTTTTCTGAAATAACCTAATGGCATAGAAGTAGAAAATTTCCAAGAAAATCATTTGAAAGGGTATTTATATTTTCTACTGTCAAAATTTTTTAGAGAAATCTTCAAATTATTGTTTTATTAAATCATATGCTAAATACATATTGGTTGACAAAATTTTACTTAGGGGGGGGGGGCTGTTTTACTTGTGGGGGAAGGAAAATCGTAGTAAAGAAAAGTTTCCCTCAACAATGTGCCCGTTGGTTCTATTGAACAGAACAAATTCGTAAAAATTAATCAGGTTATTTCCCTAATGCACTAGGGGAAAATCTCTAGCTTTCGTTTGTAACAGTTCAAGCGTAGATGACATATTTTTTTGTTGTAAATAGTTCAAATAATAAAAAAAACCAAGAAAATACTTTTTTGGTTCTCATAGCAGACGTTGTGCTTTCTATTTTAAGAGAATACTCTTCATAGACAGAAGTGCTCACTCTGTAGCATCAAAGATTATTTGATATTTGACGAATCCACCGAGATCCACGTGTGCTAATCAAGAAGAAGTAAACTCACGAGGAACCCTCTTGGAAGTGCAGCTGAGAGGTTACGGTGGCCCAAAATGCATCGCTGTCGTTGATGGAAGACTTGTAAAGGGCATGGTAAGAAGGAAGACCGGAGACGTGAGCTCCTGCCAGAAGGGGAGCTGGTGGGAGGAAAACCTGAACGGGAAACAGCGCTCTCTGCCGCGCCTTCAATTTCACTATGTTGAAGTAGCCGTTAACATCAACTCAGGTCTATACTTGTTGCGTTAGTTGCAATTCGGCGTTTATCAGTTCTAATAACACTGAAGATTTTATTTACTAGCTCGCACTAGTGTGAACCAGGGTGTTTCTTAGCACCCGCAAAACTTTTTTCGAGCGCATAGATTTTCTAAATTTCAGAGTTCAACATCCAATTTTCCAATGATTTGGACTTTCTCTACAAAAAATCCAAGAGAAAATTTTCTCCAAGCGCATAGATTTCAATATTTTTCTGTGTTTTTGGAGAGCGCATAGATTTCATGAACCCGCAGTGCGGGTCAGAGAAACATCCTGGTGTGAACTATCTCATGAGCACACTAGTACGAACTTTTTTATGATGAAATTAAAGGCGCGGCTGGAGGTTCAAAATAGCCAGCTCAAAATGATAACCTCAGACTCTTGTTCGGACTCGATAGTGTCGAGGTTGAAGCGTACCTTGGAGTCGGACATCGAAAGCAGTCGATTAGAAAGATCTCAATTATGAAATGACTAGTTTTGTCTAAGTCTGTAAACTGCACTTTAGTCCGGCCGGCATAAGTTGCTTAAAATTCCCTACTTTTCTCATTTTTGAATCAGGTTTGAAATATATATATATATATATATATATATATATATATATATATATATATATATATATTCTATCTACATCTTTCGATGCAAAACGCATAAATTTAATTACAAGTGAAAACGAGGAAAGAATAGATTAGCTTAACAATTGTCAAATAAGTGAGTAAATTCGATTACATAAGCGATAGAGCAATGTGACTTTTATATAGCAAATTGAACGGGAAAACAAACAAACAAAGAAACCGATATACAACGATTTGAACGACAAAAAAAGTTTAGTTTTGAATTCATGAGGAGAGAAGAGTAGGTAGAACACCACTTTTTAATTGGAACTTTAAATATTTCAGGTTCATACTATTAATCAAGTTTCGAGGTAGCTTGCTGAAAAGGCGGGATATTCACATTCCGTAAGTTATTTCTAGCTGTATTCTTACTACTCTGAACTAAAAAGCCATTTATATTAGTTCGCGTTGGAATAGTCTCTTTGAAAAATCGTCTTTTATCTATTATCGACAGTCCATGAAAGATCTTGAAACCCATAACTAAGTCGGAAAATACCCTCCTCTCGGAAAGAGGAACGAATCCAAGGCGGGCAAGTCGATTGGGGTAAGAAGGAAGAGACCTCGTAGCAACTTCATTTGCGAAATATCGATGGTAAACTATGCGAGTGAATTTCCTCAAAACTTTCTCTATATTATCACGATCTCTTGCATAGTATGGACTCCATATATTCTTTTTGTCTTTTTTTAAATTGTTTTTTTTTAAATAAGAGTTGTTTTTTAAAGTTTTTTTTCATCAAGGATCGTAAAGAACATGTTCTAAAAAAAATTTTCCAAAGAATAACACACTTTTCCAGTACAAATCTCTGAAAAAATCAATGCCCGGGTTAAGAAAAATGAACACTCTTTAACTTGGGCGGTTTTGAAACAACTTATTACTGCTTGAATAAACAGCGGAAATGCAAGTCTGTTATTACCGCAATCACTCAGAAGCGACGTATTCGCGTATATTTTCAAAGATTAACCTGCAAGATTGTTAGGAGACAAAAAGAGCAATATTCTTTGACGCAGGGTACATACGCGACCTTAAGACCTTGACATTTCGAATGGAACAACATTAGTGCTCTTGAATTTTTTCTTTCCTTAAGAAAATCAAGAATAGTGGTCTTCTATTAAATTCTCTATCCTCCAACTTCTTGACCCGCTACTTGGGAAACACCACAACCATCGAGATTCGCCCACCTTGAGGCATTACACCCATAGTTTACCTGCACATGTTTGCATGTGAAAAAACCAAGCTTTTCGAGCGATGAGAGGGTATAGTAAACTGAGAGCGAGCTATTTGTATAGGCCAGATAAGAGAAAGGAATCGCACAATATAAGAGGTCAAAATGGTGGAGACCCAAAAATCATTTGTTATTTATTAGCCTTGTTTCACGTCAAAATAAAAGTTTTCAGGCTTCATTTGATGTTGAATATGCTGTGGCCGTATTCACCGATGCCGCAGGACCTTCACGAACCTTCCGGCGGGAAGCTTTTTTCTTCCCGGACCTTTCCAAATTTTTAGGCGCGGGAAGGACCTTTCCGCAACAACTCTTTTAGTAGAAATATTCATTTTCAATTACTTATTTGCGTTTCAAAGTTTAAACTTCAGTCAAAATTCGTGTTTTCTTCCAGCATTCCCTCATAAATACATTTATCCAAGCATTTATATAGATGAAAATTTTAAATTAGAATATTTCAGACTCCCATGATTCTTCTTTCTCGAGATTTCAAACAGATGGTTATGAAACTTTTTCTTCATATATCTGTCTTTCTGTACTTTCTTCTCCCGCTTCTTCGTCTCTAAAATTATTTTTTTCTCAATTCTCTGTCTCTCTCGGTTTCTATGTATAATTTTCTGTATCCTTCTGAATATATATATATACAGGGTGAACATAAATCACTTGGACAAATGTAAATGTCTGTATTTCCTTTCAAAACGAAATTCATATCTTGGTATCATAACATACTTTATCACAATATATAACCAACAGCTATGCACAATCATGTTCGATATGGCCGCCTCTAGCGCGAACGCATGCCTTGAGAGTCTCAAGTTGAGACGACGCTCGTATCCTCATGTCAGTGATCGCAGGTAGTCGTTGTCTAGTTCGTCCCATGCCTTCAGAAGGGTGGCACGCAGAGAATCGAGAGTGTGGTGGTGGATAGCTTCAACCTTTGCCTGCATGACGCCCCAGACGCTGAAGTCGAGCGGGTTCAGGTCGGGGGAATTCGATGGCCATTCGGAAGTGCTTATGAAGTTTGAGGTGTGTGCGCAACCAGTCTTGTGCGATTTTGTACTTGTGGGCAGGTGCCGAGTCCTGTTGAAAGGTCCAATCAGCTCCATTATAGTGTGTCCTACTCCAGGGCTCTTCCACGTCTTCGAGGATCTTCTTTACTTGAAAGTTGGCATCTATCTTCACACCAGGGTCGAAAAAACCAACGGCGTTTTGCCCGTTGCGCAAAAACCTCCCCAAACCATGAGGTACTTGGGGTGGCTGCTTCTTCCGACTGTGATTCCATGCTCAGCTGCTCCATTACGATCGTGAGCAAGTATTCTGTAGTTTTGAGAATTCACCGACATCTTAATGGTGAATATTTTTTCATGAGTCCATAGCGTACGGAAATGCTCGGCCCGCGCACATCGTTGCAACATATCTTTGCACCGTTGATGTCGAAGAAGCTTCTGTCGAGCATCCAATCCATGTCGTTTCTGCATCCTGTAGGGGTACATCCCGAGACGGTGTTTGATTATCAGTCGCGTTGATTCACGGGAGATACCGACCGACGAAGCGAGCTTCCTCATGGATTGTCGAGGATTGCGTGCGATGCGTTTCCGGAAAATGTCGGATGTCGGTGGACGACCTCTTCCTGTACGGTCCTTGCCGTCGGCTGTCTCTCGAAGACGATCGATGGTGGCGTAAACAGTTGATCGTGGAGCATTGAGTCGTCGCGCGATGTCCGCTCTCTTGTGACCGGAGTTGTGCAGCAGGGTGTTTCTCTAACCCGCACTGCGGGTTAGAAGAAAATCTATGCGCACTTCGAAAAATTCAAATCTTTGCGCGCGAAAAAAAATTTCCCGGTTTTTTGGCGCCAAAATGAAAAAATTCAAATTTTTGGCGCAAATTTCACAAAAAAAATGTTTTTTTTTATGCGCGGCAAAGTTTTGGCGACCGGGGGGGAGGTCGCCAAAATTTAAATGTTCAACATTAATTTCAGCGCTTTTTTGAAAATTTGAATTTCTCGCAATTTTTTTAAATCTATGCGCATGAAAATCTTGGCGCGAATTCAAAAATCTATGCGCAAATTTTTTTAGTGCGGGTTGCAAGAAACACCCTGTTGTGCAGTGCAATGATCGCAGCACGAAGAGGACTTGATTTCACCATAACTGTACAAATAAAGCTAGAGTCATGAAACTTGAAACAAGAAACAACCAGTCTCAGAGCATTATCATGGAAAATTGAAAACAAAGATAGGTCAACTGTGGCGCGCAATAGAGCGCGTTAAAAATTTGTCCATGTAATTTATGGTGAGCCTGTATATATATATATTTCTTGTTAATAGTGTGTGTACATTTATCCGCCGACGGGACCGATCCGCTCACTATTTAACCCCTGTATATATATATATATATATATATATATATATATATATATATATATATATATATATATATATATATATATATATACAGGGGTTAAATGGAGCCGCCCAATTTGGGTATGTATCCGCTGCTCAAAGTTTGGAGGAAAAAAGAAGAGGGGATGAAGGTAAAGGGTAAGAAAAGAGAGGGAGTTTTTTGTCAATAGTGTGTGTACATTTATCCGCCGACGGGACCAATCCGCTCACTATTTAACCCCTGCATATATATATATAGAATTTTAATTTCAGGATTGAAAAAAACAACGCGCGGCTCTTGAAAACAAACGGAGACAGCAAGCAAGAATAAACTTTCTAGTTAAAAACTTTTTTCAAAGAATACTGAGTTTTTTCCACTAAAAACTCAAATTCAAAACTTCGAAATAATCGCGAACATTCACTTTCTAAAATTCTTGAAAGCATCGAAATACGCGCTTGGAGTAGTTTTCAAAGTTCTAATGATGTGATATCTCGAACCAATTAATGTGTTGCCGTGCCGTCTTATCTTCATTCTAAACAAAGAAGAGTTTTCGAGAGAGAATAAGCGAGGAGAAATAGCAGACCTGAGTAACTTCATAAGCGAGATTTCAACAAAAAAATGAGTTAGAAAAAAGAGGCTTGAATCAAAAGAGAAGAGAAACTGAAGACACGAAAGCATAGCAAACGTGGCACAAAGAGAATATGGGCGACGGGGGATGAAAGCAGCTCTGTGATGCTCAAGCAAAATCACGTTGACGAAGCTAGCTAGCTAGTGGTCTGAGAGAGAACAAGTCAGACACTGACGGGAACTCTGTGATATGAGATGAGGGCGGGGCTTAAAGGATGGATGAGAGGAGGAATAGATAGAGAGGAAATGGGAGAGATATTGCTTGGAAGATAAGAAGGAAAACGGAAGGGAGAGAAAGAATGAAAGGAAGAAAGTGTATTAGAGGAAAGAGAAATATATTGGAGAGAGTGAGTGCAAACAGACAGAAAGAAAGAAAGAAAGAGATTTAGGAATAACAGATTCAGAAAGCGTGAGAGTTTGTGAAATGAAAACAGATACAGCTTTTAATATTCGCTAAGTCGCAAGTTTTAGCTATTTGTAAATGGAAAAAAAATGTATGAAGTGCTAAATAAAGGATTATACTTGTTGCGGAAAACTGCAGTTCATTCAAAATGCTGATAATAAGAGTTCGATTAGCTTTTTTGTTAAAAGAGGTCACTCTGAATCTTGATTGTTCTAAACCAGGGGTTATTTAGTCATGTCCGGTCACCTGTCGGAGGGCGTCTGTTTGAGACCTTCGGTGGGCGTCTGTCTATTAACTCATAAGGGGGGACCCTTATGTGAATTTTTTATTCTTTCAAAAAGGGTGAAAAAATTTTCAGAAACTTTTATCTCATAACATTTAAACTTGAAAAAATATTTTTCCGGATCTAAGGCAAGTGTCTGCATACAAAAAATTTTCGCGTCCGGCGGGCGTCTGTAGGATTTTCGGACCAACTAAAAAAAAAAAAAAAAAAAAAAAGGGCTTAGAACGAGAAGGTGAGAAGCTAACAAGAAATGAAGGGTTGAGAAATGAGAGATAATGAGCTATATAAAATAACAAAACTAAAAAATCTTTCTTTTCTCGTTATTCTAGACTCTCTGTTCTGATGAACAATCGCTGTCCATTTTTTTGACATGTTGGCTTTTGCTGTTATTTACTCGAACATTTCCAATGCTTGTAATGAAACCCATAATAGCAACAGTAATGAAACCCATAATTGACCCTAATGAAGCGAAAACACGAACATTGATTCGGATCGAATGATTCATCAATCAGATATTATAATAATTGCTATCTTCTTCAGTGATACTAGCAAGATTAAAAATGTGAAGACGAAAAACGGTTTTTTTTAAAAAACGTTTATGACCTAGGAGGGAACAGAGACATAATTAAATGAACAAAATTTATGTGTTTTTTTCAAAAAAAGTTTAAATGTGGCAAAACACGCGAATCGTTTTTTTCAGGCTGAGAAGAAAAACTCTTGTTCCGTAAGAAATAACCCCTTTTCAAAGTTTGTTTACATGAATCAAATATTCTGAGTCAAAATTAATGTTAAAGAGTTTTTTCATCTAAAAATAAAGTATTCCGATATATTATAACTTTTTTATATGCATATTTATTTGTATTTCGTGAGAAAATGATAGGAAATTAGATCACGACTTAATGAAAATCGATGAAGTTTAAAAAAAAGAATTCTAACGAGAAAAATATTTAAAAACTTGAGCTTATTCATGAACTCAAAAAATGAGTACACTTTTATAATGTTTTCAAAGTCAATCGTTTATGGCGATTTCAATTTAATTTTCGAAAATTTTGATGCTGTTAAAAACTTATACTTGATTAAAATCACATTAAATGCATTATGAATAAAGAATGATTGAGAGGAACATTTTTTTATTACAAACACGATTAAAACTTTATGATATATGCAGCTTTGATTTTGAATTCGTTTGCGAATCTAAGTCTAAAATTAGAATTAACTTGAATCATTCATCATTTTTTGCACAAAAGTTATAGATCTCTTCTCAAAAGCGAGAGAAAATTAGTGCGGTATAGAATTTTACAACTCGAGAAATTGATAGAGCTTGGTGCAACTTACAAAAAGCTTGGAGAGAAGCGCGATTATTATTAAAATCTAATTTTTAAAAGGTTTCGTAGCAATGAGAAATTTTCGAGTTAGGTTTTTAATAATTTTGTCTCATAAATTGATTCATATGTTTACAAACATGAAAAATAAAAGTTCTGATCTCAGTCTTAATGGCGTCGACGATTAACTCGGAGAGCATAGAGGGGCTTTTGGAAATTATACGCATCTTCGAAGGCATCAAGAGCGAGTTGCGCTGCGGAATTTGGTAATGAGTTTTGCGTTTTTTTGGAGGGTCGGATGGTGAATTCACCTGCACTTGTCAATCACTCGGAAGAAAAACGACCGCTTATTCAAGCAGAGGGCTTGAAATAATGAGAAGGGATCAAAATTCTACAATTCTGAGCTTTTACAAAGCATAATATCTTTCCCTTCTCTCTTTATTTGTAATTCTTTTTTTTTTCAAATATGTGGTCGTTTTGTGGCTTCTCGGCAAGTGCAGATGACATACAGTTAACTTCAACTGAGTCTCAAAATTTTCCTGCAGATCAATTCAATTTCTTTGGCAGAATGCAAGGAATATCCTAACCAGGGGTTAAATGGAGCCGCCCGATTTGGGTTTACATGTATCCACCGCTCACAGTTTGGAGGAAAAAAGAAGAGGGGATGAAAGAAAAAGGGTAAGAAAAGAGGGAGTTTTTATCAATAGTGTGTGTACATGTATCCGCCGACGGGACCGATCCGGTCACTATATAACCCCTGATCCCAACATAGACACAATAAGATTACAAGATGAATTAGTGTTTTTTTTTGAATAGCATGTTTGCCCATAAGCGATAGATTATACCTACCAATGGGGAAACACGTTCTTAGACCGATGGTGACCTTAACATCCAACGTTCGCTCATAGAAGACGTTCAAAAAAAAATTACGGCGAGTCATTGAGGGTTTTGGCTCTGAGTTGGGGGTTTTTTCCGTACCTCGAACTTGTAGTTTTGTTTCTGGTTTTAAAAAAAATTGGTTACAGTTTGTCGACGCTCAACTCTCCAGTCTTGGCGACATGCAATCACATGTTCTGCAAGTTAGCAAGTGAATTTTCAAAGATTTTTAGCAAGAACTATGGAACTCCAAATAAAGCGTTGTGGTTGAAGCAAGCAAGGCGCGTAGGTATAAGTTATTTTTTGTTTGTGAATAGTTCAGTATGATTAAAGGTCACCTGAACTAGCAAAAAAAGAGCTCCAGATCGCTTTTCGAAGCAAGCGAGTCTTAAAAGTGTTGACCCCTTATTTCGTCCAACATCCTCTGTCCTCTAGATGGAGATAATATGAGCAGACTCGGCGTTGCCCCAATACAAGAAAAGATGCGAGAAGGGAGAGTTAGATGGTATGGACACGTGATGCGAAGAGACGCGACCAACATCGCAAGACACGCCCTTGACATGGAAGTACCAGGCAAACGCCCGCGAGGCAAACCGAAGACAAGATATATGGATACGCTCAACCAAGACCTGCGCCTTGCAAGACTCCACTCGGAAGACGCAACGGACAGATGTTTCTGGAGAACTAGAAGCCGTACAGCGGACCCTACTCCGACCTCGGCCGGCGCGGGACAACGCTAAGAAGAAGAAGAATATATATATATATATATATATATATATATATATATATATATATATATATATATATATACAAAAAAAAAAAAAAAAACAAAAAAAAAAAAAAAAAAATATATATATATATATATATATATATATATATATATATATATATATATATATATATATATATATATATACTCCCTCCTGCACTCTACAAGCAGTTTCCAGAGGACATAAATGAACACTGGAAGCTTCTTGGAGACAGCATCAGAGCACCCGCCGCAAGCATCCTCGGAAAGACGAAACCCGGAAAGCCAAGAATCTAGAAAGACACCTGGTTTTTCACCTCCGAAGTTCAGGATGCGGTCAAGGCGAATAAGAATGCCTACAAGAGATGGAGGACGTCAAATGAGGCTGACGACCGCGCTGCATACAGCTAAGCCAAGAAAGCCGCCAAAAGAGCTGTCGCAGTTTCAAAAGCCTCCTACTTCCGCGATCTCTATGAGAAGATGAACCAAGTTTGTTTGTCGACGTTTGTCGACGCTCAACTCTCCAGTCTTGGCGACATGCAATCACATGTTCTGCAAGTTAGCAAGTGAATTTTCAAAGATTTTTAGCAAGAACTATGGAACTCCAAATAAAGCGTTGTGGTTGAAGCAAGCAAGGCGCGTAGGTATAAGTTATTTTTTGTTTGTGAATAGTTCAGTATGATTAAAGGTCACCTGAACTAGCAAAAAAAGAGCTCCAGATCGCTTTTCGAAGCAAGCGAGTCTTAAAAGTGTTGACCCCTTATTTCGTCCAACATCCTCTGTCCTCTAGATGGAGATAATATGAGCAGCGAGTTTTCTAATGTGAGATGATTTTTCATTCGACAGAAATTGCTTCACCGAGTGCATGAAAAGACGCCCAGTGCTGTTCTGTCCCATATGCAATCAGAAATTGCACCGAAGGTTTGAACTTTGTCCATTTGTATATCTTTATTACTCATTTGTATATTACATCATACAATTTTTATTTATTTATTTATTCATACATCAATACTGATGTGACAAAACATAAGATAACTCATACAATAGTGAGCGTTGTTCTTGACAATAATATCTGAACAATGATTTTCTAGAATAAGAAAGGAGAGAGAAAGCAAAAAAAGGGAACAACTCAGAGATTAGGTAAGTGCAGATCGAGAATTTCAAGAACATTTAGCATCTTGAGCCTCTTTTTGAACACATTAGAGTTAGGAGAAGTCATAACTTGAGCAGGTAAATTAATCATCCACCTAGACGTTCTTACTCCAAAACAATTGAAAGTTAACCTCTTATTTGTGAAAGGTATGTGGAAATTAAAGGCGGATGTTCTACCATTACACGGTTTGAACACATAAAAGGTACTAACTTTAAGATCAACTTCACCTCGGATTATTTTGAAAGCGTAAGTGAGATCATTAATGATTCTCCTACAATATAGAGAGGTCAAATTTAAAGTATTCAAACGATTCTCATAACTAATATTAGGAGAGCAGTTTAAATTACATCTAAAATAGAGAAGTTTAGTAAATATATGCTGGACCTTCTCTATTTTCCTAATATCATTTTTTAAATGAGGAGACCAAACCGATGAAGAAAATTCACAAATCGGTAGAACATATGATTTGTAACATCTTACATATATATCTGGTGTGATACATGAAATAATTCTGAATAAGGCATAAACTGTTTGTAATGCCTTCCGACACAAAAGCTCATATTGTGATTTGAAAGACAGGGAATCATCTATTAAAATACCTAAATCTCTAACAGAGGTTGATTTCGTGAAAAGAGTATTTGGACTTACATAATAGGTTGAGCATGGGTTTTTATTACCTAAATATAGAACAATGCATTTCTTTTCAGCTATTGCCAACTGCCATGTATCGCAATACCTATCGAATTGATTTATTGCTAAACAGAGTTGGGATTTAGCAATTTGAGCACCTAGTTCATCATAAGAAATATACAACTTAATGTCATCAGCGAACAGCTGAATACTAACTGAGGGTAAGTTGGAAAAAATTCGAGGCAAATCGTTGATATAGATCAAGAAGAATAGCGGCCCTAAAACCGATCCCTGTGGGACTCCAGATGATATTTCTCTAGTGTCACTAAATGTTCGGTTGAGCTTAACACTGAAACAACGTCCTGTTAGAAAACTTCTAGTCCATCTCAAAAGATTTCCACGAATGCCTAAACTTTCTAGTTTGTGGAGAAGTTTACAATGCGAGACAACATCAAAAGCCTTAGTCAAGTCATAATAGAGACAATCGACAGATTTACTTTGGTCGAGGGCTCTCGTCCAACTATTAGTTACCGAAAGAAGCTGAGATTGAACTGATCTTCTAGGAACGAAACCATGTTGCTCTTCAGAAAATATAGAATGCATGTCCATCCACTTTGTTATCCTATCACGAACTATGCGTTCGA
The DNA here is from genome assembly GCA_964056735.1 of Allodiplogaster pararmata. NCBI lineage: Eukaryota > Metazoa > Nematoda > Chromadorea > Rhabditida > Diplogasteridae > Allodiplogaster > Allodiplogaster pararmata. The sequence continues at coordinate 45,528,081 of OZ057403.1, forward strand.
AAACTTTAGAAGGTGTGGGCGTGATTGCGATAGGTCGAAAGTTGTCTACATTCAAGGGTGGAGATTTTTTTGGAATAGGAGTGATGTAAGATATTTTCCAAAGAGAAGGAAAATGGCCAAGTTTAAGAGAGAAATTGAAAAAATAGCTTAGTGGTTCTGCAAGCGACGAAGCGCATTCTTTGTAAAATTTCTGAGGAATAGAGTCAGATGTCTGCGTAAGAGAAGGAGACAGCTTTTTTAAATAATACTTGACGTCTCCGGGAAGAATAAGCATATCAGTTAGGGAATGATCAATAACTCTATCAACATTCGGAATCAAACCATCATCGATTGAGAAAGCGGAACAGAAAAAATCGGATAGAGCACTAGCTTTAGCTTCATCCGTGTGAACAAAAGAACCAACTAAATCTGTGAAAGATGGAATCGAAGAATGGGATTTTAGACGATTTCCTACGTATTGATAGAACTTTCTAGGATCGGAGAAGAAAGCCTTCTGTCGATTTATTTCAAACTTCTTGATTTCCTTGTCAAGTTTTCGAGAAGTGCGTTTGAATAATTCTAGAACAGTGGGAGCATGAATTTTAGAGAAAAGGGCTAATTTATGCTCGAAGAGGTTACGGATGTGCTCAGGATAAGTTTCAAAAGCAGCTTTCCTACGTTTTCTAGGGATAAATTTCTCAATTAAAGACTTCGCAATAACATTCAATCGATCAACTAGGTCATCTACAGAAATGAAATCATCGAAAACAAGTGTCCAGTCCATATTTGATAATAGCTTATTGATATCTGCATAACTGGCCCAGTTGAAATCAAAAACTTCTACAACAGGTTGTGGGTTCGAAAGTAAAAATACAGAAAAAGTAATCGAATTGTGATCAGAGTTAGAGAACGGAGGACAAACTTTACAATTAGAGATACAGTCAGCTTTAGCAAGAACATGATCTATTATTTTCTTACCATGTGTAGGCTCAGTTACAAATTGATGAAGAGAAAAGTCTGTACACAAGTCGATAAGAGGCTCAGTTGAAGAACATTTTTTTGTCAACAACAATTTCTAAGTTGAAATCACCACAAAGTACAGATTGTTGAGGTACCGCTAACAGTTGAGTAAGAACATCGAAAAAGGCATTATTCTGATGCACAGTAGTGTTTGGCGGTCGATAGCATATAATGAAACGTGTTCTGGAGAGTGATAAGTTGCATAAGAGATCGAAAGCTAAGACATCAGCTGATATTTTAGTCTTGAGAGTTACAACAGAGTATATTAAATGATTACGGAGAAAAGCACAGACACCACCACCTCTTTTTGAAGTTCTATCACAGCGGAGCACACAATAAGGCAGATTAGCTGTCAATGAGGCATCTACTATGTTTTTATTTAACCAAGTCTCACTACATAATAGAATATCTGGTTGTGTTGATGACAAATAATGGTAAAGTAGATCAATTTTGTTTTTGAGGGAACGTGCATTGAAATAAGAAACAGAGAAAACTGAACTAGATTTATTGGAAGTTGAAAATAAAGATCTATAACATAGTCCTTTCTGGATCAGTTTCCCTGATTAGAAGATGTTGGTAACCGCAAGGGGGGCGGTAGAGTTCTTCGTGCTCCTCCAATTTCTTCTTTCAGCCACAGATCATCCTTGTAGAGAACCCAAGTCGACGATGGATTAGACAGACGGAGTTCTTTCAGTTGAGCTCGCTTTGCATTCCAGGTCATCAACTCATCAGGCGTCATTGACTTCCTGATGAAAACCCCCTTCCAACGGGGGTTTGAACGGATGGAAGAAGCTGAACGAAGTCCTGCCAACATGAAAGAACGAGCAGGAAGCATTACTTTGAGTAACCTACGATTACCTTGACCCATTCTGAAAACGGCTTCTGGTCTAACTTGAATATTGAGATCATCCAGAAGAGACTGGACGATAGCCTCGTCATGGACGACCCTCTCGCTTGCTGCTGGAGAGAGACTTTCTGGAAGACCCGCGATGACCAGAGAACGTGCCCTTCTGTGAGACTCTTGATCAGAAGTAGTTGACAAGAAGGCGGAAGGCGACCCAGATGATTTCAGTGTCGCGCTAGGGGGAAGGGATGTTGAATTGCAATGACATGTCTTGGAAGATATGGCTTCGAGTGTAGACGAAAGCATGGTTATGATCCGAGAAATGGATTTCCAAAGTGGAATCGAGATTCCGTCTGGAGCATCTAATGTAGCGAAGGCGACAGCTTCGGCAACTGTTTCGGAGATTGAGACACTGGCGGAGGGAGATTTGGTCGAAGGAGAAGACTTCGGAGATTTTGGGGAGGAATTCTTTTTGGTTCTTGGCATTTTCGTGTTGAGTTAACGAAAATCAATATCAGAGCGAATTGTCCAGTCACCACTCACTGTGAGGGAAAGGAAGATAAGGGAAAGGAAGATATACAATAGAATGTACATTTCATACGATGCAATACAAACACATCGCTCTAAAAAAAATTGAAGAAATTTAACAATAAAAAGAAGAAAAAAGCGAACAATGGGGTGGAACTCAAATATATCTAATGCACACAAATTTTAAGGCAGTGTTGGACTAGCATAAGACTTTAAATGACCTTTGAAAACAAATTACTCCTTTTGAAAGAACTGGCCGGTCGGACAGCAAAACTATCGGCTTCACAGTTAGATTTCTAATCGACATTACCAAAACACTACCTGTTAAACATTGCTAAGTCATTCGATAAGGCTATAAGAGAGATAGGTTATCAATTCATATTCAATACACGCGAAGGTTTTATCATCGATTCGTGATAAATATTGTTATTTGAGGAGCTGCACTCAATGCGAAGTGTATGATAATGTCGTCAAGTACTATCACAACATGGCAAGAGCATTCATGCAGGACCTCCAATCCGTAGAACTTCCCAAGCACCAGCAATTTTTCGAGAGCCAGGTAGGTATACAGTGCTAATCTGAAGCAATCCTTTCTCTTCGGCCTAGCATAATCTGTAGCGAGCGATAAACTCAAGCTTGTGCAAAGACAAGAAAAAACGTTTTAAAAGAAAAATTTCAATGATATCATTTCGAATGTTTCGAGAAATTTTTCATCAGTCTTCTTCTTCTTCTTCCTAGCGTTGTCCCGCGATGGCAGGGTCCGCTTTGTGGATCTTCTTTCTCCACTTGTCCCGATCGAGGGCATCTTTCGGGCTTAGATGACTGGCTTTCAAGTCCGCATTGATGGTGTCTTGCCATCGCTGCTTCGGTCGCCCTCTCGGTCGCCGGCCGTCCACTTCGAGATTGTAGGCTGTGCTGGCTACAGTTTCCGGTGATGCTCTGGTGACATGGCCAAACCATCTCAGCCGATTTTCGCGCATCTTCTCGTCGATGGGGGTGACGCCAAATCTTCTCCTTATGGTCTCATTTGGTAGGTGCTCGCGGAGAGAGATTCCCATGATCCAACGGATCATGCGCATTTCCATAGTTTGTAGACGTCGCTCAACTGTTCTCGTAGTTGGCCAGCACTCGGTTCCATACAAAGCTACGGGGCGCACTACTGTCCGATATATCTTTGACTTGAGGCGCAGAGGCATCTTTCGGTCGCATAGTACGCCTGTGAGATCTCTACATTTCATCCATGCTCCGTTGACACGTGAAAGCACGTCAGAGTCGATGCCTCTGCTGGTCTGGATGTTCGATCCAAGGTAGCGGAAGCAGGTGAACTTCGTCAATTCTTCGCCGTTTACCTTGATGGTGTCTTCGGATGGTATTGTTTCTAAGTACTCCGTCTTTGAGGTATTCAGACGTAGTCCAAACTGACTGAGTCGGCTGCTCCAAGCCTGCACTTTTTGCTGAAGCTCCTCTCTCGTTTCAGCTGCCAGGAACACGTCATCCGCGTACAGGATGGTCCATGCAAGGTCACCCTGTAGGTCACGAGTAATAGTGTCCATGACAAGAATGAAGAGGAATGGCAATAGCGCTGATCCTTGATGTACGCCCACACTCACTGGAAAACTATCCGAGATTCCGACGGGACACCTAACGTTGCTCGTGGCATCTACGTAGAAAAGCCGGACCCAATCAATTAGAAGTTCAGGCACTTCGTGGTCCCGAAGGGCGTACATGATGAGCTCGTGTGGTATACGGTCAAATGCTTTCTCTAGATCGAGAAAAGAGAGATGGAGTGGTTGCTGCTTCTCCCTGTGTTTCTCCATCAGCTGGCGAGCAGTGAAAACAGCGTCTGAAGTGCCTGTTCCTTTGACGAATCCACATTGGTTGCGTTGGAGCTTGACGATTTCTCGCAAGCGCTGTTTGAGGACACGTTCGAAAATTTTCATTATATGGCAAAGAAGGCGTATCGGTCGATAATTCGAACAGTTCGCTGGATCTCCTTTGTTCTTGAAAATCGGGACCGTGACACTTGTCAACCAATCTGCGGGTGCTCGACCAGTTTCCACTATCGCGTTGAAGAAGTCTGTAAGCCAGAGGATCGCGGAGTCTCGTAGTTCTTGAGCTTCCATAAGTCGGCTGGTAGCTCGTCTGGACCTGTGGCTTTGGAACTCTTCATAGCGCAAACGGCTTTCGAGACTTCGGCAAAAGTGATGCGGGAGACTGGGCCAGCTAATTTCGGGCCTTCTGGAACATCCGGGTGTGGGAATTCTACATTTGAAATCTCTTCGAAGTGCTGTTGCCAGCGTCGGAGGATCTCTGTAGTATTCTGCAGCCTTCGCCCGTCTTTTGTCTTGACACATTTGTAGTGCTCGATGTCAAGAGTCGCCTTTTTCCTCGCTTTCGCTAGCCGATATATGGTCTTCTCTCCTTCCTTCGTGTTTTTTTTTCCAGAAATTTTTCATCAGTGCAACAGACTATTCATTTTCTACTCGTTAAGTTATCATAGTTCACCAAAGGTCTTGGGCTAGTTTTATAAGAACGAGCGCTCTTCCAGCGGAAGAGTTTGGAATAATAAGCGAATTGAAAGTCAAGAGCGCTGAAGGAAAAGCTATTAATTAATTTCGACTCCATTGAAATAAGAATTGAGCAGGTGGTGATGGGAGTCACTGAAGGGTCGGACGCGGAATCCCACAACTCCTTCCAAAAGCCACAGGCATTCGTCGTGCCTTCACTACCGAAAGGAATTCAGGTAGCTGATGATATTCGTGGTTTCATCGATTGGGTATGATTATGAACAGCAATGAGTGATTGGGTTAACCCACCAGAAATGAAGAGCTCTGTCTAATATGTTCTAGGAGCGCAGTGCAGATCTTCTTCTTAGCTTTGTCCCGCACTGGCCGAGGTCGGAGTAGGGTCCGCTGTACGGCTTCTTCTTCTTCTTCCTCGCGCTTGTTCCCGCCTCGCGACAGGGTACGCGCTCCCCTGAGATGCAGGACAGACCTATCCTGGTAGAACCAGTGGCTGCCTGCTAGATCACTGCTAGTGTGATTAGCAGCAGTGGGGAGAGTCAGATTCGTGCATGAGCACTACCAACATTTCTTAACCCCCTTGGTTTGGGTGGATCTGTCCGGGGTGGGAGTCGAACTCGGGACTCCCAGCTGTACGGCTTCTAGCTCTCCAGAAACATCTGTCCGTTGCGTTTTCCGAGTGGACTCTTGCAAGGCGCAGGTCTTGGTTGAGCATATCCATATATATTGTCTCTGGTTTGCCTCGGGGACGTTTGCCTGGTACCATGTCAAGAGCGTGTCTGGCGATGTTGGTCGCGTCTCTTCGCATCACGTGTCCATACCATCTAACTCTCCCTTCTCGCATCTTGTCTTGTATGGGAGCCACGCCGAGTCTTCCTCTCAAAATCGTGTTACGCACACAATATAGGCGAGTCAACCCTAGTGTCCAGCGTAACATTTTCATCTCATTTGGGTGAATAATGTTTTCGGTTGCAAGCGTTGTAGGCCAGATCTCCGTCGAATAGAGAAGCACGGCAGATATATGTTGCAAAGACGATCGACCTCGAAATGAGTTGCAAGAATGCAATCGAAGCCACGGATCTGATGTCGAAGGAGACACGCATCGGGAAATTAGTCTCAGACGTCTTAAACACGATGACGGGCTCGAACGATATCCATTTGATAAGGGAGGAAGACATTAACCTGAAATTTAGAAAGAAGAAAAGAACTACTTCGCAGTAAAAGAAAATAACTGCGTTCCGGATTCAGCAGAGTTAGTAAAAACTACTGCAATGGCTCGCCTCTTACCTTAGAGGAAGAACAGGACGCACAAGCTTCCGCGACTCGGTATCAAGTTCCAGACTCTTCAGAAACGGAGTCCCACAAGGCAGCGCCCTCTCGCCCACGCTTTTCAACCTTTACCTCCGCGATCTTCCCACAGACGATGCCCACACGAACGTCATCTCGTATGCTGATGACATCACGATCTGGGCGTCAGATCCCGACATCAACGTCGCCTCCGAAAATCTACGCAGGGCCATCACGAAAATTGAAACCTTCCTCAAAGAACGGTCACTCATCATTTCCCCGACCAAGAGCCAGCTCATGCTTTTCACCCCGTTCAGTCGTGAATTCAAGTCTACTCTGGACATATCAATCTGCGGATCACCCGTCCCCACCGTCAACCAGGCCAAGCTACTCGGCGTCACGTACGACTCGATGTTCACATTCAGCCATCATGCCAAAGACATCGCGAGACGGATGTCGCAGCGCAATAATGTACTGAAAGCCTTAGCCGGAAGCACCTGGGGCAACCAAAAAGAAACCCTCCGCCTCACGTTCAAAGCCATCTCGCAAGCGATCTGCAACTACGCCGCACCCGCCTGGTCCACCTTCCTCTCGGACTCCGCTCACGCCAAAATCCAACGTTCTCAGAACTCCGGACTCCGCGTCGTGACAGGGAATCATCAAATGGCCGACACTGACCATATTCATCGCGAATCAAATGTCATGCGCACCAAATCCCATCTGAACATGCTCGCCGCGCAGTACCTCGCGAGATCGTTGGACCCAGAACACATCCACCACGGCCTCCTCGACTGCCCAGCGCCCCCTCGCGCAATGAAGAACAACCTCGTGTTGAGCTGCAAGAAGACTGTCGAAGCCGCGAAACAGATGTCAAAGGATCCGAACAATGGGAAAACAGTCGCAAACACCGTACACTCGATGATGGTCTCGAACGAACTCCAATCGTTGAAAGGTGCCGTCATCCTGGGAGGCAGACCTCCGCCCCTTATCCAGGAAGAAGAGAAGGAGTTACCCCGCAAGACTAGATGCACGCTCAGCCAGCTCCGCTCGGGATTCAGCAGATTCATCAACAACTACCTCCACCGCATTGACGAATCCATCCCCGACGTGTGTCCCGATTGCTCTTCCGGACCTCACGACGTTGCGCATCTCTTCAACTGCCCATCAGGGTGTTTCTCTAACCCGCACTGCGGGTTATAAGAAAATCTTTGCGCACTTCGAAAAATTCAAATCTTTGCGCGCGAAAAAAAATTTCCCGGTTTTTTGGCGCCAAAATGAAAAAATTCAAATTTTTGGCGCAAATTTCACAAAAAAAATGTTTTTTTTTATGCGCGGCAAAGTTTTGGCGACCGGGGGGGAGGTCGCCAAAATTTAAATGTTCAACATTAATTTCAGCGCTTTTTTGAAAATTTGAATTTCTCGCAATTTTTTAAAATCTATGAGCATGAAAATCTTGGCGCGAATTCAAAAATCTATGCGCAAATTTTTTTAGTGCGGGTTGCAAGAAACACCCTGCTGCCCATGCCACCCGACCGCGCTGTCTCCAATCGACCTCTGGACCAAGCCGCTGGATGTCGCAGCGTTCTTGAAGATATAAGAAAAAAAAAAGAGAAGAACAAGAAACGAAGTACACAGACGTTCTTCGAAGCCGGCTACATCCGGCAACAACAACAACAACTACTGCATTGTATCGGAGAGGCCATCCCCGACGTATTTCCGACCGCTCGTCTGGACCACACGACGTCGCACATCTCTTCCACTGCCCAGGCCACCCGACCGCGCTATATCTAATTGAACTAAAGACTAAGCCACTTGAAATCGCCGCCTTTTTCCAAACATGAGGAGACAAAAGAAGTGATAAAATAAGAGAAGACATACCATGGATAAAGTACAACCGATAGCAGCAATAACAACTTTTAAAGTATTGAGTTAGTTATTCGTATTTCAATCAAAATGTTTCATTTATCATAGCTTCTTTTCAAATCGGCTTAAGGCATGTTTTTTTCGTTTTGAATGTAACAATCGTTCGAGAAGAAAATTTTTTCTATTCCGCACTTCGTGTAAAATGCGCTATTCAAGAAAGTTAGTAATAAAACTACTCTCATCGTCTACATCATTTTTTTTAAAAAATCAGACGCTCTCGCGGTCTCTAAACCGTTCCTTCATCTTTAGTCATTCTTTCATTCATTCATTCTTTATTCCTGTTTTGACATAGAAATCTAAAAGATGGATCACTGACACGGGTGTGAGTTCAGTCATCTTTAAAAACACATTCTTTCTGCGGGTTGGAAGAAACAGTCTCTTCTTACACCAATATCAAATTCTCTGGAAGTATTGTTCAAGTCTCAAGTCTTTATTCCGCTTGAAACAAAACATAATGTTAAGTGACGAAACAGATGACACTGTCACAAGAAAAAGTGAATTCAGTGAAGGTTATGGAAAGTGAGATCTAAATATGACAAGAACAATGAGGAACATTTCATTTTAGGAAAATAGGAAAGCACACAAAAAAGCAAAGCTTGTATCTTCAGTTATGAACTATTCATCAGCAATTAAGAACTATTCATCCGCAATAATCACTTGAAATTCCAAAAATTCAACTCACTCTTTATCATTCGAGAGCTAACCGAGAACACAAACATAATGGGTCGCGACGGAGGTCACCTACACGCGGTGCGACTGTGGACGACGCTACACGGCGTCGGACCCAATGGACCTCCAAAACAAAACTTCCCAATGGAATCTCCCGCAAGGGACAACGAGGACGGCTTCCCCCGGCTAGTAGACAGTGATCAGAAAGCCGCACTTAAAAGAATACATACTGAAACTGTTAGAAATTTCATTAGATCTTGCTCCCCTAACCCAGTTCTAGGTAAGAAACCTCCCAGAATCCATAAATCAACGAATCAACTTCCCAGGGAACAACAAATAACATTATCGCAACTACGTAGTGGCTATGCAAGTTCCCTTAACAGCTACCTACACAGAATAGGAGCTGCCCTATCACCTCTTTGCCCAAAATGTTTAGAAGAGCCACATACAACTAGTCATTTATTCTCGTGTCGCTGTGACCACACACTTTTAAGAAGTATAGATTTGTGGAATAGCCCGACGTCTGTTGTTAAGTTCTTATACCAGTGATTCCTTTCTCTCTCAAAAAAAAAAAAAAAAAGGAAGGGGAAAAAAAATTTTTAAAAAAAAATAAAATAATAATAATAATAATAATAAAAAAAATAAAAATAAAAAAAAACCCCGAGAGAGAAAGAGAAATAATGTGATTAGATAAATGATGTAAGTAAGGTTATTGTTTTCTGAGCCATGTCAAAGAAGACCTCGTCTACCCAGCCGGAGACCTACGGCGGGCAATCTACAACAACAACAACAAACATAATGGAAAAAAAGAGGAGAAACAAAAACAAAACATTTGAAGAAACAAAGCACTTGAATTAAAAATGTATTCTAGAGTTGGTGACAATGGTCTCACAATCAAGCTTGATAAGTTCATTTCTAAAAATGCTAGAAGAGCTTGTAGAAACCAAAGAGCAAGGTAACTTATTCCAGACATGAATCATTCTTGAGGCACAAGTGCTTGTTCTGCTTTGATATTTACACGGCAAGCATATTCAATAGGTCGATCGCTAAAGTAGGCTAAAAGTTCCAATTTTAACGCTACGAAACCGGTTGAGGCTGAGTTATGGCAAATGAAACGCTCTATTGTGAAAACTGTGATACATTCATTCTGAGTGAGAGGGTCAGTAGGTCGGTCGCCCTCGAAAATTTTTTTTCCAGTTGGCAGTTTACTTATGTTAGCAATTTGTGAATTTGAGACGTTTTCAGAACCGAAAGAGACCAGCTGCACTGTGCCAAGAAGGTCTAACGGCGAAGGCGGCCCGTATGGAGAGGGTCTGTGAGGAGGCTGAAGAAGGCTCCGTCGCCAATACCGAGTCCTCCAGGGTCCTAGAGCCCGAGCAGGTCAGCCTTATATTTGTTTTTTTAAATATTAATTTGTAGATTTAAAAAAATCCATACTCACTATTTTATCAACTTATTTAAAGTTTAGGCATAGTATGGTTTGATTTCGTTGCGTCAGTCCACTGTTGTCGTACATATTAACGCAACCTGGACATAAGGAAAAGAATCGAAAGGTGCCGGAGTCACAACTCGTTATAGAATTAGTGTTGTTTATTTCGAAAATCAGCCGTAATACATCAAAAGAGCTTTTTTCGTCATGAATACTGATTTATAGTTGATATATAATGGTTCTTTTGTTATTTCGTATTGCCGAGCCCACGCGACAAAGATTATTGAAACTTCATCTCATCCGGTAGCGAGCGCGTCCTCGGGTGGCTGATAAAGGCATCTTTTCATGTGCATTGAAGGTGACGGACAAGCAGCCCACCAACATGGGTGGCACAGTTAGGCAAAGAAGGGCGAGGCAGGACTGATATGGGCATTTAACCTGATGAAACATCTGCCGATACTTCCCTATATAAAGTGATAGCGAATTGATGCACCAGTAAAATAGCCCCTGGTCTTTCTCCGGTCAGCAAGTCAGTATAGCTATGACTCCGATGCAAGTTTAAACGGATATTATCTCTCCGGGCTCTGAAGAATTCTCTTATTAACTATCCCAAAGGACCCATTTGAGAAAACGACAGCAACAACGTCATTATTAAATAATTGTGATGTTTTCCTTGGATTCTGAAGATCCTTTTATCGGGTGAAATGTTGGAAAGACTTAGAGACAAAAAATACCTGGGCTCAGACAGAATTTTCAAAGTGATTGAGATGATATTCATGGTTCACTTGCACTCTTCAAAAATGGAAGAAGAAAAAAGTAACGCTTTGCGAGAATGAGGCTAAGAGTAATGAAAAGCAAGCGAATCACAGAATTGACACGTTATATTATGGAATTTTCTATCCTTTCATGACGTCATCTCTAGCTGATTTCTCATTATTTTAGACCATCCATTGCTCGAAGAGCCCCTTTTTTCAACATTTAGCGTATGGTATGATAAGATTATGTCGTGTTCCTCAGCAGAAGTGGAAGACTGAAGGACTGGCAGATGCACAGCGATACTATGAGACAGAAGCTCCTGCCTGGCGAGAGGATGTTAATGCTCCTTCCAACGCCAGCCTCATGGCGCATTGTTTGTTTTACACCTTAGAAAATTTTAGACCTCGTATAATTCAATTTTTGCGACTTTTAAAAAACGCCAATATATAATATGACGTTTATGAAACTGGTTGTGTAAATATTTTTTTCAAAAGATAGGGTGAAATGAGAGAACCCTTTCGAAAACTACATACCTCGCCTTCGATGGTGCTACAGCTCACAAGTTCACACCATCGCAAGGGACCGGTTCATCCTCACCGGTTTCGATCGCGTCCTCAGGTGACATATAGAGGGATGTCTCTTTGCACAAGTGCATTGCAGATAGCGGGCTCGCCCGTCGCGGACCAAAATTGGATAGTATAGTTCGTCAAAGGAGGGCGATGCCGGACTGGCCTGAGCATGCCACCGGAGAAAACATCAGCCGATACTCCCCTATACTTTGAAATGGCGAGTCGAGGTGCCAGTGAAACAGCCTCTTGCCCTTCTCCGGTTAACGAATGGGTCTCGCGAAGATCGCCGACTGCGGCGCGAGTGTAGACGGGAAAATTTCTCCGGACTCAAAAGGATCTTCACCAACCTATCCCAAAGGACTCCCCTCGCTCGACAGGACCTATGAGCAAATAACAAAACTATATACATAGATATATAAAATTATAGTTAGACTGACAATGATCCATACGCGGTATTAGGCCTTCGATTACAATCTATTCTGAGTTTTTTCTACAGGTTCAACAGTGCGTCTGGTACCGTACTCCCAGAGTACAGTTAGCTCCGAGCGATGTGGAACTGAGGGGAATAAAGAGGCGGCCATGATAGACGGAGAATGCCAGACCGAGGTCAACATTCAAATTCTCTATTGAACCTCAAGGATAAGTTAGGCTTCACTTATGTCGTGCAAAATATTAGGTCAGAATATATCAATTTCCCTTTGTGAGGATTCAAATTCAATCACTCATTGGTGAATTAATATCTATAGTTCAATTTCCCTTTTGAACTTTTGTGAATCTTGCAAGACGAAGGTTTTATAATATAGTGTATAATATAGTGCAGTGAGTGGGACACTGGAAATCTATTGGAGACTTGAAACTTTCTTACGATAAAATCTTATTTCTCACTGCAGCCCATGGAAAGAAGCGGGTGTTCCGTGATGACACAGACAGAGAATGAAGAAACTTCTTTCATGATTCCATTCGCGAAATGGGCGGAGACAGGTTCGCGTTAGAACAAGGCATATATTAATCATCAGCACTTGTCGTCGACAGGGGTTTTTTAGTGTGCAAGAAAAAGGTACAGACGCCCGCCGAAGGCGAAACAATTTTTTTTGACTCAAGGGTCTTCTCATTCAAGCGGGTGGCCCAGTATAACCTGAAGCGAGTGAGAGATGAAGCGGGTGGCCCAGTATAACCTGAAGCGAGTGAGAGATGAAGCGGGTGGCCCAGTATAACCTGAAGCGAGTGAGAGATGAAGCGGGTGGCCCAGTATAACCTGAAGCGAGTGAGAGATGAAGCGGGTGGCCCAGTATAACCTGAAGCGAGTGAGAGATGAAGCGGGTGGCCCAGTATAACCTGAAGCGGGTGGCCCAGTATAACCTGAAGCGAGTGAGAGATGAAGCGGGTGGCCCAGTATAACCTGAAGCGAGTGAGAGATGAAGCGGGTGGCCCAGTATAACATGAAGCGAGTGAGAGATGAAGCGGGTGGCCCAGTATAACCTGAAGCGAGTGAGAGATGAAGCGGGTGGCCCAGTATAACCTGAAGCGAGTGAGAGATGAAGCGAGTGGCCCAGTATAACCTGAAGCGAGTGAGAGATGAAGCGGGTGGCCCAGTATAACCTGAAGCGAGTGAGAGATGAAGCGGGATCAGATGCGTAGAGCAAACCCGGCAGACACATGTCTCCCTGAACTGATGACAAGGATTTCCTATAAGATCAATGACGATAAGCGCATTGCATGGGAAGATTTCGTGAACAACCTCAGACCCAACGAACCCACAAATCGTTTGTGGAACACAATCAAATCACTTGATGGTCGAGCACACAAACCCTCCCACGCCGCTATTGTTCATAAGGGTTCACCTCTATCCAGCCTGGAAGCTACCAACCTTTTCGCCAAACAACTCGCCAAACAAGCCGTCAAGACCCCTGATCGATCTAACAGGAGAACTCACCGCTGGACCTCGAACCTTGAGCGTTCCGACGTCCCAGTCGTCACAGTTGACGAAGTGAAGACAGCAATGAAGAAAATGAGAAGCTCCAAGGCCATGGATCTCGACGAAATCTGTCCTCTTATGGTTAAAAAGGCTGGCGAACAGTGTGCAAGATGCTTTGCAATACTCTTTAATTGCTCACTCAGCACCGGCATCATACCTTCGGCCTGGAAGACGGCCAGAGTTATCACGATTCCTTAGCCAGGGAAGGACCACACGTCGGTAAAAGGCTACAGACCGATCTCAATTCTATCCCCTGTGGTCAAACTCCTCGAGAGAATCATCCTCCCCCACATCACAGAAGAAGTTGAGTTGGAAAACTGGCAACATGGCTTCAGAAAAGGACGCTCGACCACGACAGCCTTGATGGAGATAACGGGCCACATAACCAACGGTATCAACCAACGGCTCCCTCCACATCGCACAGTGATGGTTGCGCTCGACCTCACCTCGGCATATGATCTGGTCAACATTTCTCGCCTTTGTCACACTCTCGCCGAAACGTCCATCCCCAGAGGCCTCGTTAGATGGCTCTCCAGCTATCTACGAGGTAGAGCCATCCGTGTGGACTTCAGAAACTGCCTCAGCCGCCAGCAAACCTGCTACGCAGGAGTTCCTCAGGGGGGAGTACTCAGCCCTTCCTTGTTCAACATATACTTGAATGGGCTGCCGAAGCCTCCCGAGACGATCAAACTGGTCGGGTATGCGGATGATCTGACAGTACTGGCCTCTCACCCTGACTGGAGAGTTGGAGCCGACAGACTGAACTCCTACCTCCCAGCCCTCACCAGCCATCTTGGGGAACTAAAGATGGACATCTCGGCAGCTAAATCCAGTGTAACGCTCTTCACCACCAACACAAAGGAATGTCGTGAAGTACCAGAAGTTGTGGTCAACGGTGAGCCACTCCCTCTAAGTAGAGCCCCCAAGATCCTTGGTGTCACCTTGGACCAGATGGGAACCTACCGTCAACACGCCGAAGGACTAAAGACAAGGGCAACAAAAAGATTGAATGTCCTCCGAGCAATCGCGGGAAGAAGGTGGGGACAGAAGACCGAGACAATGCTGAACACCTACAAAGCAACCACTAGAGCAGTCTTGTCTTACGCAGCACCCATCTACTCGCCCCAACTTGCCGAATCACATTGGACTTCCTTGCAAGCAGCACAAAACAAAGCCATTCGGATCGCAACTGGAAACCTTGCAATTGCGGACACTCAGCACCTGGCATACGAGAGCAAACTTCTTCCAGTCAAAGAACACAACCTCATGCTCAGCAAACAATTCACCGCCAAGGCCAGGCTTCAGCCCAACCATCCATCTCACCGCATCTGCACTGAAGCAAAACCTCCCAGGGCAATAAGAAAGCACGCCAAAGACATAGACATAGTACTAGGTGATACGGACTATAAAGTGGCCCTCAGAAAAATACACACGGAGACAGTCAGAGACTTTCTTAGAAATAGTCGACCCAACCCAGTTCTGGGAACTAAACCTCCTAGAATACACAAGTCCACGTCCCAACTATCCAGAGAAAATCAGATAACTCTGTCTCAATTGCGAAGCGGCCACTCTAGTTTCCTTAACAGTTAACTCCACCGAATAGGGGCCAATGAATCTCCCCTCTGCCCACTGTGTAGGATAGAGCCGCATACTTCGAGACATATTTTTTCGTGTCGCTGTAACCCCACTTCACTTAGCCCTATCGACCTTTGGAATAGGCCGCACTCGGTTGTTGATTTCTTGTTCAATTAAATCTCTCCAAAAAAAAAGTGAAAGAGAAAAAAAATAAATAAATAAATGAAAAAAATAAAAAATAAATAATAAAAAAATAAAATAAAATAAAGGAGAGTAAAAAAAAATAAAATAAGAGAGAGAGGAAAGAGAGTGTGGGCTTATAACGCTGAAGGGTCGAGAGCTTCGACGACTTCCTCCAGTGTCTCGCGAAGGAAGATCTACCCGTTGGGCAAGACAACAACAACAGAGATGAAGCGGGTGGCCCAGTATAACCTGAAGCGAGTGAGAGATGGCCCAGTATAACCTGAAGCGAGTGAGAGATGAAGCGCGAAGAAGAAAGAGATTCGAGTTTTATTTGTGTTTTTTCGAAGCCGAAATTTTTTAGAATTTCAAGAAAAAACCGCTCTTCGATTGGGGAATTCTGGAATAATGAAAAGCGAGCTTAGGGTTAAGAGCAGAGAAAGGAGAACTTCTTTTTGATATTAAGTCCCTCACTCAAATAACCGTTTTCTTCTTCTCAAACTGTGAACTCTGCTGGGAAGCTGTGTTCTTCTTCTTGGCTCCAACTAAAGTATCAGTGCCTAGAAACTTTCGGTCGTTGGATGTTTCTTTGATATTTTTTGTGTTTGAAGTATTGTTTTGAATGAATGAATGCAAAGTACTAAATAAAAGTTGTATTTTCAGATTTAGAAGATTTATTTGTGCAATTACCGGAGCTTCCCATTTTTCTGATCAAGGTTAATCATGAAGGGTATGATGAAACAGTCGAAGGGTTCTGATCAAGGTTAATCATGAAGGATATGATGAAACAGTCGAAGGGTTCTGATCAAGGTTAATCATGAAGGGTATGATGAAACAGTCGAAGGGTTCTGATCAAGGTTAATCATGAAGGGTATGATGAAACAGTCGAAGGGTTCTGATCAAGGTTAATCATGAAGGATATGATGAAACAGTCGAAGGGTTCTGATCAAGGTTAATCATGAAGGGTATGATGAAACAGTCGAAGGGTTCTGATCAAGGTTAATCATGAAGGATATGATGAAACAGTCGAAGGGTTCTGATCAAGGTTAATCATGAAGGGTATGATGAAACAGTCGAAGGGTTCTGATCAAGGTTAATCATGAAGGATATGATGAAACAGTCGAAGGGTTCTGATCAAGGTTAATCATGAAGGGTATGATGAAACAGTCGAAGGGTTCTGATCAAGGTTAATCATGAAGGATATGATGAAACAGTCGAAGGGTTCTGATCAAGGTTAATCATGAAGGGTATGATGAAACAGTCGAAGGGTTCTGATCAAGGTTAATCATGAAGGGTATGATGAAACAGTCGAAGGGTTCTGATCAAGGTTAATCATGAAGGATATGATGAAACAGTCGAAGGGTTCTGATCAAGGTTAATCATGAAGGGTATGATGAAACAGTCGAAGGGTTCTGATCAAGGTTAATCATGAAGGGTATGATGAAACAGTCGAAGGGTTCTGATCAAGGTTAATCATGAAGGATATGATGAAACAGTCGAAGGGTTCTGATCAAGGTTAATCATGAAGGGTATGATGAAACAGTCGAAGGGTTCTGATCAAGGTTAATCATGAAGGGTATGATGAAACAGTCGAAGGGTTCTGATCAAGGTTAATCATGAAGGGTATGATGAAACAGTCGAAGGGTTCTGATCAAGGTTAATCATGAAGGGTATGATGAAACAGTCGAAGGGTTCTGATCAAGGTTAATCATGAAGGATATGATGAAACAGTCGAAGGGTTCTGATCAAGGTTAATCATGAAGGATATGATGAAACAGTCGAAGGGTTCTGATCAAGGTTAATCATGAAGGGTATGATGAAACAGTCGAAGGGTTCTGATCAAGGTTAATCATGAAGGATATGATGAAACAGTCGAAGGGTTCTGATCAAGGTTAATCATGAAGGATATGATGAAACAGTCGAAGGGTTCTGATCAAGGTTAATCATGAAGGATATGATGAAACAGTCGAAGGGTTCTGATCAAGGTTAATCATGAAGGGTATGATGAAACAGTCGAAGGGTTCTGATCAAGGTTAATCATGAAGGATATGATGAAACAGTCGAAGGGTTCTGATCAAGGTTAATCATGAAGGATATGATGAAACAGTCGAAGGGTTCTGATCAAGGTTAATCATGAAGGGTATGATGAAACAGTCGAAGGGTTCTGATCAAGGTTAATCATGAAGGATATGATGAAACAGTCGAAGGGTTCTGATCAAGGTTAATCATGAAGGGTATGATGAAACAGTCGAAGGGTTCTGATCAAGGTTAATCATGAAGGATATGATGAAACAGTCGAAGGGTTCTGATCAAGGTTAATCATGAAGGATATGATGAAACAGTCGAAGGGTTCTGATCAAGGTTAATCATGAAGGGTATGATGAAACAGTCGAAGGGTTCTGATCAAGGTTAATCATGAAGGATATGATGAAACAGTCGAAGGGTTCTGATCAAGGTTAATCATGAAGGATATGATGAAACAGTCGAAGGGTTCTGATCAAGGTTAATCATGAAGGATATGATGAAACAGTCGAAGGGTTCTGATCAAGGTTAATCATGAAGGGTATGATGAAACAGTCGAAGGGTTCTGATCAAGGTTAATCATGAAGGATATGATGAAACAGTCGAAGGGTTCTGATCAAGGTTAATCATGAAGGGTATGATGAAACAGTCGAAGGGTTCTGATCAAGGTTAATCATGAAGGGTATGATGAAACAGTCGAAGGGTTCTGATCAAGGTTAATCATGAAGGATATGATGAAACAGTCGAAGGGTTCTGATCAAGGTTAATCATGAAGGATATGATGAAACAGTCGAAGGGTTCTGATCAAGGTTAATCATGAAGGATATGATGAAACAGTCGAAGGGTTCTGATCAAGGTTAATCATGAAGGGTATGATGAAACAGTCGAAGGGTTCTGATCAAGGTTAATCATGAAGGATATGATGAAACAGTCGAAGGGTTCTGATCAAGGTTAATCATGAAGGGTATGATGAAACAGTCGAAGGGTTCTGATCAAGGTTAATCATGAAGGATATGATGAAACAGTCGAAGGGTTCTGATCAAGGTTAATCATGAAGGATATGATGAAACAGTCGAAGGGTTCTGATCAAGGTTAATCATGAAGGGTATGATGAAACAGTCGAAGGGTTCTGATCAAGGTTAATCATGAAGGATATGATGAAACAGTCGAAGGGTTCTGATCAAGGTTAATCATGAAGGATATGATGAAACAGTCGAAGGGTTCTGATCAAGGTTAATCATGAAGGATATGATGAAACAGTCGAAGGGTTCTGATCAAGGTTAATCATGAAGGGTATGATGAAACAGTCGAAGGGTTCTGATCAAGGTTAATCATGAAGGATATGATGAAACAGTCGAAGGGTTCTGATCAAGGTTAATCATGAAGGGTATGATGAAACAGTCGAAGGGTTCTGATCAAGGTTAATCATGAAGGATATGATGAAACAGTCGAAGGGTTCTGATCAAGGTTAATCATGAAGGATATGATGAAACAGTCGAAGGGTTCTGATCAAGGTTAATCATGAAGGATATGATGAAACAGTCGAAGGGTTCTGTAGAAACTTTTAATTATATTCCTGTTCATGAGTTTTCTTTGAATAGATTTCTTCCTGATCATAGCTCACCAAACTTGTGAAATTTCTCTCGGTCGCCAGCCCTCTAACACAAAAATTTTATACTGATAAAAAAATATATTTGATTTACCTAGCAGAAGATACATGAATTGGATATAAAAATTACCGGCCTAAAAAACTCATCACTGGAAAGTTTGTAAGTGGACTGGGTATGATTGGGTTAAACGGAGAAAAAAAGTTTTTTTGTTGACTACCCCCCCTTTGTTTCACAAGGATTGCCCGGTCGCCAGCCCGGAAAAGGTTTTTTCAGCAAATCTTGGTGAGCTATGTTCCTGATTAAAGTTAAGAATCGCTCATAACTTGGTTATTGGACTAATTACTAGGTAGATGCATTTAAATAATTAATATAATATAATTATGATGTTTATAAAATAATATGCTTTCGTTTGAGCAAGCTTATATTTTTATGCATTTAGTATTGCTCAAAATTGAGAGAAATAAATCTTTCTTTCTTCCTTTTTCTAACCATCTCTTTTCTTCATCTTCATTCACCATCCTTCTATCTTTAGACAAACTCGACAAACTCTTGTTTACAGAAAAGCGAAGAAGTGTTTCGATTCCTGTCAAACAGCCAAACGATTTTTTCTCAGAAAGGTTACTTTTAAAGTTTTTTTTAGTTAGCTGGTATAGTAATCATTTTGAGATATCATCTAATAGTATGCATCGTAAGCTTCAATTTTTCCGCTGTAGCAAGCTGTTTTTCTAACCCACACTGCGGGTAAAAGCTCTCAGAACATTTTATATTTCCTCAACTAAGCTAGCGGTTCTTTTCTTTCTATGGCAATTTCTATTTTTCACTGCTCGGTCTCTCTCTTCAGAAAAAATAGCTGTAACCTCGTAATTATTAGTTTGATCTACAAGCACTCTTTGCGGGAAAAATGAACAGCTTTCTTCGC
The DNA here is from genome assembly GCA_964056735.1 of Allodiplogaster pararmata. Taxonomy (NCBI): domain Eukaryota; kingdom Metazoa; phylum Nematoda; class Chromadorea; order Rhabditida; family Diplogasteridae; genus Allodiplogaster; species Allodiplogaster pararmata. The sequence continues at coordinate 45,547,888 of OZ057403.1, forward strand.
AGGTATTTCAGTATTGTTTTTCGTATAGAAAAGCCTGATCGATATACGTTGATGTTTTTGATTGAGATTACGAATCGAGTGTACCGCGGGAGGAGGAGGATAGAAGTGCTGATTTAGGCGGGAAGACCCCGATGTACGCTCCGTCTTCGGAGGCTCCGCCCGTCCAAGAGGTGGGGAAGCATTTTCGGATGAGAATGCCACACAGCTGCTCGTTTTGATTGCATAATATCTACTAAGCTTGCGCCTGTCAAATTTTGAAAACGACCGGAAGTTCGAGTAGTGGAGGGGTTAAAATGATGAGAAACGAGCGAATCTTCACAGTCTTGACTTTTTATATTGTCCAGTACCTATCTTTGCTGTGACTTTAAAATCCCTCTCGATTCTCATTGTTCTAAGCCTCCTGCTCAACTGACTGGTCACTCTTGCAATTGCGAGTCCTTTCGCAATTGCGAATTCCCGCGATGGTTTGATAAAGGATTTTTATATGGGTCTTATAAATCATAGTTGAGGAATTGGCGATGTTGCCTATAGAAGAATGGGACGTAAGAGGATGCGAGAGGAAGGTCTTGACAAATCTTGATGAGGTTGGTGGTGCTCATGCATTTGGGGGAGGAGCTCAGATACTGGGTATGATGATCAGCAATTGAATTGGAATCAGTGAGTGCTTCGGTATGAACCTGAGTTATAACATTTCTCTCGATCAAAGCAGCAAAGAGTGAAATTTTTTGAACCTTACCACCTCTGAGCTGTTATTTGTTTTCAACCATCAGAATACTTGTTCAGTTTGATTGATGACTTCTTATCAGTTTGATTGATGACTTCTTATCAGTTTGATTGATGACTTCTTATCAGTTTGATTGATGACTTCTTATCAGTTTGATTGATGACTTCTTATCAGTTTGATTGATGACTTCTTATCAGTTTGATTGATGACTTCTTATCAGTTTGATTGATGACTTCTTATCAGTTTGATTGATGACTTCTTATCAGTTTGATTGATGACTTCTTATCAGTTTGATTGATGACTTCTTATCAGTTTGATTGATGACTTCTTATCAGTTTGATTGATGACTTCTTATCAGTTTGATTGATGACTTCTTATCAGTTTGATTGATGACTTCTTATCAGTTTGATTGATGACTTCTTATCAGTTTGATTGATGACTTCTTATCAGTTTGATTGATGACTTCTTATCAGTTTGATTGATGACTTCTTATCAGTTTGATTGATGACTTCTTATCAGTTTGATTGATGACTTCTTATCAGTTTGATTGATGACTTCTTATCAGTTTGATTGATGACTTCTTATCAGTTTGATTGATGACTTCTTATCAGTTTGATTGATGACTTCTTATCAGTTTGATTGATGACTTCTTATCAGTTTGATTGATGACTTCTTATCAGTTTGATTGATGACTTCTTATCAGTTTGATTGATGACTTCTTATCAGTTTGATTGATGACTTCTTATCAGTTTGATTGATGACTTCTTATCAGTTTGATTGATGACTTCTTATCAGTTTGATTGATGACTTCTTATCAGTTTGATTGATGACTTCTTATCAGTTTGATTGATGACTTCTTATCAGTTCATTCGCTGACTTCTCATTTACATAATCACTAAGAAAGTTTCTACTAAGATTATACTTGAATCATGAAATTATGAACATATCCGCTTCACATAGGTTACCAAGGGGTTACCAAGGGGTTACCTTCTTCTTCCTAGCGTTTATCCCGCCGCCGGGCAGGGTCCGCTTTGTAGACTGCACCACGCCATTTCACCCGATCAGCTGCGTCTTCAGTCTTCAGCTCGGTCGTGTTCATGTCTACTTCGATGCAGTCTCGCCACCTAGTTTTGGGTCTGCCTCTGGGTCTTTTGCCCTCTACTTCGAGGTTCCAGGACGATTGAGAAACGGAATGGGGATTTGATCTTATCACGTGCCCGTACCATCTCAGCCTTGACTCTCGAAGCTTTTCAGATATAGGGGCGATGCCCAGACGATCTCGGATGGTTTCATTTCGCACCATGTCTAGACGAGTGAGTCCGAGGCTCCATCTCAGCATTTTCATCTCCATAACATGCAGCATCTGTATAGTCTTTGCTGTGCATGGAGAACATTCGAGGCCGTACAACGCTACTGGTCTGACAACTGATCGGTAAATTTTACTTTTCAGTCTGTCAGGCATTCGCTTGTCGCATAGTACACCGGTTGATTCTCTCCATTTGAGCCAGGCAGCATTGACTCTCGCAGCAACTGTAGCCTTGGGGTCTAGGTCTGCGGTGATGTAGAATCCGAGGTACTTGAAGCCATCCACTTTCCGGAGTTCGGTGTTCTTGACTTTGATGGTATTCGAGGTATTCGAAGTACTTTTTCCCATTTCCAAGTACTCAGTCTTTTGGAGGTTTAGTCGTAGACCATAGTCACTGAAGCGTTCGTTCCACTCTCCTAGCTGTTTCTCCAAGTCCTCTGTTGTGTTGGAACATAACACAACGTCGTCAGCATACAGTAGAGTTTTCGGAGGGCTTGTTTGTAGATCTCTGGTGATCGTGTCCATTATCAGTATAAAGAGCAGGGGGGAAAGGGCAGAACCTTGATGAACTCCTACAGCAACCTTGAATGACTCCGAAGTACCCGCTGGACTTCTCACGGTACTTCTAGAGTCAGTATACATCATTTGAATCCATCTTATGTACTCTTCTGGGACTAGGTGGTCTCGAAGAGAGAACCATATCAGCTCATGAGGCACACGGTCGAAAGCTTTCTCCAAGTCAATGGACTGACTTCGCCTTTTCCCTGTGTTTCTCTAGATAAAGACGAATGGCGAAAATAGCATCTGTTGTTCCACTTCCTTTGACGAAGCCACACTGATTGACGGTTGTGCTTACAATTTTGCGGAGCCGTGCTTCGATGATCTTTTCCAAGATCATTGTGGTATGAGGAATGATTCTTATCGGCCGGTAGTTGGAGCATATTGTGACATCTCCTTTCCCTTTGTAGATGGGTATTGTAGATGATCTACTCCAGTCTTCGGGATACTCCAGGCGAGCAGTGGCTTTTTGAAAGAGGGTCGTAAGTTGGAAAAGTCCACAATCACCTGCGAGTCTCCATGCAGAGGCGGCAAGATCATCTGGCCCACATGCCTTTCCGTGCTTCATTTTCTGAAGGGCTTCTCTTACTTCAATCTCTGAGATGGGGTTACCAAGGGGTACAAAAAACAAAAAACCAAGGGGTTACCAAGGGGTACAAAAAACCTCCCGATCCCCCGCCCAGGAAGGAAATTTTTCATAAGCTTTTCATAAGATTTTATCCGATGCAGACTTATTTTCTTATGTTTTGTTATGGTGTTTGTGGAGTTTGATAAAGTATGTAGCAGTCCATTTACCATTTTATTTAAGTTGAAGAAGTTACGATCAAAAACTCAATTGAGAAATCACTTTCATTAAAACTCAGCTGTTAAATTCAATTTTTTTCATTACTTGAACGTAAATCTAAGAAAATACAATAAGAAATCGAATTTGTACACAAAAATTTAGGTGACCTATGCCGCTTCAGAAAGTGGTTGTTTGCGGCCGCATTTTTCATTATACTGTATAAGCCGCTCTCTCTCTCTCTCTCTCTCTCTCTCTCTCTCTCTCTCTCTCTCTCTCTCTCTCTCTCTCTCTCAGCAATTTTCGAACCATTTTGTAGGAAGTAGTTCACGGAACGCCATTAAGTCAGAGTGAAGGGGACGATTTCAATGATGAAGAACATCCAAAAGTCAGTTAATCATTAATTGTAGGAGACGAAAAGAAGAGAGATAGTGTCTTGATATGTGTCTATTATGATTCTGATTTATTTACAGGGTAGATAGTGAAATTGTCGGGGGACCGCCATGAATGGTAACAACTTGTTAATAAAAAGAAGCTTTCACAGCATACAGCTGATAACGGTTGTAAGCTAATAAAGCCTCATAAAAAAAGAAAGGCTGCACTTCACAAGCAGCCGTTTAATGAGACCGGTCTGAAAGATGTCTTTATGCGCCGAGAGAGTGAGAAAAAGAATGGTAGAAGACTTAAAAGAATCAAAAGTAGAGGTAAAAGTCTGCCATTGTCTAATTTGTGTGCATTATATCATCTCAGATTCCTATCAACTGATCAAAAAAATTTCTCCCTCATGCATATTATGTGTTTAGATTTATCATTTATACTCACGTGTTTGTATTACATTGTATGATATGTACATTGTGTATTGTATTGTACGATGTGCGTACTACACGTAATAAAAATATATATGTATATGGTTACCGGCGTGAAAATGTATGCGCCAACATAGCTGGTCCGGTTACTTTTCAACATCTGTTTACAAGTCTTTAGTCCAGCAGGCACAAAACTGATGTAACGTTGATAGGAAGAGCCGGATGAAGCAGAGAACGAACTTCCGGATAAAAAGGAACCCACAACCACAAAAATAGAAGAGGAAGAAGAGAGTGAGGATACTTTTAATGACACGATCATCTTCAAAGACTCCTTGGAAACACCGAAAATGAAATTAAGAGCAGAGGTGAGCTGAAAAAAGGCAGGTCCAAAGAACTGTATGTGTACTTCTTTCTTTGAAGTTAATGCGCTAGAGACTTCTAGGAGTAATGGAGCATTAATGTTCAAAAAAGAAAGATAAGTGGAGCACCGATTTCGAACCTTCTTTAGTCTCACCACGAATTGCCCTGAAAAGGCATTAGATTACGGTGTTTTCTTATTGCTTAATCTTGATATAAAAAAACCGCATTCCATTGCCATTTCATGTGTATTCGTGATGAGACTAAAGAAGGTTCGAAATCAGTGCTCCACTTATCTTTCTTTTTTTTAAAATTTAACGCTCCATAAAGGAAGAGAGTGAATGGGTTACTGCTTGACAATTTATCAAAATAGCTACTGATGTAAGAGGAACTTTATATAGTTATTTTTGAGAGGTGAGTCAGCAAGTATATGAATAGTACACGAGTTTATGTGTACTGTGTAATTTTCTTACTGTGATTATCAACATAATCTGCTTCAAATAGCAAAAAAGAAAGAGAGAAAAAACTAAGACCTATATGCCAGAGAATGTACAGGAAAAACGGTAAAAATGAATTAAAAACTAATTACCGACACTTTGTACCGCGTCACTTTGTATACGACACTTTGTACCCGACACTTTGTACCGCGTCACTTTGTACCGCGTACGGCCTCGTTAGCTAAGCCGTACGGCCTCGTTAGCTAAGCCGTACGGCCTCGTTATCGTAAACTTTTACTAAGCCTAAGCGTTTTTTAATGCAAAAATATGTTTTAATGTAAAAATAAAACGCGCGGCCTCACTCAAGTCGCGGTACAAAGTGTCGCGGTAGAAAGTGACGGGGTACAAAGTGTCGGGTACAAAGTGACGCGGTACAAAGTGTCGTGATACGATTAGAAACAGTCCAACAATATTATAAGATCAGTTAATATCAATCAATATTATAAGATCAGTTAATATCAATCAATATTATAAGATCAGTTAATATCAATCAATACGAATGTATTTTTAGATCGTCCATAGATTTTTGGACAAAAATTCGAGGAAGAGTCTTGTCCTGTGTTTCTCCGAGCCCAGAATGAATGAAGTGAGTTGATAAGTCGAATTGAAGCTACAAATGTGAATAGTGGTTAAATGGTCATCACCGACCCACCGTCGGCGGGGCTTTTTATGATCATTTTTTTATATTATTGAATAAAATGATGTGAATGCCCTCTAACATAACTTATTGCCATCTTTGAGAAGTACTTTGTCTTCAAGTGAAATAATCGTTTGGTGAATATGCTTAAGATGAAGAAAGCTCGAAGAAAGTCATACACAATGAATATGAATATAGTGATAGCGACGGAGTGTTTTCTGTGTTTAAGGCAACATTGGCAGAGTTTCGCCGACTCTTCGGTGACTTGAAGTTTGTCAAAAACCCTGAAGAAGCCACTCACTTGGTTCTTTTCGACTCGAGTTGGTTTTAGGAGTATACGTGGGAAAGGGAAGGGCAGGGCACTTCCCATTCGGATAACTAAAGAACAATAGGTCACCCATACACAACTTGAACATTGTTATTTGAGCATTCCAATAGAATTTTTCAAATTAAATGAGCAAGCGATTCTCCGAAAAGGGTCACACTAGTTCACACTAGGTTAACTGTCGTTCTAAGCAAGGGTCACACTAGGTTAACTGTCGTTCTAAGCAAGGGTCACACTAGGTTAACTCGTTCTAAGCAAGGGTCACACTAGGTTAACTGTCGTTCTAAGCAAGGGTCACACTAGGTTAACTGTCGTTCTAAGCAAGGGTCACACTAGGTTAACTGTCGTTCTAAGCAAGGGTCACACTAGGTTAACTGTCGTTCTAAGCAAGGGTCACACTAGGTTAACTGTCGTTCTAAGCAAGGGTCACACTAGGTTAACTGTCGTTCTAAGCAAGGGTCACACTAGGTTAACTGTCGTTCTAAGCAAGGGTCACACTAGGTTAACTGTCGTTCTAAGCAAGGGTCACACTAGGTTAACTGTCGTTCTAAGCACACGAGACTCACCATAGCTGTTGAAATTTTGGAAAAAACGACCGTTTTTAAGCGATAAACTTCAGAATATTGACTAGCTTCCCTTCCACGCTCTGTAGTTTTCACTTGCTTCATTTCATTACAGGCTCCCCCGCTTAAAGAGCAGTCGTTATTTCAAATTTTCAACACTTACAATAGACCTTTGGTGAACTATGACTACACTTTAATCTTCAAACCTATTTTGCGGATTTCAGAGTAAATTGAAAAAAGGCGGATTCATTCATTTATTCGTCCATGCAGGGTATATTTGAGAGATAATTACAAATAAATGCAAATTCTGTACATAAAACCAAAACTTCAAAAAAGGCGAGAAGAAGAGGTGGAATAAAGTATAGAGAGAGAAAGAGAAAGCTGAACAGACGAGCTCTTCCACGAAAAGGTTTCGTAAATTCCTCCTTCACCGCCGAAGGAAACCTACGAGGGCGAATTGTTTAGCATACATTCATTGAATAAACTAATAGTGTTCAAATGCTTAAGATGGGCATTCTCACCCAATCTTCAATAATGGTTCGAATGTTTTAATTCTCTTCTGAAAATCAACGTCCGCAGTACTTGCAGTGAACGAAAAGGTCGAGTTGGCATTCGCTAACTGCTATGGGATTCCGGTGGTGACAAAAGATTGGCTGGACTACTGTATCGGCAGCGAGTCGCTAGTAGACCCGGTAAGCATGATTCCTTTTTCAAAAAAATTCTTCGGAGTGAATGGGTTTCCATGAGCGGAAGGGGGATCTTGGCCGAAAAGCTGCATAATCTAATCTCTTCCAACCGTTTCCAAGCACACTTATCCACTCGCCTTCGATGGTACTACAGCGCACAAGTTCACACAATCGCAATGGACCGGTTCATCCTCACCGGTATCGAGCGCGTCCTCAGGTGGCGGATAGAGGGATGTCTCTTTGCACAAGTGCATTGGAGATAGCGGGCTTGCCCGTCGCGGACCAAAATTGGATAGTATAGTTCGTCAAAGGAGGGCGATGCCGGACTGGCCTGGGCATGCCACCGGATAAAACATCAGCCGATACTCCCCTATACTTTGAAATGGCGAGTCGAGGCGCCAGTAAAATAACCTCTTGCTCTTCTCCGGTTAACGAATGGGTCTCGCGAAGAGGATCGCCGACTGCGGTGCGAGTGTAGACGGAGAAAATTTCTCCGGACTCAAAAGGATCCTATCCCAAAGGACTCCCCTCGACAGGACCTATGGGCAAACAACAACAACAACAACATAGCCAGTCCGGTTACTATTTAACCCCTGTGCACAACCAGAGTTGCCCAAGCCAATAAATTTTTGATAGGGCTATCATGAACCTCACTGTAGCAGTCACTTTTCACAAGATAATGTCTGTATTTCATCTCGGTAGCGCGTACACTGTCAAGAGGCGGTAAAAATGTGAAGAATAATAACAAATTTTGAAAAGGGAGAGATAATGAGTAATGTGGATATTCCAGTCGCCCTCTTACGTCATCTGCAACACAACAAAACCACGAGCGAATCTGTTGTTTGAAGGACTGCACTTTCTGATTTTGAAAAGATACGCCGAATCGGAGGTTGGCTTTTTGACAAATTTGTGAAGATGTTTCCTCCCTTTGAACCAACTTTTGAAAGTGATGAAACCAAGAGGATAAATTGAATGGTTATGATTTCCAACATTTTGTTTAGTTAAAGTACCTATTTCTATTGTCCTTTATCGGCTCACCTATCCATAAAGTTTTCAACCTTTTCCATTCCAACTTTTTAGGTGTGAACGACGGATTAGTTGAAATGTTTATTATGCGGAATCTTTACAAACAACACGGGGGAAATTAATTGTAAGTCAGGGGAATGAAAGTGGGATTGAAGGGAAAAACCGAGAAGAGAAATACAGGGATTCACAGGGGATTTGCAATGAGAATCACTCCAGAAGACTCTAGAAAAAATTGAAATGGTAAAAGTAATCAAGTATTGTAGTGTGAAATATAGTACTTTGAGAAACTGAGAAGAGTGAAGAAGGATAATTGAAGTGTCTAGAGAGGCTGCGTTCTTCTTCTTTGACAGATATCACCGCGCTCCATAGAAGATCTCAAGCTGCAGGGATCATATCGTATTGCTTTCTCTCTCTCTCTCTCTCTCGCTCTCTTTCTCTCTCATATTTAAAAGTGTATATATGTATGCATATTTTTCATGTTTATTCTCTTCCGTTTATTCTCAATAAGTTGCTCGTTCTGTCTCTGTATGGCTTGTGCTCCTTTGCAGAGGCTGCCTTCATCTCGACTCATTCAGCTAATTGAGAAGGCGGGAGGCAAAGTAGTTTATAAACCCTGGCATCTCCCCAAGACATTGGCTCGTTTTCATTCATTCATTTGTTCATATAAAAACAGAGTTAGGAAGGGGTTCAAGCACACAAAAGAACGACTTTGAAACTCTAAAATACATCCATTGACGCAAAAAAAAATTTAATGCAAAAGCCTAAGTTCGCTATTCACTGACAATATTCGAGAATTAAGAATAATGATTAAGTTACAAAACAGGAGACAATCGCGATATCGACCGTCGGCAATAATGTATTGTATCGGGCCATCTATCAAAACAACGCATTGCTCATCTTATATGTCCTGCTTACAGGAAGCTTTACCGTATCCTCTCGTAGTTCATCAACTACAGAGTTTCGTCATTTTCGCTCTAGGCTCCGCCGAAAGAAATGATGCTGTTGTGTGAGATTTTATCTTCTTTTTTTGAATTTTTGAGGTCAATTCTACGAATTTCATTCTCCAGAAGTATGAATCGCCAGTAATGAACTAGTTCGAACTAATTCCACTTTTATTTTCGTGATGATCTTAGGGCACACGCACTGCTGAAAATTTTATGAAACGGTCAATCTTCGAGCGATAGTCTCGAATAATTACCAAGACTCGAATAATTACCAAGACTCCTTTCTCCGCTCGCTTCTCATTATTCTAGACTTTCCGCTCGAATAGCGGTCTTTCTGGTTGAACTTTTTTATCAACAATTCAAACGCTTTATTCTCAATGTCATAGGACATGAAGCGCTCTCAGCTTCTTTTCAGTTTCTTGATGTTGAGAATGTAGAGTGGATTGTCGATTATGGTTTGGACGATACGGTTTCAAGGTTTTTAATTCCATTCCTATCAAGAACAGAATTGAAATTTCAACACTATAAAATTGGTGATTTAAGGTTCGAGATGGATTGCACCGCGCCGGTATTCACGGCTGACTGGGTGGTGGACTCGCTTTGCCAGGGAAACATCATATTGACCCACACCGACCAGTACAGAGTGATTGAGACATCGCTCACTGATTGATTGAGCTTCCCTGTCTCCAGTCTATGACTTCTTCCTGACTCAGGAAAATTCATTGCCTTCGTTTCCTTGCTTCTTTTCTTCTTCGCTAGATACTCATGAAATACTTGATCTTCGATTCATGCTATTGATAGATAGAGTGCGCTGAATGTTCTACGAACAACCCCAAGGGCATTTCCATCCAAACAAAGGGTGTTAGGGAGGGTTGGTAATACGTGCATAATATTATCTTCACTGCTGCCAACACTCTGGCTGTGACCCAGAGAGCTGTCACTAGTTCTACGAGGTCAACTCTGCATCTCACTTATGGATACAGCGTACCCTGCAGAGGTGCGGGAACAAGCGCGAGAAACTGTATTATTATTATATAAAATCACATGATATATATTTTTTTGCCTGGGCCAAGAATCGTCTTTCTTATTTTTCTTGATCAATATTGGACTTGTGAACGTAAGCTAAACTATTATGGATCGTTGATGCATTTAGTTGCTCATTGCATATAACGGTCCGATCTTCCAATAAGCCAAAAAATAGAGTACTATCTGAATGAAATGTTATACTATAGCTATCATCAAACCTTGCTCTCATTGAGATAATTATAATACACTCTAGTTGGTACTTACACTAATGTATTAATGCTCTACTTATTCATCGATAACCTATTTTGGAAATGTTTAACTTAGTTCGTTTTCTTTCATTTTGAATTTCATATTTATTTTCTTTCTCACCCCATAAGCAGATCTTAAGACTGTAATGGGTGTTTTCGGTTTTGTTTGAGAAGCATTTTGGTGATAACTGAATGCTGAAAACGGAAAATTAGTATTTCCGTGATAAATGCACTCCAAAAGAACTCCTTGTGATTAATTTGTCAAGTTTGAAATGAAGAGACGAAAAAGTAGAAAATCCTAGTAATTCACTGGAGTTTCCTTTTGCTTTAATACCCCCTCTTCTGTTTGTTGGTTGACTAACACGAATATCATTATTCTTTTCGATTATTGGTTCTCGATCTTCGATCTTATTATGTTGGTTCAAAAACTAATTTTTGTGAATAAAACATTTATTGAAATCGTTGTGGCAAGGTATCCTCATTAAAAGAATTTGCATGCAGGGAACTCTCAAGTCAATAACAATAACAACATGAAATTGGGTGAGGAAGTGTAGATAAAAAAACTAGAACTAGCGGGAGAGAAGATTTGAATGCTTTGGTTCCTCGCCAGTGGTAAGTTTCAGCTCCTTAAGCGTGCCTTGTTCACTGTTGCTTGGCACGCTTGCGGAGTGCGGCTGCGCGCGTCGCCAGACTGTACTTCTCCAGGACCATGAGCTTTAGCCACTCCGGGAGTACATTTAGAATCTCCACCTATAAAAAGACACAGCTTTACCTTCTCTTTCATACAAGTAAAATTCGAACATTAGCTGCATTGAAACAAGTTTGATCCAAAATTAACGCTGATTACTAGGCGTTCAGTGTCACAGAACTTCATATAATGTTATTGTGAAGTTTTCTCGAAGCTTTGGGCCAAGAAATTTGAACATATTGTTCTTAATACACAAACATGTTTTCCGAAGTTCATACCTGCACTTGATGGCTGAAGAAGCCAGTCGTTTCCGGAATGAGTCCAACCGTGCGAATCGCACTCTGCACGAACGTTTTCGCGTCAGGACCGAAAAAGGATGCACGCTTGATCTGAATTTGATTACGGTTTTGACAAGGCCACGTGACAACGGTATAGTTTCTACATTTGTTAAAAAACCGAGTCTAAGGTACTGGGGTTATGAAAAAATAAATAAAAAAAGACAGATACATACAATTTCACCATGAAACTGAACTTGCTTTGCTCGAAAACTACCGTGAGCACCTTTAAATTAACTTTGTTCGAGAAGAACCGTAAGGAAACTTTATATAAAGTTTGCTTGAGAACTACACTAATTACACTTGAACGAACTTTGCTAGAGAACTACCAGAAGCGAAGCTTACTTGAGAATTACTGTAAACCCACCTTGCTGAGCTTCGTGGCCACTAGCATAGGAGAAACCGTCTGGATTGTGATGCCATCAGGTGCATATTCTCGCTGCAGAATCGTCGACAAATGCTGGACGAAACGCTGCAAAACGAATTTGCGCTGTAAGTCACTCACTAGATATGTTTATATGCTTCTTAGTCCTTCCGAATTCGACACGAAAGTACGCTTAACGCGGTTCCTCTTTGAGAGACCTGACCTGCCGATGACAAACAACCGGTTTATCAAGGATAATACTGTTATAGGAATAGTTTCTAGCTTTCATAGAAGCTTCAAGAAAAGTAAACAGTAACCGGACCAGCTAGGTTGGCGCACACATGATTCACGCCGAAAATTACCTACATTCTTTTCTTCTTAAGTTCTATTTCCATTTTCCCTCACATCTTCTTTCATTCTTTCTAGAATTTTTATAAGCATCCAACAAAAGCCCTTAGACCGCATCCCTTAGACCGGTCTCATTCATCCCTTAGACCGGTCTCATTCATCCCTTAGACCGGTCTCATTCATCCCTTAGACCGGTCTCATTTATCCCTTAGACCGGTCTCATTCATCCCTCAGACCGGTCTCATTCATCCCTTAGACCGGTCTCATTCATCCCTTTGACCGGTCTCATTCATCCCTTAGACCGGTCTCATTCAGCGTCTGCTCATGAACCCTTTCACTGAATATCCATCATCTTCCTATTTTTAACCTTTTCCGAAAGCTGACGTAAGACTGATTTTTCATCCACAGATGAATTTCTCCGAAACAGCTTTCAACTTCGCAAGACGCAATAATTTGTCTTTTCTGATAACTACCTTCTTCGAGGTCATTCTCAGAGCGGTTGAAGTCAATATTGAGAATACCCACTTTGCTGGCCGAGTAGATGGACCAGTAAGTCAACAAATTGTAGGCTGCACCAGAGGAAATGTTGACGATGACGCCAGATTTGCGGGCGGACATCTGAGGAAGGACTGCTGCGCACAGCTGAAATTGTAGTGGTAGGATTCTAAAAGGCTGACTCCCTGACTCACAAATTCAGAAAACCCTTATTTGGCCTTGAAAGGCGCCTGACCACATTTTCTCAAAGAAAGTTCCTCTAGTCAAACAACAACAAGGAGGTTAAACATTAAAAAGGAATAAACAAATGTTTTTATTCTGTTTTTTGTTCTGTGTTTTAATAAAGTCTGAAGCATATATGATCAGAGAGAAACGGATTGAAATTAAGGAAAAATTAGCTAAAAATGGTTTTTTTATAGGTAAGAGAACGGTAGAGAGAGAGAGAGAGAGAGAGAGAGAGAGAGAGAGAGAGAGAGAGAGAGAGAGAGAGAGAGAGAGAGAGAGAAAGAGAGAGAGAGAGAGAACAAAGAGGTATAGAAAGAGAGATAAAAGGATAGATAGCCCTAAAACCTTATTCTACCAATTATATTCCACTACTTTAGGAACGCAGCAGAAATAGAAATTAATAGCGATATATCTATTAATTAATATTAACATTGAATGATCTCCGTTCTCTATGAGTGGTGACCCTTCCCGAGCTCTGCCAATTGATGGCAAATCTCCTCCTAATCTTTGCAACCTCCCCATTCCCACAGTCTCTCTTCCGTTCATCGATAGTCTTGTCCGAGAAACGCTGACAAAAGTTATGCAGCCACTTCAACAGATGATACTTGCTCAGTCCCAACAGATTTCTGACATGAACAAAGTAATTCTGGATCAGTCACAGCAACTTCTACGGATTAGTGAAGAAATGCAATCCATAAAGTCATCTGTCTCTCCGGCCACACTTAGACCCCACTTGTATTCAGCTATCGTCGAATCCACTTATCGAGACAAGGATATGCTCATAGGAAAAGGTAAAAGAGCTGTTATTATCGGACTTCCAGAAGGCAAGTCAGAGGATGATACGTGTTGCAAAGACAAAGATCTTATCTCACGTCTTATCATCAGACTCAATTCAGCGGACCTTATTGACGACCTAGAGAAGGGTAATATCAATCATCATCGTCACCCAGTTGATCGCCCACGTCTCTCTGCTCCTCATGGCCGTCCCATGAAAATTGAGTTTTCTTCGCTTGGAAAGCGTAACCTTTTTCTGGAACTTTGCAGAAAGGCGAAACACCCTTTTCCTAAAGGATGTTACTCCCGAGCTGACCTCTCACCGGCAGAGCTTCAAGCCGAGAGAGACTGCATCCGAATATCCACTAACCCATCTTTCCCCCTGCCAAAGTGGTCGATGCTCACCTAATCCCTGCCTTTCCTCGTTTTGCCCAGTCTTACAAACGAGTACCCTATCGACCAATTTCCCCTCCTCCCGCCTCTTCGTCACTATCCCCCTTAGCCAGTTCAACTCAACACTCCCAAATGCCATCGTCTTCGCTGGTGAACTCTGGGGCCCGGTCGACATCTACATTCGAGGCTTCTTCAACTGACTTTCCTTCTCTGGCGGAAAGCTCCGTGAAGCCGCTACAAGTCAGAAGCAGACGCAATACCAGAAACGCCGAAGAATCTGCCTCATGCCCCAGAAAGTCAGACGAATTTGTTTCCAGAAGAAGAAATGTTAGGAAAACCTCTCGTTATTCACCATAGGATAAGTCGGATAAAAGAGCTAGAAAAGAAGTAATCAAATGCTTGTATTTCAACTGTAGATCAGTGATGAATAAGCTATATGATCTTTATTTTCTTCTTCGTTGCTGTAAATATCACATTCTCTTACTATCTGAGACATGGATGCACAGTGAGCTTCCGGACTCCATTCTAACCGATAGTTTACCCTTCACGGTATTCAGAGATGACAGATTGGCACAAAGAGGAGGAGGCGTAGCCATTCTAGTAGATAATGCCATCTCCTCATCTTTAGTTGTTCAATATAGCAAGGCTCAGTGCGAGGGGTTAGTAATAGACATTTATCCTAACACATCTTTCTCGTTTGCTTTCTCGGCCATTAGACTGATTAATATATATCGATCTCCTAGCTGTGGAGTAGAAAATACAAAGGATCTCTGCTCGTTTATCACCTCTCATGTTACTGAAGTATTTCCCACCATTCTGTGCGGAGACATGAACCTCCCCAAGATAGACTGGGCAAATCTCACCGCTCCCAATACATGTAGTATATCTCTTGCATTCTTAAACATGACATGCGACAACAATCTTAAACAACTCGTACTTTCTCCCACTAGACTTCAAAATACACTCGATTGCCTGCTCTGTAATTCAAATATCAAAAAAGACTGTATTGTCAGGCCTCCCTTCTCCACCAGCGATCATGCCTCAATATACTTTGAAATCAGAGATAGAGCCAAGCGTATTATCACAAGCACCAGCTCATCGTTAGACTGGAAAAAGGCAGATTGGGAAATAATCAACTCAGACCTCTTTAGCATCGACTGGACTTACATGCTCTCAAACCTAACTATTGACGAAAGTGTCGATAAATTAACCAACATCATCCAATTCATAATGGATAATAGGATTCCAAAAAATAAGAATGTCAAAACACATTTGAAATATCCCCCCAAGATAAGAAGATTATACAGCTTCCTACAGAGAAGTAACAAACGAAACCCTCTCTCCATTACGTCATTACGCACATCCAAGAAACTTCACAAAGAACTAGTCAAATTCGAGGTTCTTAGGGAAGACAAGCTTAAGTTCCCGAGAAACTATAAGGTATTCTTCAGAACTATATCCAACCGCGTTAAAAGCAACACATCTATTCCTGCTCTCATAGTGAACAATAAACCAACTACTATCCCCTTCGAACAAGCAACTCACTTCGCCGAGTATTTTGATAAGTTACAACCCTTACCAATCAGTGGACCCCTTCAGATCTCTCGCCCGAATTTTCACCTCGACCACATTAATGACATCTCCCCTTTTGAGGTGAACTCCATTCTGAAACGAATAGCTCCGAAACTGAACTCTTCCCCTGACTTTATTCCAAGTAGACTACTCAAAAATTGTCTGGACTCACTGGCCATACCTCTCTCCATCATTTTCACCAACTCACTAACCTTAGGGCACTACCCTCTGGCCTGGAAAAAAGGAATAATCAAACCAGTTCATAAAAAAGGGCCCCGCTCTCAGATCGAGAATTATCGTCCTATCACTATGGTGTGCTCTATGTCAAAGGTATTCGAGAGACTGATCTTCAATATAACTTATCAATATCTGGAAACCAATGGCATACTACATCCCAAACAACATGGTTTCCGTCGGAGACGATCCACGGTAACATCCCTGGTAGAGGCTCATTCCATTTACCTCACGCTTCAGAATAAAAAAATAGACTTTGACATCTGTCTAGTCGACTTTTCACGGGCTTTCGACTCTGTAAACATAAGATTTCTTGTTCACAAACTTGAAAAAGTGGGAATAACGGGCAACCTCCTCTATCTTATCCGTTCTTTTCTCACGAGCAGGTCCTCGAAAGTCTCAATCGGAGATACATTATCAGGCCCTAAAGTATACAACAGTGGTGTTCCCCAGGGGAGTTGCCTTGGACCCCTCCTCTTTTCAATATTTATAAATGATATCATGGAGCACATAGAGCCAGATGTCCATGGTTTTCTATATGCCGATGACCTCAAAATTTTTTCCAAAAACATAGACTCTCTTCAGAAAAGTCTGGATTCCATTTCCGATTACTCACTGACCTGGGGACTTGTGATATCAACTCAAAAATGCTTTATCATGCACTGTGGTCCTAGGAATCCAAAAGTAACATATAACCTAGAAGACAATATCATACCAACTACTTCATTAGTGAAAGATCTTGGCATTACATTTCAGGAAGATATCACATTCTCTAAACATATTGAACTAACCTCCCTAAAGTCCCAAAAATGTATAAACATGATCTTCAGAGCCTTTAAAACCAAATCAATTAAAGTTCTGCTCAGAATATACACCACATACATAAGACCCCTTATTGAATATGGGAGTGAGGTATGGTCCCCAATAACTATCGGTCTCGTTAACTGCATAGAAAAAGTGCAAAGATCATTTACACGAAGGTTACTACAAAGGGCCGGATTACCCAAAATGAGTTATGTTGCTAGACTGAATTTTCTTACCATCTCCTCGCTTGAATATAGAAGAAATGTGGCCGATCTTGTGTTCATCCATAAATGTCTGCACGGAAATATTCAAGTAGATTACTCAAATATGTTTAAACTTAGCCCATCGCCTTATTCGCTGAGAGAATCGAATAACTACAGAATATGCTTGCCGTGTAAATATCAAAGCAGAACAAGCACTTGTGCCTCAAGAATGATTAATGTCTGGAATAAGTTACCTTGTTCTTTGGTTTCTACAAGCTCTTCTAGCATTTTTAGAAATGAACTTATCAAGCTTGATTGTGAGACCATTGTCATCAACTCTAGAATACATTTTTAATTCAAGTGCTTTGTTTCTTCAAATGTTTTGTTTCTGTTTCTCCTCTTTTTTCCATTATATTTGTGTTCTCGGTTAGCTCTCGAATGATAAAGAGTGAGTTGAATTTTTGGAATTTCAAGTTATTATTGCGGATGAATAGTTCTTAATTGCTGATGAATAGTTCACAACTGAAGATACAAGCTTTGCTTTCTTTGCTTTTTTTGTGTGCTTTCCTATTTTCCTAAAATGAAATGTTCCTCATTGTTCTTGTCATATTTAGATCTCACTTTTCATAACCTTCACTGAATTCACTTTTCTTGTGACAGTGTCATCTGTTTCGTCACTTAACATTATGTTTTGTTTCAAGCGGAATAAAGAATTGAATTGAAAAAAATTTTCGTTAAGAAATAATGAAAAACGAGGGTCACCTGTAATTCGAGTTTTAAAAAATTGAACACATTTAGCGAAGTATTCAGAATAGTGTAACGCGAGAGAAGCGAAGTATTCAGAATAGTGTAACGCGAGAGAAGCGAAGTATTCAGAATAGTGTAACGCGAGAGAAGCGAAGTATTCAGAATAGTGTAACGCGAGAGAAGCGAAGTATTCAGAATAGTGTAACGCGAGAGAAGCGAAGTATTCAGAATAGTGTAACGCGAGAGAAGCGAAGTATTCAGAATAGTGTAACGCGAGAGAAGCGAAGTATTCAGAATAGTGTAACGCGAGAGAAGCGAAGTATTCAGAATAGTGTAACGCGAGAGAAGCGAAGTATTCAGAATAGTGTAACGCGAGAGAAGCGAAGTATTCAGAATAGTGTAACGCGAGAGAAGCGAAGTATTCAGAATAGTGTAACGCGAGAGAAGCGAAGTATTCAGAATAGTGTAACGCGAGAGAAGCGAAGTATTCAGAATAGTGTAACGCGAGAGAAGCGAAGTATTCAGAATAGTGTAACGCGAGAGAAGCGAAGTATTCAGAATAGTGTAACGCGAGAGAAGCGAAGTATTCAGAATAGTGTAACGCGAGAGAAGCGAAGTATTCAGAATAGTGTAACGCGAGAGAAGCGAAGTATTCAGAATAGTGTAACGCGAGAGAAGCGAAGTATTCAGAATAGTGTAACGCGAGAGAAGCGAAGTATTCAGAATAGTGTAACGCGAGAGAAGCGAAGTATTCAGAATAGTGTAACGCGAGAGAAGCGAAGTATTCAGAATAGTGTAACGCGAGAGAAGCGAAGTATTCAGAATAGTGTAACGCGAGAGAAGCGAAGTATTCAGAATAGTGTAACGCGAGAGAAGCGAAGTATTCAGAATAGTGTAACGCGAGAGAAGCGAAGTATTCAGAATAGTGTAACGCGAGAGAAGTGAAGTATTCAGAATAGTGTAACGCGAGAGAAGTGAAGTATTCAGAATAGTGTAACGCGAGAGAAGCGAAGTATTCAGAATAGTGTAACGCGAGAGAAGCGAAGTATTCAGAATAGTGTAACGCGAGAGAAGCGAAGTATTCAGAATAGTGTAACGCGAGAGAAGCGAAGTATTCAGAATAGTGTAACGCGAGAGAAGCGAAGTATTCAGAATAGTGTAACGCGAGAGAAGCGAAGTATTCAGAATAGTGTAACGCGAGAGAAGCGAAGTATTCAGAATAGTGTAACGCGAGAGAAGCGAAGTATTCAGAATAGTGTAACGCGAGAGAAGCGAAGTATTCAGAATAGTGTAACGCGAGAGAAGCGAAGTATTCAGAATAGTGTAACGCGAGAGAAGCGAAGTATTCAGAATAGTGTAACGCGAGAGAAGCGAAGTATTCAGAATAGTGTAACGCGAGAGAAGCGAAGTATTCAGAATAGTGTAACGCGAGAGAAGCGAAGTATTCAGAATAGTGTAACGCGAGAGAAGCGAAGTATTCAGAATAGTGTAACGCGAGAGAAGCGAAGTATTCAGAATAGTGTAACGCGAGAGAAGCGAAGTATTCAGAATAGTGTAACGCGAGAGAAGCGAAGTATTCAGAATAGTGTAACGCGAGAGAAGCGAAGTATTCAGAATAGTGTAACGCGAGAGAAGCGAAGTATTCAGAATAGTGTAACGCGAGAGAAGCGAAGTATTCAGAATAGTGTAACGCGAGAGAAGTGAAGTATTCAGAATAGTGTAACGCGAGAGAAGTGAAGTATTCAGAATAGTGTAACGCGAGAGAAGCGAAGTATTCAGAATAGTGTAACGCGAGAGAAGCGAAGTATTCAGAATAGTGTAACGCGAGAGAAGCGAAGTATTCAGAATAGTGTAACGCGAGAGAAGCGAAGTATTCAGAATAGTGTAACGCGAGAGAAGCGAAGTATTCAGAATAGTGTAACGCGAGAGAAGCGAAGTATTCAGAATAGTGTAACGCGAGAGAAGCGAAGTATTCAGAATAGTGTAACGCGAGAGAAGCGAAGTATTCAGAATAGTGTAACGCGAGAGAAGCGAAGTATTCAGAATAGTGTAACGCGAGAGAAGCGAAGTATTCAGAATAGTGTAACGCGAGAGAAGCGAAGTATTCAGAATAGTGTAACGCGAGAGAAGCGAAGTATTCAGAATAGTGTAACGCGAGAGAAGCGAAGTATTCAGAATAGTGTAACGCGAGAGAAGCGAAGTATTCAGAATAGTGTAACGCGAGAGAAGCGAAGTATTCAGAATAGTGTAACGCGAGAGAAGCGAAGTATTCAGAATAGTGTAACGCGAGAGAAGCGAAGTATTCAGAATAGTGTAACGCGAGAGAAGCGAAGTATTCAGAATAGTGTAACGCGAGAGAAGCGAAGTATTCAGAATAGTGTAACGCGAGAGAAGTGAAGTATTCAGAATAGTGTAACGCGAGAGAAGTGAAGTATTCAGAATAGTGTAACGCGAGAGAAGCGAAGTATTCAGAATAGTGTAACGCGAGAGAAGCGAAGTATTCAGAATAGTGTAACGCGAGAGAAGCGAAGTATTCAGAATAGTGTAACGCGAGAGAAGCGAAGTATTCAGAATAGTGTAACGCGAGAGAAGCGAAGTATTCAGAATAGTGTAACGCGAGAGAAGCGAAGTATTCAGAATAGTGTAACGCGAGAGAAGCGAAGTATTCAGAATAGTGTAACGCGAGAGAAGCGAAGTATTCAGAATAGTGTAACGCGAGAGAAGCGAAGTATTCAGAATAGTGTAACGCGAGAGAAGCGAAGTATTCAGAATAGTGTAACGCGAGAGAAGCGAAGTATTCAGAATAGTGTAACGCGAGAGAAGCGAAGTATTCAGAATAGTGTAACGCGAGAGAAGCGAAGTATTCAGAATAGTGTAACGCGAGAGAAGCGAAGTATTCAGAATAGTGTAACGCGAGAGAAGCGAAGTATTCAGAATAGTGTAACGCGAGAGAAGTGAAGTATTCAGAATAGTGTAACGCGAGAGAAGAAATAATTGATGAAAGGAGAGGCTAAGACTGTGAAGAATCTTTCGCTCCTACAGGGTCTCTTAAAGTTAAAAAAAACAGTGAAATTAGAAAAAATTGACGAAAAAGCTTTATCTGCGTCTAATTTGTAACAAATCTGGATCTAGTAGTTATAATACGTGAAAAAGAAAAAAAAGTTCTCAAAACGATACCGTTTGATGTTTTCAACAACAAAAACAACAAAACAACAATGAAATGCTAAATTTTTTACCCTACGAGAACTTTACAGCCTTTCCGCTTATATTCGTGGTTTTTCTTTTCTTTTTTAAAACAATAACCAATTTTTTAAATGCGTTTTTATTTCTTTTTTGAACTTTTCAAATAATTTTTAAAAAATTAGACTTACAAATGTGACAGAAAGAGTGTTGACTACATTGACATTGGCCAGCTGGCTGACTCCGCCTTCCAGAAGGTGGAACTTCTCCGGATAATCGAAGGCCACGCCCACATTGTTCACCAGAACGCCAATCTGATTAGAAGGCGAAAGTTCAAGTAAATTCTTGTTAGCGTTGTTGTGGACCAGAGAGAAGTGAGTAGTCTCGAAGGTAGAGAGATACTATCGTAGACATCTACCCATTTATAGTTCTCTACTGAGTAGTCTCGAAGGTAGAGAGATACTATCGTAGACATCTACCATTTATAGTTCTCTACTGAGTAGTCTCAGGGGTTAAATGGAGCCGCCCAATTTAGGTTTACATGTATCCGCCGCTCAAAGTTTGGAGGAAAAAAAGAAGAGGGGATGAAGGAAAAGGGTAAGAAAAGATAGGGAGTTTTTTGTCAATAGTGTGTGTACATGTATCCGCCGACGGGACCGATCCGGTCACTATCTAACCCCTGGTCTAAGGCATGTTTAAACGCGCCGAGTGAGTGGAAAAAGGAATGGGGGAAAATTAAAAAGAGTGAAAAAAGAAGTAGAGGAAAGGTAAAATATAACGGAAGGAGAAGAGAATGTAGATCATTCTCAGCGCGAACATGTATGCGCCAACATAGCTGGTCCGGTAACCATTTAATCCCTGAGTAGTCTCGAAGGTAGAGAGATACTATCGTAGACATCTACCCATTTATAGTTCTCTACTGAGTAGTCTCGAAGGTAGAGAGATACTATCGTAGACATCTACCCATTTATAGTTCTCTACTGAGCTCGAAGGTAGAGAGATACTATCGTAGACATCTACCCATTTATAGTTCTCTACTGAGTAGTCTCGAAGGTAGAGAGATACTATCGTAGACATCTACCCATTATAGTTATCTACTGAGTAGTCTCGAAGGTAGAGAGATACTATCGTAGACATCTACCCATTTATAATTCTCTACTGAGTAGTCTCGAAGGTAGAGAGATACTAATCGTAGACATCTACCCATTTATAGTTCTCTACTGAGTAGTCTCGAAGGTAGAGAGATACTTTCGTAGACATCTACCCATTTATAGTTCTCTACTGAGTAGTCTCGAAGGTAGAGAGATACTATCGTAGACATATACCCATTTATAGTTCTCTACTGAGTAGTCTCGAAGGTAGAGAGATACTATCGTAGACATCTACCCATTTATAGTTCTCTACTGAGTAGTCTCGAAGGTAGAGAGATACTATATCGTAGACATCTACCCATTTATAGTTCTCTACTTTTGTTTATTTAAAGATTTGAGCTTCATTTTATTTATTTATTTATTGCTCAGATTTTTTTATGATTAAGCGTTGAGTCTTGTTGAAAACAGAGCTAATGCTCTAGAAAGTTAGAATCTTTCGTGAATTTGTTCCATCGCATTTACAGGGAAGGGGTTCGATAGAGAATACTTGGGTTTTATTTCATCTCATGATGGAGAAAAAAATTTAGTTTCGGTGGGCATAAAGCGCGTACCAGGGAAGCGCGTACCCTGCCGCGAGGCGGGAACAAGCGCGAGGAAGAAGAAGAAGATGGAGAAAAAAATTTGAGGCTGATTTTTCAAATACCGCATGCACTTACACTAAGAAAATAATTTTCCTTAAAACATTTTCCAAGGAAAATTCTATTCATCACCAATTTTGTGTAGCTGAATTGTTTGATAGACGAAAAGTGTTTTTTCTCGTAAACGGAGTGGTTCATGCCCACCGAAACTAAAATACAACGCGGTTTCCTTCAAAATTTTATAGAAAAATGGTATCATACGTACATACGCGCCCAGACCTTGAGTTGAAGAGAGGAAGATCGATAAAATATACGAATACTCTGAATATCTTCAAAAAAAGATGAGCTTGCACCTCCATTCCTTGGAGATGAGCGATGAGCGGTGCGTATTCCTCATCGCTCCGCTTGCAGAAGTCGAACACGTACGTCTGCACTTCTATCTAGAAGAGTCAAGCAAATTCGGCTTGTTCGCCCTATCTCTCAATTGCCGTCCCCTATAAAAACGCCTAAAGAAACCACTTTCTGTGATTTAATAACTTTTTCTGCGATTCATTAACAACGGTGGTAGGTTTTTGTTTCAGGGTGGCAGGAAAATTAGTAAATCACAGAAAATGGAACGAGAGAAACACAGCAAAAGATTACGATAACACCTGTATTTATTATGTTTATTATTTAATTGGTCATGAAAAGGTTTTTTATTCGTATTTAATCGATTTCGAATAAGTCTGTGTCAAAATTCATTACTTCTACGAAAAGTCAAAATTAAACAATATAAAAGCAACAACAAAAAAAAACGAAATTGAGAATCAGAAAGAATTAAAAGAATAACTTACATTTGTATGCTTTTCCTCGATTTCCTTTTTCGTTTCATCGAGCTTCGACTGTAAAACCCAAGTTCCTCTTTTGACGCAACTTCGTTTTAAGTTCATATTTCGTGGAAGAATCAACGGCTATCCTTATTCATTCAAACTTTTTCAGTAATAATACAGCTAGAAATAACTCTTACGGAATGCGAATAACCCGCCTTTTCAGCAAGCTACTACGAAACTTGATTAAGAATATGAACCTAAATTATTTTAAGTCGCAGTTAAGATGTGGTGTTCTAACTACTTTTCTCTCCTCATAAATTCAGAGCTAGATTTTTTCTTTCGATTCGCTGTATGAAAGTTTTTCCCCCACTGTATAAAATTCAAATCGCTGTAGTCG
>OZ057403.1:45571868-45635981 GCA_964056735.1 Allodiplogaster pararmata
ATACAGCTAAGCCAAGAAAGCCGCCAAAAGAGCTGTCGCAGTTTCAAAAGCCTCCTACTTCCGCGATCTCTATGAGAAGATGAACCAACCAGGAGGCGATAAAGCCATCTATCGGCTTGCCAAGGCTCGACACCGCAACACCTTGGACATCCAGAGAGCAGCCACGATAAGGGACAAATAAGGAAAGCTCGTCACTGACCCTTTAAAAGTCAGAAACAGGTGGCGCGAACATTTCGAAGAAATGAGCGGCCAAGAGTTTGAGCACCCTCCCATCCCTACTTCCCACGCCATACAAGGACCCGTGCCAACCATCACGGCCGAGGAAGTGAAGAAGGCACTCTCTAAGATGAAGACTGGGAAAGCGGCTGGACCGGACGACATAGCCACCGAAGCCTGGAAACTTGCGGGTGATGTTGGACTAGCACATCTCGTGCACCTGTTCAACACCATCGTAAAGCAAGGCCAAATCCCACTATAACTGGCGCTACTCCACGACCGTTCCAGTCTTCAAAGGAAAAGGCGATGCAACTACCGTCCAATACGTCTTCTCAACCATACTATGAAGATATTTGAGAGGATACTGGATTCACGCATACGAGATATCGTCGATATTCCAGCTCAGCAATGCGGTTTCGTGAACGGAAGAGGCACAACAGACAGATGCAATATTTGCACTCCGTTTACTCGTCGAGAAGCGCGCAGAGAAAAGATCACCTCTCCATCTGACCTACCTCGATTTGGAAAAGGGCGTTCGACAGAGTCTTCCATGATCTTATTTCATATGCATTGCGCGATCATCAGGTTCCTGAAGAGTACATTCGATGGACAATGGCGATGTACGATGATTCAAAGAGTACTGTCAGAACTCCGGTCGGCATCACAGAGCCATTCGCAGTAAACGTTGGAGTGCACCAAGGGAGTGCTTTGTCTCCCCTTCTCTTCATTTTGGTTATGGATACCGTCACGCGTCCTCTACTGACTCCGGCTCCGTCAACCATCGCATACGCCGACGACATTCTCCTTGCTGCTCCTACACGTGCCGAAATCGAGAAACGCACCCAAGAATGGAATGACGCTCTTAGTAGGCATGGCTTACGCCTCAACATCAAGAAGACCGAGTACCAGGAAATCGGAGTGCAAACGTCGGGAGCTGTTCACATCAGCGGTGAACCGCTCCCGAAGACCTCCGAATTCAAGTACCTTGGTTCTGTCATCTCCTCAGACACGTCAACAAATGCAGCGGCACGCCAAAGAGTAAATGCAGCTTGGATGAAATGGAGAGAAGCTACAGGTGTCCTCTGTGATAGGAATATCACAGCTGGCATACGCGGAAAGATGTATAAAACAGCAATCCGTCCCGTGCTCCTCTATTCGACGGAGACCTGGCCTACAACGCGTATAACCGAGAACATTATCCACACGAATGAGATGAAAAATGTTACGCTGGACACTAGGACTGACTCGCCTAGAATGTGTGCGTAACACGATTGTGAGAGGGAGACTCGGCGTTGCCCCAATACAAGAAAAGATGCGAGAAGGGAGAGTTAGATGGTATGGACACGTGATGCGAAGAGACGCGACCAACATCGCAAGACACGCCCTTGACATGGAAGTACCAGGCAAACGCCCGCGAGGCAAACCGAAGACAAGATATATGGATACGCTCAACCAAGACCTGCGCCTTGCAAGACTCCACTCGGAAGACGCAACGGACAGATGTTTCTGGAGAACTAGAAGCCGTACAGCGGACCCTACTCCGACCTCGGCCGGCGCGGGACAACGCTAAGAAGAAGAAGAATATATATATATATATATATATATATATATATATATATATATATATATATATATTTACGCTTTAGGAGAAAACCGTCAAAAAACTTTTTGTTTTAGATCACTTTCTTTGGGGTTTAGAGATTTTACCCGTAGCGTGGGTTTGAGCATTGATTTAGAAAAAACTCTTATCCGCGCTTCAACTAATTTCACTCATGTTAAACTCAATTCATTTTTGCTACACATTTTTTTGTGAAACGGGCCCTCCAACCCATCAAAAACGGCAAGTCAAAAGTTGATAGATTGGGGTAAGATTGAACCAAGAGGTGTCTCTTTCTACCGAGCCAAGCATGTTGCTACTGAAGAGGACTCGTTTTTTTTTACCATGCAAGAGCTGATTACATACCTGCGTACGCGAAACGAGAAGAATATTGAATCCCTTGGATGCGAGAGCAAACGCGTACTCCTTCCCGATCCCATCTGTGGCTCCAGTCACAACTAAAGCAGTTACTTTTCTTCCCAAGTTATATTCAGCCGGTTCCAAGGACCAATTCCCCTTCTTACTCCGGATGATTATCTTTTATTTCCTTATCGAATCTCGAATGAATACGTGATCCATGTCCGAATTTTCGTAGAAAATTGATATTTTTCAAGGAATAACCTGCCCATTTGGCTCCTGCCATTTTTTGCAAGTCCATTGGAGAAGACAGGAAGAACGGGTAGATAACACGGTATAACATGCAGATCAGCTTGTAGGAGACATACGTCCCAGCAACGTAGGAAAAAGTAGACATGCAGCAGTCAACGTGTGACATCGTTCTCACCAAGAAAAGACTTTACCACAAGCTCAACTGAAAGTTAGCTCATTTAAATGTCTGTTGGGTACAATTTCTTCAGGAATTGAGTGTAGCGGGTGAAAGTTTTAGAGTCGAGGCGCCGCGAGTACAAAGTGTTTTAATGCGCTGAATGGTTATCACGCCATTACGCACCACTACATTTCGCACAATGACAATTCGCACCCGAAAATTCACAATCAAACTATTTCCATGTATTTTTTCATTGGAATTTCTGCTCAGGCTCAGGTAAAGATTACGCTAACAAGGTACGAGACCGTATACGACCAGCAAGATAATTGAAACTTTGGAGAAAAATTTTGCGAAGCCCAGGTGCGAGTTTTCACGGCGTGAAATGTCGTGATCAGGGGTTATTTAGTCATGACAGACCTTCTGTCGGCGGGCCTCTGTGTTCCAAATCTTTAGGGGGGACCCTTATATGAAAAAAAGGTAAGGGGGTTCCTTATGTGAGAGAAAAAAGAAAAAAATGTTTCACCCCTAAGGGGGGACCCTTATGTGAAAAAATTTTTCCGCCTTCGGCGGGCCTCTGTTTTTCCAAACTGTTTTTTTTCATAAGGGGGGGACCCTTATGTGAATTTTTTTTTCGGCGGGTTTCTATTTGAAAAATCATAAGGGGGGACCCTTATGTGAAAAAAATTTCCCGCCTTCGGCGGGCGTCTGTCCCTTTTTCTTTCACACTAAAAAACCCCTGGTCGTGATGCGAAGTCATGGAACCCAGTGAATGTGATATGAATTTGCCGTGAGGCAATTGAAAGTAGTAAGAAAAGGTAAGAGTCGGCATATTAAGAATCGATTAGACCAAATAAAGGGCGCATCTAAGTTGTAACATATTTGAGAAGAATGAGAGAAAGATATTATAGATTACAAGCGTTAGAGCAAAACAATGTATGTATTTTTATGTATGCAGTTGTGTGAGAAACAAAACCCGAAAAAAGATAAGACACAATTGATTCATTTTCAGTTGTAGAGATTAGAAATATGCGTGCAGTGAGAAAAAGGTCAATAACATTATCAAGAGACAGATACGCCGAGAGTTCTACGGTTTGTTCACTGCGGGGAGAGGTTGAATACCTCTAAGGCGAGTGTATTCAAACAGAGGTTAGATAAGACGACGGATGCTATTTACGACAGGAGTCAATATAAAACCTGTTTTTG
Organism: Allodiplogaster pararmata; assembly: GCA_964056735.1. NCBI lineage: Eukaryota > Metazoa > Nematoda > Chromadorea > Rhabditida > Diplogasteridae > Allodiplogaster > Allodiplogaster pararmata. Next base: position 45,575,651 of record OZ057403.1, read on the forward strand.
AAGTACTAATTGATTTTATACCATAGTCAGGTGTAATTTAATTAAACTTATAATTAAATAAATATAACCATTTATTTATTGTATCGAAATTTCACAATGTGATTCATAATGAAAGCACTTTTTAAAATATGATGAAGAAACGGCATAATTTCTAATTTACATAAGTTCCTGCAGTTAATTTCCCACGTGAATTTTGCTAATGAAACGATCCACTGATAACGAACGTATTCTATCGCTATAAATTCTGTGGAGCATTTGGAAAACCCGCACACCAAAAAAATTGAATATAGCAGTACGAGAAGTAATCTCAATTTAAATACCATTCCGGTTGCTAAGAGTTAAAGAAGTGCTTTTAAAAAATCCGGGATTTCTGAGTAGTTGACTTGTTATTGAATACTTTTCACCCCATTTTTGACCCTTCTCTCAGCTGAAGTGGTCAACACGATTACATTCAGTCGATCTTCGTAACAAGGAACGTTTAGAGGACAATCTTTGCCTGAGAAACACCGGTAGAAAACAGTTCTAGAAATTCTTAAGAACTTTTCGAGTAGATCACAATCATTTCTATATATTGGATCCCATAAACAAGAAGCGAATTCAAGACGAGGCGAAACATATGTCATGAAAAATTTGTCTATTCTGGGATCATTTATGAATTTTGCTCAATTCATCGCATACATCGCTCGTGTCGCCTTGCCAGCACGTTCTACTATAGCATCATCTGTGTACGGAGTGAAGAAACTAATTGAACTCCTAAACCTCTAACTTGAGTTGATACATGTAAAGGGACTAGGTTCTTTTGCGGGTTTTTGGTTTCGCAGTAATCAGAAAGTGTGTCCATGTAGAAGATGTCTTGCCGAGCCAAAGAGAGTAGTTGAAGATGTGGTTTAGTGGTAGGGCAAGCGATTTGGCACACTTTTTGAATACAATTTGAGGTACTCCTTCCGCGCATGAGCTAGGCTCAGGTTTCAATTTCAATTTCAATTTTATTACGTGAAAACATTACATGCAGCAAAATAACATTCGATGAACATCAGATGGCAAAAATAGGTGATCATCGGATTGCGAAAGAATTAAGTCACAATAGTGAGGAGAAAGCAATTCATCGTCATGATTGAAACTTTATGCGAATTCACTAGCAAGTAACTCACATTTTGAGAGAATCAACAACCGACTCACCAGTAACAGAATTCAAACAACGCGGAGGGGATGATTCAGACTTAGTTAGAATGAGGCAATGTGATGATACAAATCAGCTGTTCTCTTCAGCTTTTTTTCTCTCATAATATATATTAAACTTGTTGATTTTTCTGAGAAAGTCGCAGCTTGCTTTGATGTATAGACCGCAAATAAACGGTACAGTGATATTGAGAAAAATGAATTACTGTAGCTCATGAATCTGTGTATAAAAGCAAGATATGAGGCAAACTTAGATTGAGGTATTCGTTTCGGAACGTAAAGATCAATTGCGTCTACAAGCTTCGAACGGAAGCGATCGTATAGTTCATCGATATTATAAAGTAGATCAAAGTAATTCTTCTATTCTACATTCGGCTAGTCTTCATTAATTGCTTTGTAATAGGCTCTTGCAAAGTCAAAGACAACATCAGTATCAGGAGTATTAAATAAACTTTTTGAGAGAAATAGTCTTTGATTCCTTTGATTGAGAAATTACCTTGAGCAGGCCTGAGGGAGATACCTCCTACAGCAATATCAGAGGCATCTAGGAGACTGTTGATCAGCTGGGAGCCGTATCGAGTTTAAAGAAAAGGCTAAAACATCAGTCTTCTCCGGCAAATTCTGAATAACAACGGAACGAAATCTCTCCTCTTCGTTAATTTCCTTGTATATCCTTTCTTTGCTGTCATCCTTCGTGGGGAATTTGTCGATAAGAGCACTGCACATCTTCAGAAGTAGTTTGATATGAACGAGTAAATAGCAACTCTTCTCTTCCACCGCAAAAGAATTGTGAAGGAGGCATCTCATGTGTGAAGGAGGCAGGGATGTGTGAAGGAGGCATCTCATATATGTAGTGCAAGACATTATTGTCGCAAAAAATTATTATTAGAGCTGTAGAACAGGGGCCGTATTCAGAGACAAAAATTTATACTAAAATTTATGGTAAACTTTATACTAAGTTGTAGTTTCGCCAAAATGGAATTCAGAGAGTAGACTTTAGGGTAAACTTAATACTAAAGTTTAGTAGGAAAGCTGAGACGCTCTCACTTGTCTTGTCTCTGAATACAGAACTGAGTTGAACTTAGGTCTACAATATACTAGGGTAAAATTTACCCATGAGTTCATCTTAGATCTCTGAATACGGCCCCAGGTCTTTTTGCACTCATTAGGTAAATGAATATGCATGAACATGCTCGAGTCCAAATATTTCAGTAGGTCAATAATTTATCGAATGAAATTGTTTAAATTGATTTAGCTCAAAAACTAAAAATTCATCATTGATATCATCTCTTATCATTCATCTTCATCCGCGATTCCACTTCACCTCGCTTTCGACCATTCCTGCACTTTTACTATGATAGATAATTTTTAAAACTTTGTTGCGAGTCTGCAGAACACCTTCAAACTTTGTTGCGAGTCTGCAGAACACCTTCAAACTTTGTTGCGAGTCTGCAGAACACCTTCAAACTCAAAGACTGGGTACAAAATAATTTATTCGATATTGCGATTTCCTATTTTCTTCAACAACGTTTTATAATGTATTTTATAAATGACTTTGCTGATACAAAATAAGCTTGACTTCATAACTTTCATAAATTAAAAACCGCGAGGGATCAGTAAATTGTAAGACATAGCATGACAAAAGCTGAAAAAAACTTATTTTATCTGCAAACTGAATGGTTTTAACAAGGAGAATTCTTGAATGAATCCAGCAATACTTTTACAACCAGAACCTATTCCACCTTATGAAAAACTGTTCTTCTCAGAATGTTATCAAGGATCACTCCTTTATCACAGAAATTTCATCCACTCCAGCGCTTTTGACCACAGTCATAATAGAGAAAGAAGGTAAGAGAGATAAAGAGAAAAAAATATATAAAGGAAATATGATAAGAGAGGGAACTGAAGAGATTGAGGATGTGAGAGAAATAATGAGAGAGAGAAAGAGAGAAAACGGAAGATAAAGACTAAGGTAAGGATGGAAAGACACAGAGACAGTCAAGAGTTTCAAGATTGAATCAGGAGAGAATGAGAGAAGAAGAGAGTCAGACAATGTCATACTTCTCCACATTAAATAGAGTGAGGGCCGAGTTGGAAACAGCTTCTCCACTCAACTGCTTCACGCCTTTCACCTGAAAAAAGACTCTAATTGAAAAAAAAATCAAATAATACATATTCTTACAAAAACTATTTAATCAAAGTCATTCATTTAAACTATAACTACGGAACACCCACCAATACTCGTTTCTGACTGCATTTGAATACTTCGGAAAAAAAACTTCTTTTTTTTTCTAGACGAAACCAAACTTAATTTTCTAGACGAAATACCGGACGAACTGCTTTAGATATAATTCACTCCACTTCACACTCCTTGACAAGGACATTAGAGTGAAAGTGTCATTTCGACTGACCGCGATGTCAACCAGTAGTTGCTGTGAAGAAAACTTAAGTTGAACCGGGAAGAATTGATCAGCCGAACCATCCGGAGTTACAAATTCCAATGTTCCAGAAGGATTTGAAGAGTCGATCACTGGCAATGACCACACCAACTGCAAACAATCATAATTTATGCGATCCTTTCATAATTAGAGAGAGATAAAGATAGAGCAATCAGAGTGAGAGAAATCGAGAAAAAGCGATAAAAATAAAGGCTAATATTTTTGTCTCAATATGATGCCAACATTGGGTCAACTTCTAACTCATTCCAGAACATTGATTAAAGCCGATCCTCTTAGATCCCTGCTATAAAATTCACTCTCTTGCTCGGAGTCGGTTATACAACAAAAAACAAAATCACATGTTTTACTGCAAGACTAGAAAGGAGAAAAAAATTTAAAAAAATAGTGATAAACTCTCTCAAATTTAGCGTACCTGAGATCGAGCCTTCTGGAACTCATAGCTGCCTTCACATTCAGATACGACCGGAGTAGTAACGGGACTGCAAAACAGATTCACACTATGTATATAAATTCCTGAAAATGTGAAAAAACGAGCGAGTCTCAACAGTAAGGACCTCTTATATTCTCTACTTTGATTTTGCTTGCTGCTCATCATTTGAGCCCTCCACTTGATGAAGCGGTCATCTGCTCATCATTTGAGCCCTCCACTTGATGAAGCGGTCATCTGCTCATCATTTGAGCCCTCCACTTGATGAAGCGGTCATCTGCTCATCATTTGAGCCCTCCACTTGATGAAGCGGTCATTTGCTCATCATTTGAGCCCTCCACTTGATGAAGCGGTCATCTGCTCATCATTTGAGCCCTCCACTTGATGAAGCGGTCATCTGCTCATCATTTGAGCCCTCCACTTGATGAAGCGGTCATCTGCTCATCATTTGAGCCCTCCACTTGATGAAGCGGTCATCTGCTCATCATTTGAGCCCTCCACTTCATGAAGCGGTCATCTGCTCATCATTTGAGCCCTCCACTTGATGAAGCGGTCATCTGCTCATCATTTGAGCCCTCCACTTGATGAAGCGGTCATCTGCTCATCATTTGAGCCCTCCACTTGATGAAGCGGTCATCTGCTCATCATTTGAGCCCTCCACTTGATGAAGCGGTCATCTGCTCATCATTTGAGCCCTCCACTTGATGAAGCGGTCATCTGCTCATCATTTGAGCCCTCCACTTGATGAAGCGGTCATCTGCTCATCATTTGAGCCCTCCACTTCATGAAGCGGTCTTTCAAAATATTTTTGAGGTACAACTGATCTATAAACAGAACAACTTTTCTATCGGCAATAATAATAAAAATCTTCCTCAGCCTTATTCCCGCCTCGCAGTAGGGTACGCGCTCTCTTATGATGCGGGATAGACCCATCCTGGTAGAAGCAGTGGCTACCCGTTGGGTGACTGCTAGTCTGTAAAGCAGCTGTGGGGAGAGTCAGATTCATGCCAGAGCACTACCAACATTTCTTATCCCCCTTGGTTTGGGTGGATCTGTCAGAGGTGGGAGTCCAACTTGGGACTCTTTGCACAATAGTCGAACACACTACCATTATGCCACGCCGGAACAATCGTTCTCTTCTTCTTAGCGTTGTCCCGCGCCGGCCAAGGTCGGAGTAGGGTCCGCTGTACGGCTTCTAGCTCTCCAGAAATATCTGTCCGTTGCGTCTTCCGAGTGGAGTCTTGCAAGGCGCAGGTCTTGGTTGAGCGTATCCATATATAAGACGATGCTGGGAAGAATTTTCGCCAAAATGCTCATAATGTTGTACCTCAGCCAAAAATTTTATTTTGCCAAGATTTCGAGTATGCGAACTTGGGAGAAGGAAATTCCAATATTAGTCTTTTTTTAGCTGTCAAAATAGGGACGAAGAATCGGCCACTATTTCGCAGTGCCAAATGATGAATGACTCTGTGGCCAAGTTTTGTTCCTGCCAAATCACGGACAATTTTGTTTTTCCTTTGTGACATGTTTTGGCAGTGCCAAACTCGGCTCTTTTTTTGAACACTTTTTGTCCGTTGAACACAGCTTTGCAACGACCACATATTAACCACTTCTAGCGACGTACCCCAACCGAGTTTAGTAAACTCGGTTGGGGTACGTCGCTAGAAATGGTTGGTCTGTGGGCGTTGTAGCTGCTGGTATCGCATCTCAGCCTTTTGGATGAGATCAAAGTCTAGTATTGGCACTCCCCAAAGAGTTCCTGAGAGCGATCCTCCATCATCCCAGAAATGAGGCTAAGGGGTTGCAGGGACTACAAAAAAAGCCCGATTGTGGCAGTGACAAAACAAGGACAAAAAAACCCGATTTTGGCAGTGACAAAACAAGGACAAAAAACCCGATTTTGGCAGTGACAAAACAAGGAAAAACAGAAACCCGATTTTGGCAGTGACAAAACAAGGAAAAACAGAAACCCGATTTTGGCAACAAAACAAGGACAAACAAAAACAGGATTCTGGCAGTGACAAAAGCGGTGACAAAACGAAAACAAAGTAGAAAGCTTGTTTTTTGACGGTTTTTCTTGGCAGGCCCGTCAAAACGCATGTTATTTTCTGCCATTTATCATGGCGCTTTTTTCCGTTTTTTGCCATGGAAAAGCTTGGTTTTTCAAGGGAAATCTGCCCGAGGAACAACATTTTGAGCATTTTGGCGAAAATTATTCCCAGCATCGTCTTATATCTTGTCTTCGGTTTGCCTCGCGGGCGTTTGCCTGGTACTTCCACATGTCAAGGGCGTGTCTTGCGATGTTGGTCGCGTCTCTTCGCATTACGTGTCCATACCATCTAACTCTCCCTTCTCGCATCTTGTCTTGTATTGGGACCACGCCGAGTCTCCCTCTCACAATCGTGTTACGCACACAATCTAGGCGAGTCAGTCCTAGTGTCTTAATTTTTATTTTATCTTAAAATAAAAATTTATGTAAGGCACACATTTGCGTAAATTTTTTGACACAACTTGAATACGCCTACATCAAAATGCCAAAATCAATAACGATAATAAAGCTACCGATTTTTTCAACTCAATATAAAGTTAGGAATACAGTCGCGGATCACACTTAGTTATGTAAAAACTTACGGTAGAGGTACGGTAACGACGACATCTTCTAGGACCATATTCATCTTCTGTAGCGTATATTCTATGTTCACCGTGCAACCATCCGCCGCTTCTTCGGGCCAGACATTCACTTAAATAGAAAGAGATCGATGACGAATTGAGATCTTTATTAAAAAAAGGAAAAGGGCTAGAGAGCTACATATTTAGGCAAAATTTTTTATACGTGGTGTAGAAAGGCCGGAGATTCCAAACAATTTAGGATAGCGAACAGGCTTGCTCGAAGAAAAAAAATCGAAAAACGAGCAAAAAGAGCGAAAAAATAGAAGGAAAAAGTCGAAAAAACCGGGAGAACCAACAAAAAAAACGAAAAATGTGCAACCCTGATCGCGAACCCTTAGTTTCTGCTCAATGAGAGGATTGCTAACCCAACTGATATCGTGTAGGATGTTTCTTAGAAGCGTGTAGATCAACAAAAAACTAATCATGACGTGAAGACTTACTTCAGAGATAGAGCGAATAAAGAATAGAGAACTCATACGAACATGAATTCGAATCACTGGCGCTTTTTGATTAGCGCATATATTTCACCCGCAGTGCGGGAGAAACAGCTTGATCTCGTGCCTCTTTTTGTGGGTTCTATGAACAGAAGAAAAAGACTGACAGACAAGGGGAAGGGCGCCTTCATCGGGCAGCTGAGCTCTCCACTTCAGAACTCCGACGTCTGCAGAGACGGGAAAGGGCTTCTGCGTCGACTTCAACTTCAGCACAGAGGAAGAACTCCACTCTGACTTGTCCATATTTGGGTGCACCTTAAAAGCTTCTTCTTTACTTCATTATGATTATCCGAAACGTTGATTGATTTCGCAAAAAAAGAACTTCTAATTTTTCTGTGGATCAATTTCTATCACAATTAGGGTGCTCTGTTCTAGTCAAACTGCGAATTGTACACGACCCTCGTCGGAAACGCGAGTGTTTTGAATTGATTGTTCTCTTTCTCTGCATCATTGCATGTTCCCCTCGTTTTTTCTCATTATATATATATATATATATATATATATATATATATATATATATATATATATATATATATATATATATATATATATATATATATCTTTACTCAATGTCTCATTTCATCGCCACCGGTCAGCTTAAAAGTACCGTAATAACAACCACCCTGAGCAAAATCATAGAACATGTACAAACTTGTATCTGAACAGGCGTTCCATCAGCGCCCGCGTTGTTGTGCATCTCAATGGCGACTGTGTTGAACTCTGCCGTTGCTACGGAGAGAATCATCGTCCCGAACAGCTTCAGACATTAAATTATGGATGACTGACCATTGTTGAAGGAAAGGAATAACCACTTCCCTACCCTAATTACCTTCCTCATTCCACAATCTCAAGCATTTTGTTAGTCTAACCCGCAGTGTAAAACCTCAATGCGCAATCAATGAAAGCTAGTGGTACAAATGTTCTGATCCTCTCCATCTTCTCTTTTAAATCACACGCTCTCGCGCTCTCTGAAAGGCCTGTCATTCCCTCGTGATTAGTCATACTAATATACACGCTCTTTCTACGGTTGGAAAGAAACAGCCTGAACTCAAGTCCCTCTCAGCCCTTTACCTTCATGCTTATAATAAGTTACCTTCATAAAAAGTATAAGAAAGATAGAAAAGGAGTTCGAGAGCCCCAACTATAATATTTTGTGTCCCCAGGAGGAGGAAGCCCCCCCCCCCTCCTGGAATGCAACCACAACTTTCACTGGCCAAGAATATATATTACTAGAAAACGAGCACTTTTCAAGCAAAAAAGCCCAGAATAATGAGAAGGGAGCAAGTATCGACAGTTTTGACCTCTCTTAACCTCTCACCCGATAATTATTCTAGGCTATTTGCTTGAATGACTGGTCAATTTTCGTCAAGTTTAGGTGACTTCTAGTGACTTTCGCTAAAAAGAAAAGCCGAGAGACTCAATTTACCCACGTGACTTCTCCTTGAACGCTCTGCTTGATCATTCCGTTGGATGACCTTTTTCTTTTCTTCTATCAATAGCTGGTTGATCAGATTTAATATCCTCTTCCCCTTCACTACTATGTACTACCTTCACATTCCTCAACTCTAAACCTTTTGAATTGGCTGAATTCAACCTCCCTATCATAACCAGGGTGTTTCTAAATTTCAGAGTTCAAAATTCAATTTTACCAATGATTTGGACTTTCCCAACGAAAAATCCGAGAAAAAAAATTTCCAAGCGCTCGGATTTCAATGTTTTTTTCGGGGTTTTTGGAGAGTACATAGAATTTTTATACCCACAGTGCGGGTGAGAGAAAAATCCTGATCATAACTTCTTTTTTCAACCATTGAATTTCAAATTAAGAGTACATGAATGCCTAGTTGATATACTATTTAAATTTGCCATGAAATAAAAAAAAAGAACCTCAGCAGATTGCAGTCCACCGTCGCGAGAAACAACAGCTTGCAAGCGTTCCTCTGTGCGAATGTGTACGGGCTCTTTTCTGGACGCCTGAATTGGCGAAACTTTAAAGGAGGCTCTCAACACAAACACTGTGATACAACGATGTCCGCCTACTCGCGGTGCAGCACGTCAGTCTCAGGACTGCAAAGGACATCACCAATCTTCTCCGGAAGCAAACCAGCTCCGAAGACACGAAGACACGCTCCCTCCGGAGCACACAATTCTTCCGTTTTTTGCAATGTGAGGCAGACTGACCCGGCCAGTCTGTCTCAATCTCTACTTCTACAAGCCGGAGACATCGAACGCAACCCAGGACCTCCCACCACCTGGCTCTGCTCTACTTGCCGAAAGACAGCGAACACGAACTGCATCCAGTGCTCTCTCTGCTCCGAATGGACACACATCAAAGCGAAGTGCAGCGGTATTCCATCGCTCAAGGACTACGTCCCTGCAACCTACCGATGCCCTCCATGTCAGACCCACCAAGACACACCCTCGCCATCTGCAGACGCAGCTCTCGCTCCAATCGCTCGAAACAGACGCAAAGGCAACAAGAACCTGAGACTGCTACAATACAATTGTAATGGGATAAATGGCAAGACAACAGAGATCCTCGACCTCCTAACTCGCCTGAAGATCGACATATTCCTAATACAAGAAACGAAGCTGACGGATCGCGCTAAAACTCCTTCATTCCCCGGATACTCCATTGCTAGAAAAGACCGCGGAACCGACACAGGTGGCGGCCTACTCACAGGCATCACCCATTCTTTAATCTACTCCGTCGTCCCGTCTACCACAGATCCTCACCTGGAATCACTGACTGTTCGCATCTCGGACAACAACGGCCTCTCTCTGGACATCACTAATGTCTACATTCCTCCGATGACCTCCTGCAACACAGGCTACCAACCGGATCTATCCCCCCTTCTACGCAACCGCGAGAATTCCATCATACTAGGCGACCTTAACGCCCACGACTCCAGCTGGTACTCTCACTCGACAGACAACAGAGGAAACGTCATCTCCAGTGCTATTGACGACTCGGAACACGCCACTCTCAACCGCGACATGCCCACACGAGTTCCCTCAAACGGTCGCCCTTCTTCGCCAGACATTTCCATCTGCTCTCAGGATCTCCTTCAAAAAGCGTCATGGAAAACTATCACTGAAGGCAGCTCCGATCATCTTCCGATAATCATCGAACTAGAAGGCAGCAATTTCAACCACACTCACAGAGACGCAACCTTCACAAATTACCGGAAAGCGGACTGGGAAGCGTTCCAGCAACACGTCGAAGAAAGCCTGTCCAAAAATCCTCTTCCCAATCTACCAGCCGTTCAAGCAGAACCTCTCTTCCGAAGAATACTCGTATCAGCTGCAGCAAAAACAATCCCACGCGGCCGGATCAAGAAGAGAGAAGTCGCCCTAACGACAGAGATACGAGAATGGATGCATCATCGCGACACACTCAGAGAATCGAATCCGACAAGCGACCTTTTGAACGATCTCAACACGAACATAAGGAGAGCTACCGACAAAAACAAACGGGATATCTGGCGCGCACTGATGGAGTCCTTCGATCCAAAGAAAGATGTCAACAAGCTCTGGAAGACCATCAAAATCCTCAACAACAAAGGAAGACCACCGCCGAACTGCGCCATATCCTTCAGAAATGAGACGATCACGACCGCCTCCGATATCGCGAACCGCTTCAACAAAGCCTACACTTGTCCAGTCCAGTATACAACTTCAAAGGAAAACAGGAAGACTATGAGGAAAATACACCGCCTGTCCGCAGATGACTTCGAGGACTTCACTACCACAGACGTAGCAGCCGCCATCAGATCCACGAAGAAGTCCACCGCGCTTGGTCCAGATGGCATCGCTCCTATAATTCTCCATCATTTAGGTCCGAAAGGAATCAGCGCCCTGACTTCCCTGATCAACAGCTCCCTACGCACAGGCAGGATCCCCATGATATGGAAATCGTCGATCATACTACCCCTCCTGAAAGCAGGCAAACCAGCATCCGAAGGCTCCAGCTACCGTCCGATATCTCTACTCTCGCCCGTCGCCAAAGTGATTGAACGGCTATTACTCGGCTCCCTACAGAGGCACATTCCCCCGGCAGACCACCAACATGGCTTCACGGCAAGACGCTCTACAACCTCGGCCCTCGTAACTCTCTCGAAGAGCATCGCAGACGGTTTTAACCAGAAACGTCCCGCTAGTCGAACGGTCCTCATGGCAATTGATATGTCCAAGGCATTCGAAAGTATCGACATCGTCAAGCTCATCGACCTCATTGAGACAACAACCGCGCCGAACTACATTAAAAAATGGCTCGCCTCTTACCTTAGAGGAAGAACAGGACGCACAAGCTTCCGCGACTCGGTATCAAGTTCCAGACTCTTCAGAAACGGAGTCCCACAAGGCAGCGCCCTCTCGCCCACGCTTTTCAACCTTTACCTCCGCGATCTTCCCACAGACGATGCCCACACGAACGTCATCTCGTATGCTGATGACATCACGATCTGGGCGTCAGATCCCGACATCAACGTCGCCTCCGAAAATCTACGCAGGGCCATCACGAAAATTGAAACCTTCCTCAAAGAACGGTCACTCATCATTTCCCCTACCAAGAGCCAGCTCATGCTTTTCACCCCGTTCAGTCGTGAATTCAAGTCTACTCTGGACATATCAATCTGCGGATCACCCGTCCCCACCGTCAACCAGGCCAAGCTACTCGGCGTCACGTACGACTCGATGTTCACATTCAGCCATCATGCCAAAGACATCGCGAGACGGATGTCGCAGCGCAATAACGTACTGAAAGCCTTAGCCGGAAGCACCTGGGGCAACCAAAAAGAAACCCTCCGCCTCACGTTCAAAGCCATCTCGCAAGCGATCTGCAACTACGCCGCACCCGCCTGCTCCACCTTCCTCTCGGACTCCGCTCACGCCAAAATCCAACGTTCTCAGAACTCCGGACTCCGCGTCGTGACAGGGAATCATCAAATGGCCGACACTGACCATATTCATCGCGAATCAAAGGTCATGCGCACCAAATCCCATCTGAACATGCTCGCCGCGCAGTACCTCGCGAGATCGTTGGACCCAGAACACATCCACCACGGCCTCCTCGACTGCCCGGCGCCCCCTCGCGCAATGAAGAACAACCTCGTGTTGAGCTGCAAGAAGACTGTCGAAGCCGCGAAACAGATGTCAAAGGATCCGAACAATGGGAAATCAGTCGCAAACACCGTACACTCGATGATGGTCTCGAACGAACTCCAATCGTTGAAGGGTGCCGTCATCCTGGGAGGCAGACCTCCGCCCCTTATCCAGGAAGAAGAGAAGGAGTTACCCCGCAAGACTAGATGCACGCTCAGCCAGCTCCGCTCGGGATTCAGCAGATTCATCAACAACTACCTCCACCGCATTGACGAATCCATCCCCGACGTGTGTCCCGATTGCTCTTCCGGACCTCACGACGTTGCGCATCTCTTCAACTGCCCATGCCACCCGACCGCGCTGTCTCCAATCGACCTCTGGACCAAGCCGCTGGATGTCGCAGCGTTCTTGAAGATATAAGAAGAAAAAAAAAGAAGAACAAGAAACGAAGTACACAGACGTTCTTCGAAGCCGGCTACATCCGGCAACAACAACAACAACAACAACACAAACATACAGTCATCTTTACTCACATGAGAACGAAAAAGTAACTCACCGCCGCGGTTTCCGCTGCTGCCTGAGCTCTGTTCGCAGCTCCGCCCTTGCCCTGCAGAAGCAGCATTCCGAAATGTTTTAATAGATAGGATTCGTAATCGTAAGTCTCATTAGTTATTCTTTATATCAATTATTCTTTGTACTAGTTATTCTTCGTACTAATTATTCTTTCATTTAATTTTTGAATCATCAGGAAGTATAGTATTTTCTCCGCTCTCTCGTTCGTACATTTAATTCGCCGATACCCTGGCCTCTCTTTCACGTCTCGTTCTCTTCTATCCCCCGATCCCTCCTTTCTCTAGCCCGTCTCGTTCTCTTCTATCCCCGATCCCTCCTTTCTCTAGCCCGTCTCGTTCTCTTCTATCCCTCGATCCCTCCTTTCTCTAGCCCGTCTCGTTCTCTTCTATCCCCCATCCCTCCTTTCTCTAGCCCGTCTCGTTCTCTCCTATCCCCCGATCCCTCCTATCTCTAGCCCGTCTCGTTCTCTTCTATCTCCCGATCCCTCCATTCTCTAGCCCGTCTCGTTCTCTCCTATCCCCCGATACCTCCGTTCTCTAGCCCGTCTCGTTCTCTTCTATCCCCCAATCCCTCCTTTCTCTAGCCCTTCACTCTCTCATTTGCCTCTTCTCAATTCTAGTCCACATGCCCGAACTGTAGGCTTTTCTCAATCTTTCTACTAGTGCAGGATAATAAATTTTTTTGTGGCGTGCTCTGGAAAGACTTTTCAGAATAATCCAAAAACCGTTCAGATGAAAATGTGCTTACTGTTTTCACTGACTAAAAAACCTCCGTGACTGGTTCTGCTGACTACTTCTGCTGACTACTATAGTCGATGCACTTTAGCACAAACCTTTTCCAAGCTTCCCACGACTTGTCCTTCTTGACGTAGTTGTTTCACAAATGAATCCTCGTCCTTTGTTTTTGCTCCCAGCTTGAGTGCCTGTAATTCTGTGCTTCACAATTATTCTGCTTATACTTTTTGGATGTTTGCCTATCAACAAATGGGCTATTCAACTTATCAAGAGAAATTCACTTGCTCTTCGAAGATAATCATACACAACGGTCTGAACGCGTTTTGATTGAATTTCTTCAAACGAGTCCCTCTATTATTACTCTAAACTTGTATTCCTACGCTCATCACAGAAGATTCTAGTCTTCTCTTCTTTCAAAATCTTCTTTGCGGTAAACACCGTTCCTAAGCTGAGGCTTCTCTCTCGTAGAATAATCTTAGTCAGTAAACCTCATAACGACAATGTGCAGTTGTCAATCCCTGAATACGCCCCAGCTCTAGTAGGCGGAGCTCTATTATTGCGTCATAGGCATGAGTTATATGTATGAGACTGGTGAAAAAAATGCTTGCTCGCGCCAAGCGAGTTGGGCAGAATTAGGAGAGGCGAAAAAATGGTAAGGGAAGTAGAGAATAAGTAAAATAGAACGGAAAAAAGATATGGTTGATAATTTTTCGCGCGAAGATGTATGCCTAAACTTATTAAACAACGATCACTATATAACCACTAGTCGTAGGGCCGAATAGGTACTAGCTCTGAATTGGACCTTTCCGCCGCCGGCTCTGGAAGGCGGCGCCGCGGGCGCAGGGAGAGAAGAGACGGCCGTGTTCAGAGGAGTCGACGAGGAAGAGATTCCCGTCGCCGAAGAAAAGCTCGTTCCCACTGAATGAACTTACTGTAGGTGTTGTTTGACCGGCATAGCCCTTCTTAGAACACTCTGGCGTAAAGAGATCCCATCATGCTGCTCAGTTACTTCTCTATTCGTGTCTCAATGGCTGAAAATCCTACTCATGGACACTTTATACGGTAAGCACTAAAAGTATACGAACTGAATACTATCTTATACCCATGAGTTCACGTTTAATGTTTGTTCGACCAATTAAATTCAATCTCAACCAAGCTTCAACAGCCTTAACATTTACAATTCGGAATTTTTGAGTTAAAGTACAATTTAAAATTTCTCTTTGGAAGACCGGAAGATCAATCAGTTCACTTTTTCATGATAAGTTCTTTGTCAAATCTCTTCAAGCGGATTTCAACCTTCAAAATGAGTTCTAAGTTGTGTTAGGTAGATGACTCACGGTTGGGTTTAAGTCCTTTGGACAGGGCCTCTTTTTGCTGCCTCTTGAACTCTTTCGCTCGGGCTTCCATAGTCTCTTTCGCTGCTTTCTCTTGTGCCTGCAATCATTTGGGTTACTAATTCACTCTCTAGCAAAAGATATGAACCTGAAAAAAAAGAAAGAGAGAGAGAACGCCAGATAAAACAATTTATGAAGTTAATGGGTTACACGGAGAAAGAAACATCTTTTCATAAATTTAAAACTATGTTTTAGTATCCTTCTACGTCTCATTCAATAACGTTTCCGGAGCATTATTCTCAACATGTACCAACATGCTTGATTTGTAGAAAGACGCGTTCCTCGTGTGAATCCATCTCTGTGAATGTGCGGATTTGAGCCAAATTGACATTTTCTCTGAAAAGCCGCTTGATTAATTACTTGAATCACATGCCATACTAACAGAGATTAAGATCATCAAAACTACAAAACTCACTGTTTTATATGCTACTCACAAGAATATTCTTTCGCGCATAGGTCCAATTTGTTTTTCTGACCAGCACTGCATATGCGCAAACCCATGCGCTAATCTAAATAGCTAGTGATACAAATGCTCTGATCATCTGCATCCTCCTTTTGAGATCAAACGTTCTCGGGCTCTCTCAAAGGCCTGCAGTTCCCGCATGATTAGTCATCTTGATATACACGCTTTTTGCTGCGGGTAGTAACAGTCTGCTCTGCATAGGTAACCGGCACTGTTAGGAATTTTGAAAAAGACTTTTTTTGCGAAAAAGTTCGAAAGAAGAAACTCTCCCTATTCTCTGTCCTTTACTTCTAGCTCGCTTCTCAAAATCACATAATTACCCGCTTCGAGAGCCGTCGGTAAAAAAACTTTAACATTTATGATTTAGGTTTATGGTTCCCCCTCCCCAAACTCAAAGAGAATATTTTGCTCTAAAAGAAGAGCTCATTCGTGATAGCCCATGAGAGTTATGTTGACCTGTATCCGAGCGAGACAATCTCATCGAATGCCGCGATCAATTCGAACGCCCTGCTTAGAATGACCTTCTCCTCTAGCACGACTTTGTCATCGTGGGATCGACAGTATTCTGGCACCTGTACAACCATTGATTGATACCTGCGCAACCACCAATCAATACATGTGCAACCACCAATCAATACATGTGCAACCATAGATCAATACATGTGCAACCATCGATCAATACATTTGCAACCATCAATCAATACCTGTGCAACCATCATTCAATACATGTGCAACCCTTAATCAAAACATGTGCAACCATCAATCAAAAAGCCTGCCTTATTCTCAGAGATTGAAACTGCTCAAAACTGAGTCATTAGAATATCGTCGAGCATTCAGAGATCTATGTTTTTTGCACAAATGTTTACATAACAAATGCTCTCTCGATTTTTCCTTTCTATACATTTTATCTCCCCCCCAAGTATAATACAAGACAAGCGCACTCTCTCAGAATTCGTCTGCCTATCGTTTACCCGGCTAGGTTGTCTACGTTTGTCTCTAGATCAATAGCAATATGGAACTCCCTTCCGGAAGATATCGTTGTAATCGAAAGTTCTTCAAGTTTCGCGACAAGGCTAAAAAAAACTTCCATTTGAAGTTGTGCTTCCTTGTCCGAGTGTAACAGATTGACGATTATTTGTATTTACATACATATGTATGTATAGGACACAATCTTCTGATTATAAATAACTATAGACAGCTATTTCATATCATTTTTTCTTAGATGATATTTGGATTAGTTGAATGCCATTCAGCACTTTTGAATGAATGATTGTTTTTTTTGTCTCCCTATCCTACGCGTCCATGCTAATTGGAACTACCATTCATAATTGTATTACAAGTTGTTGTTCTTGCATGGAATAAATGAATTGAATTGAATACCTGTGCAACCATCATTCAATACATGTGCAACCCTTAATCAAAACATGTGCAACCATCAATCAATACCTGCGCAACCATCAATCAATACCTGCGCAACCATCAATCAATACCTGCGCAACCATCAATCAATACCTGCGCAACCATCAATCAATACCTGCGCAACCATCAATCAATACCTGCGCAACCATCAATCAATACCTGCGCAACCATCAATCAATACCTCAATGTTTTCGTATCCTTAATCCTTTTTTCATGCTACACACTATTACATTTGATAAAGGTCACCAGCCCTGTCGAGAACTTTGAAGAAGAAAAAAAACCTTTGTTTGAGCGGGAAAGTTTATAATAAAAATTATGCCTTCCTCACATTTACCTCTGACTCTTTTTCTTTAATCAAGACCCCTCTCTTTTTCTTTAATCAAGACCCCCCTCTTTTTATTTAATCAAGACCCCCTCTTTTTCTTTAATCAAGACCCCCCCTCTTTTTCTTTAATCAAGACCCCCCTCTTTTTCTTTAATCAAGACCCCCTCTTTTTCTTTAATCAAGACCCCCCTCTTTTTCTTTAATCAAGACCCCCCCTCTTTTTCTTTAATCAAGACCCCCCCCTCTTTTTCTTTAATCAAGACCCCTCTCTTTTTCTTTAATCAAGACCCCCCTCTTTTTCTTTAATCAAGACCCCCCTCTTTTTCTTTAATCAAGACCCCCCTCTTTTTCTTTAATCAAGACCCCCCTCTTTTTCTTTAATCAAGACCCCCCTCTTTTTCTTTAATCAAGACCCCCCTCTTTTTCTTTAATCAAGACCCCCCTCTTTTTCTTTAATCAAGACCCCCCTCTTTTTCTTTAATCAAGACCCCCCCTCTTTTTCTTTAATCAAGACCCCTCTCTTTTTCTTTAATCAAGACCCCCCTCTTTTTCTTTAATCAAGACCCCCCTCTTTTTCTTTAATCAAGACCCCCCTCTTTTTCTTTAATCAAGACCCCCCTCTTTTTCTTTAATCAAGACCCCCCCTCTTTTTCTTTAATCAAGACCCCCCTCTTTTTCTTTAATCAAGACCCCCCTCTTTTTCTTTAATCAAGACCCCCCTCTTTTTCTTCAATCAAGACCCCCCCTCTTTTTCTTTAATCAAGACCCCCTCTTTTTCTTTAATCAAGACCCCCTCTTTTTCTTTAATCAAGACCCCCCTCTTTTTCTTTAATCAAGACCCCCCTCTTTTTCTTTAATCAAGACCCCCCTCTTTTTCTTTAATCAAGACCCCCCCTCTTTTTCTTTAATCAAGACCCCCTCTTTTTCTTTAATCAAGACCCCCCCTCTTTTTCTTTAATCAAGACCCCCCTCTTTTTCTTTAATCAAGACCCCCCTCTTTTTCTTTAATCAAGACCCCCTCTTTTTCTTTAATCAAGACCCCCCCTCTTTTTCTTTAATCAAGACCCCTCTCTTTTTCTTTAATCAAGACCCCCCTCTTTTTCTTTAATCAAGACCCCCCTCTTTTTCTTTAATCAAGACCCCCCTCTTTTTCTTTAATCAAGACCCCCCTCTTTTTCTTTAATCAAGACCCCCCTCTTTTTCTTTAATCAAGACCCCCTCTTTTTCTTTAATCAAGACCCCCCTCTTTTTCTTTAATCAAGACCCCCCTCTTTTTCTTTAATCAAGACCCCCCTCTTTTTCTTTAATCAAGACCCCCCTCTTTTTCTTTAATCAAGACCCCCCCTCTTCTTCTTTAATCAAGACCCCTCTCTTTTTCTTTAATCAAGACCCCCCTCTTTTTCTTTAATCAAGACCCCCCTCTTTTTCTTTAATCAAGACCCCCCTCTTTTTCTTTAATCAAGACCCCCCTCTTTTTCTTTAATCAAGACCCCCCCTCTTTTTCTTTAATCAAGACCCCCCTCTTTTTCTTTAATCAAGACCCCCCTCTTTTTCTTTAATCAAGACCCCCCTCTTTTTCTTCAATCAAGACCCCCCCTCTTTTTCTTTAATCAAGACCCCCCTCTTTTTCTTTAATCAAGACCCCCCCCCTTTTTTTTTAATCAAGACCCCCCTCTTTTTCTTTAATCAAGACCTTCCCTCTTTTTCTTTAATCAAGACCCCCCTCTTTTTCTTTAATCAAGACCCCCCCTCTTTTTCTTTAATCAAGACCCCCCTCTTTTTCTTTAATCAAGACCCCCCCTCTTTTTCTTTAATCAAGACCCCCCTCTTTTTCTTTAATCAAGACCCCCCTCTTTTTCTTTAATCAAGACCCCCCTTTTTTTCTTTAATCAAGACCCCCCCTCTTTTTCTTTAATCAAGACCCCCCTCTTTTTCTTTAATCAAGACCCCCCTCTTTTTCTTTAATCAAGACCCCCCTCTTTTTCTTTAATCAAGACCCCCCCTCCTCAAATAGTGGCAGTTTTTTCAACGATTTACAAGAAAAACTTTGTTGAGCAATGAATGCTCAATAAGATGAAGAGAATAACAGAGAGCAAATTCTAAAAAAGCGAGGACGAGAGGAAGTTAATTATTCTTTCGATTACCTAAGCCTCTTACTTTTTGAAACCGCTAAAAAGCTGAAAACAATTCAACCCTTCTCCTTTATGTTTTATGAACGTAAGCTAGGATTCATCGAGTTTCTATTGTTACGATGCACTCATTTCAACCATCAAAATGTAGAAGAACTTTTCAAATAACTGTCTTCTCTCTATAATTATTTGGTAGTGAATAATGTAAATTTTACCTTTTACTTTGATAGTAAACAATAAGAATCTTCAAGAGAAAACTATTGAAAAAAGATACAACTCGAGAGAAGAGTCTCAGAGTCTCGAGGTCCTCGAGTATGTTTGAAGCTTTCGTTGTGATGAGAACCATGTAGATGTTGTCCAGAGGATGGAAAACATACCTCACACTCTCTGTCTCCACAAAAGTATGCTGCCGCTGCGCTAAAAACGCTCTTTTTTTCAAAAATTTATAAATTTTTTCAATTCAAAATAAGAAAAATTCCACGAGAAGATTTGTTTTCTGCTACAAAACTTTCCGCTATGGACTATGAATTCGATTTCAAGGTCATATTCGACAAAACAATCTTCCATAAAAGATATTTAGTTATCTATGTTTGCACTGTTGAGAATTTTAATTTAAAAAAACTACTGTTTATTTGAGTGAGTGGTTCAAAATAAGGGGGTATTTACCCCTTTCCTGCCATTTACCCCTTTCCTGCCATTTACCCCTTTCCTGCCATTTACCCCTTTCCTGCCATTTACCCCTTTCCTGCCATTTACCCCTTTCCTGCCATTTACCCCTTTCCTGCCATTTACCCCTTTCCTGCCATTTACCCCTTTCCTGCCATTTACCCCTTTCCTGCCATTTACCCCTTTCCTGCCATTTACCCCTTTCCTGCCATTTACCCCTTTCCTGCCATTTACTTCTTCCTCGCTTTTCATTATTCCACACCTTTTTTCATTTCCACACCAAAAAAATTCTCGTATTTTTCGTAGGTAACGTCCCCAAATCATTAAAAAAAAGAATTTTAAACTCAGAAAATTTTTAATGTATGGGCTCGAAAAACGTTGGGCGTGTGCTAATAAACAAGCTGTTCCAGAGAAGCGGTCGTTATTCTAATTTTTAAACAAATATAAGTAACCTTAGTTGAACTATGGCTATAATAAAATCAACAAAAAAAGAATTTTTACTTATAATTTTTTAACGATAACTTTTCCTCTGAAATTCAGAAACATTTCAAGAATCAATAGAAGGCACACGAACTGGAATCTTTGCCAGTTGCGATCAACTTGGGGAAAGCATCGAGAAGACCTTCAAGACGAGCTCGAGACATTTCCGTCACGAATTGACGACTCACCAGAGCTTCAAAGAAAAGAGAAAACATCTACGAAAGAACTTGTTTTTTGAGGATTAGAGGAATTTTGTATTCATGCTTGTATTATCTCAATTCATTCTCTATTTATATCCTTTACTCTATTTATATTCGAAGAAATCGTATTTTTCGAGAGCTCTTTGAAAATCAGCAAACTTCTCTCCAGCTTTGGTTGTGATCTCAATAAAAAGTCCCTTGAAGTACTCGCAACCTCAAAAGTTCATTTTAAAAAAAGTAACTCAAATTATGCCAATTTCTTACACAACACAGGAATTTGTCCTCAACTTTTATATATTCAAAAAAAAAAAATTCAACTCTGATGTGTTCTAAAACTATTTAATATTTAATCTAAACTTTCATGGCAACCTGAACCCCTCGAAAATTTTTCAAAAACTTTACTTTAAAAAAGAACTCGTTAAAAAACACCTTTGCAAAATTTCAAGACATACAGTAGTAACATGTACAAACCTTTGCCAGACTTGGAAAACACAGATGCAGCGATAAGAACCATTCTGGAAAAAACCACAGACTGTATTTTCCACTATTCTTATTTAACAATGGTCGAATAAAACAAGTAAAATGAACACGTCGGCTTTCTGACAGGCTATTGGCTCTGTGCCAGCTCAAATACCGTAAGCCGACACGTCCCAGCTCGATGGAGCACTGAAGTAGTTTTCGAGCAATAATTATGCTAACTATAGTTGAAGGTGGGCTGGTATTTTCATTCTATTATAATTCCTATTCCATCCGTCGAAAGGTACTTAGAAAGAAGAAAAAACGCAATTGAAAGATATCCAGGATGTATAAAGGCTTCATGAAGATCCATCCGTTAGAACGATCCCTTTCTGAGGTTGCCCGTTATTCCCACTTTTTCAAGTTTGTGAGCAAGAAATCTTATGTTTACAGAGTCGAAAGCGCGTGAAAAGTCGACTAGACAGATGTCAAAGTCTATTTTTTTATTCTGAAGCGTGAGGTAAATGGAATGAGCCTCTACCAGGGATGTTACCGTGGACCGTCTCCGACGGAAACCATGTTGTTTGGGATGTAGTATGCCATTGGTTTCCAGATATTGATAAGTTATATTGAAGATCAGTTTCTCGAATACCTTTGACATAGAGCACACCATCGTGATAGGACGATAATTTTCGATCTGAGAGCAGGGCCCTTTTTTATGAACTGGTTTGATTATTCCTTTTTTCCAGGCCAGAGGGTAGTGCCCTAAGGTTAGTGAGTTGGTGAAAATGATGGAGAGAGGTATGGCCAGTGAGTCCAGACAATTTTTGAGTAGTCTACTTGGAATAAAGTCAGGGGAAGAGTTCAGTTTCGGAGCTATTCGTTTCAGAATGGAGTTCACCTCAAAAGGGGAGATGTCATTAATGTGGTCGAGGTGAAAATTCGGGCGAGAGATCTGAAGGGGTCCACTGATTGGTAAGGGTTGTAACTTATCAAAATACTCGGCGAAGTGAGTTGCTTGTTCGAAGGGGATAGTAGTTGGTTTATTGTTTACTATGAGAGCAGGAATAGATGTGTTGCTTTTAATGCGGTTGGATATAGTTTTGAAGAATACCTTATAGTTTCTCGGGAACTTAAGCTTGTCTTCCCTAAGAACCTCGAATTTGACTAGTTCTTTGTGAAGTTTCTTGGATGTGCGTAATGATGTAATGGAGAGAGGGTTTCGTTTGTTACTTCTCTGTAGGAAGCTGTATAATCTTCTTATCTTGGGGGGATATTTCAAATGTGTTTTGACTATGTCACGATTCTGAAAAAAACAGTCGTACTAAATTGTGAGTGCGTCTGCTTTCGCTATTGAGTAATTTTGGCGTTAATAAACCTGTCTTTTTTCTAATACATCGCTTGTTTTGAAGACCAGAATGGAAATTTGCAAGATTAAAAAGTTTGTTGCAGATAAATTTTTTGCGGTCTCGAAGTATTATTTTCTATGCTACACGCAACTAGCTATTCCGACGTGCAGAAGAAGATATATGACTTTTGACTAGAAGAGGTTGATGTATGTATCTATCCCTCTCCTCTGCCCTTCCCCTCCCGGCTCCGGTCGTGTTGCGAATATAACCAGGTTCCCCTCCCGGCTCCGGTCGTGTTGCGAATATAACCAGGAACTGTAATTCTAAGACTCAGAATAACTTTTATTTAACGTTAAACTGGATAATTTTGAGTCGCCAATGAGTTTTGAAGACTGTGAGCGTCTAGAAAAGCAATCTTTTTCTTTCTTAACAGTGCAGAATTTTGAAACGTTAAGCTGGAACGTTAAGCTCTCCTTTCTTCTATATACACACCTATATCAAGAACTCTTAGATCAACCGGCCTCGAGAAATTGCTTTCTAGCAATCGTTTTTTATCTATTTTTTTTTGATTTACTTTCTTCTATATACATAATGAACATTGAAGTGAACTGGAACCTTAATGGCTCTCCTTCTAAAGACAGCCCATTTTCAATGAAGGAATACTTATTCAAATTTCTGATTCATTTTCTGCTCGATGCCGCTCGGGGCAGTATAAATAGAGGAATGGGCAAGTTGACTCCTCACTCTCCTCCCTTCCTCTCTAAGATGTCTGCCGTCTCTGCTGATCCGCCCGCTGCCCAGGTGCCCGCTGGCGGAGGCAACTCCAACCATCAGCTCGTCAACTCCGGAGGTTCTCGCCTCGCTTTCAAGGTTTCTTTTCAGTACTTGCACGAGATTACAGCTACTATATCTAGATAATTGTCGGCTACGGATAACTCTAACAATCCTATTTCTCATTAGTTCACGAAGAAATTTTTTAAAATAGTTTTTTCACCTAATTCTTTAAAAAGCTCTTCGAAAATAATCCAACGGGATTTCGACTTGAATCTTTGACATGCTTGTTCATCTAAATTGTTCAAGTTTCTGATTCATCTGAAAAAATATTAATTTAAATATTCTCAGCTATATTACATATACATGAATAAGGCGTTCAAATTGGAATGAAGTGTTGCGTTTATGTCATCGAATGAGCTTCAAAAGATTGATTATTCAAGCAATTGGAGTTGGTTCTATAGCTATTCTGTCAAAATAGCTATAGAATCGACAACTTGATAATGAACCACCAGTCTCTCATTATTAAATGACGTCGAATGGGGAGAGGAGCGTAAAATTTTAGTAAGTTGAGGTTGCTCGTTTAAGAAAAAATGCTCAAGCGAAAATAGTTCATTTGATACTCAGAAAAAGAGATCAGAATAAGAATGAAAAGAAGAAGTGCATTTTGGTGATTCTACTTTATTGATGGACAACATTGATTTTTTTTCAAAATTAAGAAATTTTTTATCGCAGGGTGCTTGCGTGGAAACCAACACTAGCATGGGACCTTCTAGAGCTTCCAATTTTCTTTTGTTTTATAAAGCAACAATTTGATTAGCCTAGGTGTAACGGGTTAGGTTATATAAATTTAACACGTAAAACTTTACCCAAAACAGTCAGCTGAAGGCAGAGATAACTGCTTGAGGATCAAAAATTTAAAATCAACCATCTCTAGTGGCTGCAGAAAGTGAGAATGATAGAATCTGAGATTTCCAGGTCAAGTCATCGAACAATAGCGAGTATCGCCTGCGGCCTGTGTTCGGCTTCATTGAAGCCGGTGGCTCATCTCCTCTGGAAATCACTCGCCTCGCAGGTCCACCCAAAGAGGACAAACTAGTCATTCAATTTGCCGAAGTTCCTGCCGAATCTGCTGATGCGCAGGAGGCCTTCAAAGCTTCCTCGGTCGCCGGAGAAGTTGTGTTGCCGATGAAGGCGGAATGAGAGTTTCTACCTCCAACTACTGCCCCGATGCCCCGATTCCTCTAACTACTCGATTTTTTCTCACTCAGATTACATGCTTGATAATAAAACTAAACTGAGACGATTTGGCCTTTTTTTCATAACTTAAGAATGGTCATTTTGAATTGAGAAACAAAAAAAGGCCCGCTCACGAAGCGGGAGAATTTTAAATAATGAGAAGCGAGCTGGAAGAGAAGGGCATAGAAGACTGAGCTTCTCATTATTATAGATTCCTCCGCTCAAAGAACAGTCCTTTAAAAAAATCTAGAGCTGACCTATGCTTTCTACAAATTCTTATCGAAAAGCAGTTTCAAGGCTGTCAAAAAAGCTTGGTTGACGAACTGTTCTCGTAGATTTCTTGAGATTTTTTTCCTTCACTACCGGACGTTAAGCGTCATTCTGCCCGCATTTATTGAATTCTTGGAAGAAGAGCTGGAGCACCGTTTGTAGAGGTAGACTCGGGAAAGTCGACCAGACTGAGGTTCAGACTTTAAAAATCAAGCAATGGAATTCTTAATCAAGAAAGTACAACGGAATGGTATTGCAACTTTTTAAGCGCTTGATTCCATCTCGAAACTTTTCTATCGACTTTTCTAACTAAACTATCGGCTTTTCTACGACTTTGCAGTGCCTGATTTTATGTGTGGCAGGACGTAGAATAAAACCGGTCCGACATGCAAGCAAAACCGTGATTAATTTAAGCTTGTGCGGATCGGGTTGGGACGAGATTCAGATTTGAAAGCTTGAAAATATACAATGATAGCGAGAACATCTAAATGTAAGTAGGTAGTTGGCGTCTTCTTGCGTCCTTTTGAGTTCAAAACCTGTTTGAGTTCTGACTTCTTGATCTTGAAAAGTGTTTAGTGAGCAAGGAGAGCCGAAGATGCCTACAATCTTGCCAAGTTGTTAAGGGCTATTTAGACATCGGACTTTGCTCAGGGAAACAGGTTCCAAAAAATGTTATCCAAAATCAGAAAGTCCTGTCTCGACCCCTAATAGTATGTCGTTTGAGTCAAAAGCCAAATTACAACTTTCATTGAGAACTTCTTGAATAGGGCGCGATGATCTGAGATCATATGCAGGTACACACAAAAAAAATTTCTTCAGAAAAGTTTTTTGTGTGAGAAAAGTGCAGTTTTTTACCAACTTGGGGCAAGTTTACGGCTTTTACTAAAGCGCGCCACGCACGCCAAACACGGCGAATCGTTACTAATGGACGCCACTGCGCGGGAAAATTCTTAACTTTGCCCCATGGGCTTTATTCAGTTTTTTCAAGTTTTTCATGTTTTTTTTCTGCTTAGGCTTAGGCAAAAAATTACGCTAACGAGGCCGTACGGCTTAGGCTAACGAGACCGCATAAAAAAAAAAACACAATAGTGCGTCAAATTGTTCGATTTAAACATGGTCTCATAAGGAAATTGCATGGATGGGACGCGTCGTGGTTGACGCGTTCGCTTGGGAAAAGAGAGGGAGGGAATCCCATTCTAGACTGTTTCGGGAACTATCTGGCACTTACTTCCTCACCAAGGTTATATGGCAACGTTTGATTTCGCCACGGGTTACCATCATATAGCCGTACATGTGAAGACTCTTGTTTCCTTGGCTTTCTATGGGATTGTAAAGTATATTGATTCAAGGCCATGCCATTTGGATTGAGCCCCGCTCCTCGGATTTTCACTCAAGTGTTCGGGACATTAGTTCGGAGGTGGATGAAGCTAGGAATTTCATGTGTGCTTTACCTGGTTGACGGTATATTCCTGGCTAATTCAAAAGAACAGTGTCAAGAAGCGGTCAACACAATAAGAGAGGATCTGGTGTGACAGGTGTTCGAATTTCTCAAGAGAAAAGTAGATGGGATCCGCACCAGGTGGGTAGTTGACTGAGTTAAACAATTAACTTGAAGGATGGTTTAGTTCAAGTATCGGAAAAGATAGCAAGAAAAGCAGTTTGGAGAATACGCGAGCTGTTACGAAAGACAGCTCCGTTAGTGAGAAAAAGGACAAGTTGTGTCGGGCACAATCGCTTCAATTCATGTTGTAGGAGGAGATGATACTGCCCTGTTCACGAAGAACATCATCTCAGAAGTATTCCAGTTGGAGGAGTTGAGAGAGAAAGGAAGGACTCTAAGTGAAGAGTAGAGAGTTGATTTCGAATAATGGTTGAAAAAAAAAGTTTCAAGTACGACCAGATATATCGGTTTTAGTCGGGGACTGATCAGAAAATTGGATTGTTGAAACAGATGCGTCATCAGTAGCGGTAAAAGCTGTGCTCTGGGGACCAGTACAGAGTAGAGGCTCGCTCAACTTATAAGTGAACGAAAGGGCATACGCCAGTAAACAGAGGGAGCTTCTCGGGCTCTTTTTGGTGTGAGAACGTTCTTGAAAGAAGTCAGAGGTACTAGCGTGTCCTTCCGCACAGATAATCAGTTGGCAGTGCGTATTCTGCAGAGAGGTAGTATGAATACGATTCTCGACGAGATCGCGGTCAGAGCCTCATTGATTTTGTCAGAAAACAGTGTGAACGCAAGATTCGTATGGGTACCTAGAGAAGACAATGTGTAAGCAGATGAGGCTAGTATGTGCGTGGATAGAAATGATTGGGGTGAAAAAAGGAAATTTTTGAATTTTATGCCAAGTTTTCGGGAGCACCTGTGATTGACTTAGTTGCGGACGAAAGGAACATAAAATGTGTAAGTTCTCTTTCTAGAGGAGCCTGACCAGAAGCAAGTCACATCGACGCTTTCGCATGACCAGCCATCTAGAGATCAGCTCGTCTTTCTTGGTGTGTTTCTGAACCCTCTTTGCTTGTTAGAGCAGTGTATGTATTATCGAAAAGATTTAACGCGAAATTAGTCTTAGGTATGTCATTATGGTATGGCAAGAGTGAGCTACCCTTATTAAAATATAACGGAGAGTGGGTTCCTCAAGTGGTTGATAACATAGCTTTTGGCAAGGGTGCTTAAATTTTGATGTCTATTTCGACTGTTTGGGTAGAGTAAAACGCCGTATGATTTCGCCTTCCTTTGGTGCAACTTATAGCACGCCTTTATCTGTTCTACCCGATAAACAGTCGTTGCCTAAATGTGTATGCAATTTCCATGGGAGACTTTGTTTAAATCAAAGTTATACTTCATGACGAAAGGAATGAAATGACTGGAGGAAGAAGTGTAATTGTTCGATTTAAACATGGTCCCATAAAGAAATTGCATGGATGGGACGCGTCGCGGTTGACGCGTTCGCTTGGGAAGAGAGAGGGAGAGATGGCTTCAACGTGAGTTTTACCCAGCGATGGATGCCACCAGCAGACTCAAGAGCCTTCATCTCATTGTTCCGTAGCTGTTCAGATTGTGTCGCTTTTATAAGCTTTTGAACAGATTTGTATTCTGAACGAAATAATGGGTTGAAGTTCTTTGTTTGCCACAGTTTTTTTTTTTTGCCACAGTTTTTTGCCACAGAAAATTGTTTGAAGTATTGCGGGTTATAAAAGTTGTGGTACCAAGGATAATTCGCTGTTGATTCTCGAATAATTCGCTGTTGATTGTCGAACTCTTGTGTAGACGGTACAACTGAAATTTTGATTACAGTTGAAAAGTATGGAAGAAGAGGACGTCTTCGATCCCCTCGCCCTGGAAGAACTGTTGCCAGCAGATGATCGCCAAAACGAAGAAAAGGTCAGCAAAACAAGACTACAAAAATTTCACAGAAAAGTAGACCACAAGCTGGCACTAGTAGAAAAACTAGCTTAAGATCCCAAATTTTCGAAAAAGAACATGGCGGAAATCATTATTCGGTTGGGAGAAGATTGCAAAGATTGGGCTATTTCGTGCGAAAGTTGGGAAAAAGAGATAACAGTGATGATTCAAAAAACCCTTCAGTCTCACGCCGAAAAGCAAGATGAGCCACAGCAGCAGCATCTTCAGCAGATTCAGCAGCAGAAGATACAGCAACAACAGAAACTCATTGAAGGTGAGAAAGAAGAAAACAAAAGAGACAGAAGACTCCAGAGTGTTGAATTCAATGATGAAAATACTTTTGTGCAGAACTGCTCGCGGAGAGGACAGCCCGGGGAAATCGAGCTGGAGAGAAGGTCGATGAAGAGCAGACGACAAGAAACAGGTATCAATTCATTCATAGAGAAAGAGAGAACAGAAAGAGAGAGATGGGAATATGAAAGGAGAGCTGCAGAAAGAAATATTGGAAGAGAAAGCGATGGCACAGTAGAAAAATTGGGAGCCGTAATGACATCGATGGCGATGCCAAGTATTCGAAGTTTTTCCGGTAGAGGTGGGTTGCGAGAGTTCAAAGACTTCGTTGATAGAATCGATCTGAAGTATGGTCAACTTATTGGCGAGGA
Organism: Allodiplogaster pararmata; assembly: GCA_964056735.1. Classification (NCBI taxonomy): domain Eukaryota; kingdom Metazoa; phylum Nematoda; class Chromadorea; order Rhabditida; family Diplogasteridae; genus Allodiplogaster; species Allodiplogaster pararmata. Next base: position 45,604,513 of record OZ057403.1, read on the forward strand.
TCAGCTGATAACAGTTTTTAGACAGCACTTAGAAGGAGATGCTTTGAATATATTTGATACCCTGCCAAGAGAGATAAGGGACGGTTCGTACAGAGGTATAGTATTAAAAATGAAGGATCGCTTCAGGGGTGATCAAACCCTCAAGAAATACGATGCTCAAAGGAAGCTCGATAGGATACAGAAAAGAGAGAGAGAGAGACTGTAGTTCAGTTCTGCTGTGCCTTGGAATCCCTAACCATGGAGGCTTACCCTGATGCTTCCCCGATAATGCTCTCCGAAATAAGAGCGGGAAAACTAGTTAACGCACTCCCGGATTTTGAGCACCAAATACAGCTGTTTAAGATCTTGGATGAGACAGAGGGCTATGACAAGTATAGTGAGAGTCCGCGGGTTTTAGTGTGGTGTCCCCTGTCTTGTGGCCCCGAACCAGAACATGAAGGATTGACACGTTTATTAGAATAAGACGTCGTAACATGGATACCGAGAATAATTATATTGACGTTATGTTGTAGAATAATAGAAGTGACATTAACATTACGTTGTAGAATATTAGGTGCGACAATGACAGTGGGGGATTATCACGTTACGAGCAAAGTGCCTAGGTAAGAGGGGTGGGGGTGAGCGACCGGGCCCGGTCTCTTCCCTCTGCCTAGCGAAGGGGCGTATTTATATGTAGCGCCCGGCACGAAGGCGTGGTCTCTAGCTTACATTCTCTCTGGCTTATGAGCTCTATCCAGAGAGGGGCGGCTTGCTATAAAGACCTATCCTATGTTCACAGTTATAATAGGGAAGCGGGATTAGCAATACAGAGCTACCAGATATTCACACCTCCAACCTTTACCCCAGGTCCGTCCTCGGACCGAAAAAAAAAATTAAGAATAGTTTTAGTTCTACCTTAAATGCTATTTCTACAAAACGGTAAGGCAGAGGATTTTAAACGGCATGCATCTAATTGAAGTCTTGTGAAAAGGAAACAATCGAAACAAATGCATAAATCAAGTAAATTGGTTAAACCATGGATATATTTTATTTTATCTACATTTTTCTATGCAAAAACAGTTTCCAGAGAATTAATTAGCAACTCATAAAGCGTGACATGATAAGCATCACATAAACAGAGGATAATTAAATATATATATATATATATATATATACATATGCCACCAAAGAAAGACTATCTTCTTCTGCCGTCCTTTACTTGCTGTGTCCGTTGTTGTTTTTTTTCATCTTCTTCGTATCCTTTTCCCGAATTAGGCCTCGCTCCCCCTTCGATCTTGTCCCGAGATTTGTCCCTTCCGAGTCCGCTTTTAGTGGGTCACCGCTTTTACGACTGCTCCCTGCAATCAAGACCGAGAAGTATATGTTCCCTCCTTTTTGTTTTTGTGTGTTTTTTTTTTTTTTAATTTATTATTATTATTATTATTTATTTATTTATTAATTTATTAATTTATTTATTTATTTATTTCTTAATTTATTTATTTGAATTGAATGATACCAACCTTTTCTTCCCCCTTTTTTTTTTTTTTCGACGCTTCTTCTTTTTTTTTTTTTTTTGAAGTCCTCGATCTCGCACTTTTGCCTTTCGTTTTCACGTTTGGAGTCCTCGACGCTTGACCAATTGTCTTTCCCGATCGCCCCTCCCTTCCGCCGTAGAGTTCACCAACTGCCCTGACGTTGATCTAGCATCGGGTCTCTGAACAAGTACATAGCTTTTAGTATGCCCACTTCATTTACTGCCTGTACGAATGTGACTATGTAGTTGGGATTTGAAAGGTTAAACTTACTCTTCTTTTTTTTTGAAAGGGTGACTTCTATGAAACCCGACGAATACTCACCTGATCTCATAGGTTCAGCTGCTGGGATTCTACGACCGTTCCATGCCTTGCTGCGTACCTCACGACCTCATACCAGATCGCGAGATCGAGGAGCGTCTTCTGGTGGCCGACCACTATGAGGGTGTCCCTCGCTCTTGTCAGTGCCACGTTGACCCTGGCTTCGTCACTTATGAATTTCGACGCACCTGCTCCGACTTTGGTGGTCGCGACGATGACGATCCTTCTCTCTTTTCCTTGGAACCCGTCGACTGTCCGGACGTTGATCTCATGAAGACCTCGGCCTATCAGCTTTTGATGAATCGTTTTCATCTGCTGCCTGTAGAATGCAGCCACTGCAATCTGTGCCGGTTCAACCCCCCCAGCGATGGCGGCCGCGATTCGCGAGATCACTTCCGCTTCCTCTTCGTTTGCGAGAGAGCTTGTGAGGCCTGGGACTGCTTTTCCGTTCTCCACGTTGACGAAGATGAATGGAGCGGGGCCTCTGCTTCTTATTCCCATGAGGGAGAATGCACTCATGTCCGCCTCCGGAACGTTCGAGAAGATTCGTCCGTTGTAGAACAGTCTAGATGGGAGCGTGACCAATGACTGTGGCATTCTGTAGACTTGTACCAGACGCACTCTAGGCAGATTTCTATTCGCCAGGGCAACCGTCAGCGCCGGTCTTCCCGCCAGGAGTTGACCTAATTTCTTTCTGTCAAACTTGTAGGGCGGGAGCTGATGTTCGTCGCCTATCAACACGAATTCCGCCCTTGGTACAGCTGAATGAAGCGCGAGGAGTCCTGCTTCTGTCATCTGACTTGCCTCGTCCACAAAGACTGATGTTGCCCTGTTCATGTACTTCCTCAGCCATCCCTTCTTCAAGGTGGCTGAGAGGATGCTGTCTGTTGTTGCAAACAGTATGTTAGGGCGGTACAGCTTGATGAAGTCCTCGAAGATTTGCTGGTAAACCAGCTGGAAGGTGGCGGATGCTTTTTCGAATTCCGCCAGTTGAGCTTGCGAGGGCGCCATCTTACCCCCGTATCTGAAGTTGTTCCTCACCGCAGCCGCTAGGTGTAGCATGTGGGCTTTCTCCTCGAGGGCTGGTGTTGCCCGAAGAGCTTTTGGCCAGTTTACGTCCAGCACCATACTCGGGAGGTCGAACGGGGTCTTCTCCTGTTCGGAGGTATTCTCCCATCTCGCCAAGGTGATGAACCTGAGGGGTCTTTTCTCCCCGAGTTGTATGGCCGCGAGTGCCTGTGTGGAGGCTACGACCGCCGCATGCTGTACCGCTGTGGCGATGATGGCTTCCTCTTTCTCCAGGTCTGTCTGAACCAGCATGGCCGCCTGGGTTGCCGATTTTCCGCATCCGAAGGAGGAATCTACGATCATTGAATCCCTGCCCGCGGCCCATTTCACTACTGCCGCAGATTGTTCCCGGTTCATGGTCATGATAGTGCCGTCACTTTTCTTCACCGGGACTGGATGATCTGGAAACTCTACCGGGCGGGCCCTTTTTCCTTTTCTAGAGTATATCATGTTCAGAATTTTTGTTCTACTTTCTTTGATTATTACGCCCTCACCGGTTGTTATTATCCGGAATAGCGCGCTATCGAGGGGGTCTGTGAGAAGTGCTCTCAACTTACCCGTGACTGGTATACCATTGCTTCCTTTCAGTGCCTTGGCGACGAGCGCCATTTGCGTCAAGGGTATGGATATTTTTGCTCGCGCTTTGTTCCTTTCTGGATCAGGTATCCAGATGTCGATTCGCACTTCGAATGGCTCGGCTTCGTTCAGTTGAAGGCTCAAGCGCTGAGCGTCTTCGAATTCCGGGATCGCAGAATCTATCTCGATGTCTGCCGTGGCGTTTGCGTCTATCTCCTTCACGACCGAGAAGAGCAGCATTTCCGCCACGATATCTCCCTTTTTAGAGGCATCGGTGTAAGCCCGGTAGGTTACTCCCAAGGCCATGGAGTCCTCCATGCACGTGGTGGTTTTTACTACATTACGATCATATCCCCTAGCCTCTCCGAATCTGTCATCGATGTCTTCTTGCTCTTCTTTGCTCAACGGTTGAGCAAACGTTATAGGTTTGACCGGTGGAGGCCGTGTGTAGCCCTGTACTGCCTCCCGGTACTCTTTTTCTTTTCCTGCTCTTGGTGGTTCGATCGTGCAAAAACCTGAGGATTTTGGTGGCCTGCCGTATGCCCAGACAATCTCGCCTTCATTAGGAGGATTGGCCTTTTCTCCATTTCTGTCCATGAAGTCCCTCGGCCTGATGTTAGCTATATTCCTGCTCCCACTTCGCAGCATAGTAATTCTCTTTGAAGCTCTTTTGCCCATTACCACTTCCATGATGTATGCCATCTTTTTCGAAAAGGATCCCATGGCGACGGGCACTGCTAGTTCTGCCACCCAGGGCAGCATGGTTTGTTCCGCGAGGATGTCTGGGTTTAGCTCGGGTACGTATTTGTTCATTTTACCCGGGTTTCTAAGCGCGACTTTGTATACATAAAATAGGTCATCGTAAGCCATTTTTGACAGGTCGATGTTCGGTCTGCCCGTAATTCCCGATATGGTCAGGGCGTCTATATATATATATCTCAGGTCTGGTCGATCCGGTGCGAACACTTCGTAGTGGACCGCTTCCAGAACCGGCCTTCCGTTGGAGGCTTCTCCGCAATGTCTGTACAATACTGGTTTTAACCCCTCGATTACTTCAGGCGTAAGCATTGTTCGACCGTCCTTCTCATCCTGTTTCTTTCCTTGAGGCCTTGGCGTTCGCGACTCCATCAGTTCTTTCGTCGTGTTACGGAAAAGTTCGACCGTCTTGAGCGTGATCAAGGAGGCACACGGGGCTTTGTCATTACGTGACGTCCCGTGCTCTTTTCTTGGCGCCTGAATCTCTTTCCTATCCACATCGATGTAGGGGTTATTTGCTCTCGCGTTTTCCCAGTAAACCTCTTCCACTTCCGGATCTACATGTGGCATCGTGTAGATGGCTGGTTGTGGCTCAGCTCTCTCGTCTAGCATGTGACGAAAGGGGTGCGTCTGTGGCAGCGATTTTTTTTCTTCAGATAAGGACATCTCGGCCATCTGGAGAATGTTCTCAAAGATGGGCTCGTCCAGCCCGTACTGGGGATTACGGTGATTTATTTCTTCCGATAATGGTGACCTCAGAATGAGGTCGCCAACCGGTGTGAGGGAAGCAACCGGCGGAGCGGTGCCGAGGCCTGAGATGACGTCCGTGTTTGGGGGGGAAGGGTTAAATTGTTCCAACGACGGTGTCCCGTGAACGGGGGCACCAGCTGGGGTGGGGGTTCTGACGACTTCGGCATCTTCTGCGTTTAGGGGGGAGGAGTTAAACAGTTCCAACAACGGTGTCCCGTGAACGGGGGCACCAGCTGGGGTGGGGGTTCTGACGACTTCGGCATCTTCTGACGCCGGTCGTTCGTGGTCGGGCGGGATCGACCTCCTGGGTTTTTTTGCCGGTGGTGGTTTCCCTCTTATCGCTTGTCTTGGCATGCTCGCTCACTTAATCAATGCTGGCGTTTTTGCTTTTTTTTTTTTGACGTGAGGTTACTCGACAAATTCTCGCCGCGCGCGAACATATAGGATTTGCGAAACCAATCAAGAAAACGCTAATACGAACATCAACGTGATGATTAGCTTGCGACACTTAATCTACCACGTTATAAAGACGGCATGTCCGTTACTCGGAGCTCGAAACAGATCAATGCTCGATTGTCGGAAGCCTTTCGCAACAATAGGATGGAATTTGGCAATCGAAAGGGAGGGAAGTGACTATTCTTTATGAGAAGACCAGACCTATTTTGTTGAGAAGCAAACAAAATGTGAGAATACTGATTTCCGTGTTGGGAAGCATAATGATTGAAGAATATAAGGTCCCGTTTAATTCTTAAAACTTTCTTAGATTTCCACCATCGCGGTTAGAAACATTTAGGGGTGTAGAACGTGGGCATTGTAAGCGAATAATTCTGGGAAGTGCAAAGTACGTTTCTAGCTAGAAACTGAAGACGTTCATTGATAAGACTAGGAAATAATAATCGGCCGAAACGAATCCCTAAGGACTCCGAGAGGACTGAATAAGACTGTGAGAGGGATTTATTAATAGGTATTGCTTACGTTCGTTGAGAGAGAAAGGCGGACGAGAATTTGGTAAAAATTTTTTTTTTGAAAGCGAATGAAGATGATTTATGAAGATGTATGTATATTAATAGGAACAGTATCAACCGACTTACTGTAATCAACGAAAATAGTTTTTTTAAAAAAAAATTTTTTTTTTAGAAAAAAGCCAACTGATCAAGTGTTTGATGCCATTTTGAAAGAGACATTGGGAGAATTGATGAGCAAGCCCTTTGGAAAGAAATACGTGGGTATCGATCACGTTTTAGAAGTAACTACTTTTCGAGAAATTGCCAAAAAAATCACGATACGCACATGCATATTAAATGGCGGGAATTGCATTTACATGAACATGACGACGTGTAAATGAAAGAATAACGTTGTATGATTAGTCGCTTAATTGATTTCCTTTCGCGCGTTAGTAATGATTGATATGACTGGATATTTAGCGCTGGTGCAATTGAGAGGCGATTCCGAAACAAGAAATGATGAGAGTGTGGTGTGAATTGTTGATCTTATAGGACAAAGAAGAGAAAGAGGCTAAGAGAAAAGTAAGGCCTGGGAAATCGTACACCATGATATAAACGAAGGTTTGTATGGGATAATTGGCAAAACAGGATATATTACAGTTCAAAAATAAAAATAAGAATGTATACATACATATACATCGACGCATATACATACAAATATACATATACGCATAAACATATACACGTACGCATGTACATACACATATATAATATATACACTCATATCCATATATATTTTAGGGAGAAGTCGTTCCAAAAAGCATGAGAAGAATGCGCAAATCACAGATAACGGAAGGACATGAGCATAGTAACTATAAGAATGCATAAACGAAGTGAATTGCGAGCACCACATGATATGATATAATTCATGGAGCGCAGAAGCAAGAGAGCGCTCTTATGATCATCAAAGTTCAAAGATAGACAAGAATCACCGAGAAATTAACGGAAGAACATGAGAATAATGAGTTTTTAAAAAAAATGCATACACGAAATGAATTGCGAGCACCACATATTATGATGTAATTCATGGAGCGCAGAAGCAAGAGAGCGCTCTTATGATCATCAAAGTTCAAAGATAGACAAGAATTATAGAAAAATTTACGGAAGATCATGAGCATAATGAGTATGAAAATGCGTACATGAAATAAATTGCGAGCACCACATATTATGATGTAATTCATGGAGCGCAGACGCAAGAGAGCGCTCTTGTGATCATTAAAGTTCAAAGGTAGACAAGAATCACAGAGAAATTTACGGAAGATCCTGAGCATAATGAGTATGAAAATGCATACATGAAATGAATTGCGAGCACCACATATTATGATGTAATTCATGGAGCGCAGACGCAAGAGAGCGCTCTTATGATCATCAAAGTTCAAAGATAGACAAGAATTACAGAAAAATTTACGGAAGATCATGAGCATAATGAGTATGAAAATGCGTACATGAAATAAATTGCGAGCACCACATATTATGATGTAATTCATCGAAGGTAAGTTAATTCATAGAGCACGGAAGCAAAAAGAAAGAAGAAAAAAAATGAATAAAATAAAACACAAAAACAAAAATCTTATGTTCTGATTATTAAGTACCTATTCCTGGGCGTTTCTATATGTGGTATTGTTAGCTTTTTGGAAAAGCCTATTTTTGTAGTATAGTTCTTGAGGAAAACCCTAGATCCTACCTGAAATACATTTTCTCTGACGTGTTTATAGTATATTCACGCTCGGAAAGGAAATTTGCGGTGGCCAACTTGCCTGGTCCTGTGAACTACGCATTGTGAATCCGTCAGTATTTTCCTTAAATCTTTCGAAGCTACGATCATAAAACGACATATTCCGCCAAGTTCTTCTATTGGGTGTTTTCGGGGCTTCTAATTGTTCTGGTATATTGCCTTCTACTCTTGGGACGTTTTCGATGGTAATAGACGTAAATGGTTGTCCGTGGTTGTGTTGAAACGTTGTTTTTCCCATATCTTCTTGGTTGGGGCCTTGGCTTCGTGTTTTTAGCCTTTGAAATACACCCCACGCGGCTGGATATCTGATGGCTATGGCCCATTTCATTATTGCTGCAGCTAATGTTAAGGAGGAGTAGAGGCAGCATACCCTAATCCATAAGTTTTCCCACGAAAAATTGAAGAATACTGACAGTGGATTTGTAGCCGTCGTTCCTGACCCGTAGTGTTCTGTTCCTCCTTCGGAGTGATCGGTGTTCGCTTCGAGCATGGCTGCCCTGGTTGAGAACGCCTGCCACATCTCGCTACTACGATGCTCCTGTAATAATTCCGTAAGGTTCGTTAAGACTAGGTTGTGGAATAGAGTAATGCTACTGGTTGTGGTTTTAAAATATGAAGGTATAAATGTGTTTAACGACGTAATTCTCTGGTTTGAAAGACAACTTACTGTACCCATGACGCTGTCCCATTGCCAGATGCCGTTCCCTACTGCGAACTGAAATGGTGCTACTTCTGCGCAAGGAACCTTGTCTGCGTGACTCGTTATTATTAGCGATTTGGGTTCGACAAAGGTGATCCATGGTTTCTCGTTTGGCAATGACACCGCCACTTGGGGTCGTGAGTAGCAGGTCTTGTTTGCTTTGAGCAGCTTGTAAGAATATTCTTGAATAGGGATACATGGAGTAGTTTTTACTATGTTCTTACCTACGTAGGCCGCCTTAATATCCGACTGGTTTAGCAGGAGTCGCATTGCTAAAGTCGGGTTAGCAGCCACCGACGGGATAAGGGTGGCGGTCAGCGAGTTTAGAGAGCTGCATAGGCGGCGTGTAGCATGTTCAAACATGATACTCATGTACGTTCTTACGCTAATTTCCACTGCTTGCAACTGGGCTGCCAATTGATTCGTGGTGGGAACTCCTGCTACTACGTCTCTTTTAGGTCTAGGGTAAGTTACCAGTATGCCGTATTCTTGGTCAGTCAACGTGAAGGCTAAGCCGCAGTCTGATATTGCTGGGCTGCGTTGAGACCACGATAGCGCAAACTCATGATTCTCGCTCAGCCACACGTTACCCGCTCTAGACCCTTTGATGTCTCCTAAAAATGTAAACTGACATTTCTGTTTTGCTTCTGCTTTCCAAAGCATGACTCGACCGTCTTCAAGTGTACATTCTCCGTCGGCGTAGTTACATCCGCTTATGTCGCCAGCCGGACTATCTGGCTTCGTATCGCCGTGTCGGGCGTATACCGTTGTCTGAAAGGTTAGACATTCATGAAATGAGATGGTTCGTTCCCCGGCCCAACATCCTATTGGGCCCCATTCCCATTCTACGTCTCTCGCGTTTTCCGTTTTAGCTAGTTTTCCTTGAACCCTAAGCACGCCGTGAGTGCATTTGTTGAACCTTATCATTTGCCTACACTCTTCAGCGGAGACCGTGACTAGTTTACGACTTTCCTCTTTAGACCTATACCCAAAAAACGACACAGCATATTTAAGCTCGTGCCGTGATATCTGGCACACATGCGCTTGCGATTCGTATCTTACCGTGTTGGGTCGCCATACTGACAAACTGAGTGCGACCGGTGTCGCGTTTGACACCGTTGATAGGAAGCTGCAGTTGAAGGTGGTCGGCAGGGCCCAGAAAGACTGAGGTGTGCCCCGAGGGCACATCCATATGGGGCTAGGTACACCTCCCGCGAGTCCGGAAGCGGGCGATATAACGGTCATTGCCAGGCCTTTAATTAAGTGTACGTGCCTAGTTGCTTTCCTCAGGATTATTAAGAGGAGAAGCATGATAGTTTTGAAAATAATCCAACCGTGAACAGAACGGAAAGCCCTGATTGGTTGATGCGCTCCCCTGGCAGGGAACGCTGTTTCACCCGTGCTTGCCTCTGCTCCCTGACAACAAAGCACAGATGCCGCAATTGTGAGCATTAACGCTGTGCTCACTGAGGTTCCCGGTGATCTTCTGCCCTGTGACAATTGGTTATTCCTGGCTAGCAAGGCTGCAGTCCTCGCCTTTTCTTGCTCTAGGGCAATACTCTGGTGCTGCAACTGACCCGTTACTATTTCTAATGTCTCATTGGCTTTCGCGACCGCTTCTTGTAAACTTTTTGATCCAACTTCGTTGTTTTCTACCATAAGTGCTTGGGATCTAGGCTGTCTCGAGTATTTGTCTCTCTGATATCCTACGTTTTCTCTGTCGAACCTAATCGTCCTAGGCCCTTCGTTGCTTCTTTCATACCTGTCATTCCGGGGATCCTCGTATGCATTTCTGGCGTTTGACCTGTCATATCCGCCCAACTGCCTTTGTCCGTATCTCTGTTGCGGTTGCGAGTACTGAAACTGGGGTTCGTTGTTATATCTTACCCTGTTGTACCGGTCGTTCCTGTTGTACGAAGAGTTCCATCCTCCGCCACCGTTCCTCGGGTTCCATGCTGCTACCCTTGCTGTGCTCACTGCACAATCTCTGGGCATATGACCTCTCTGCCCACACCTGTAACAGATCACGGTGAGGATGGGGCCTTTTCTATTAGGCAGGGCCGGGTTTTGTAGGGTTTGGGCCGCCATCACGTCAGGTTCGGTAACTCTTGTGACCGGGAAGATTGTCATGGCTGAAGTTGCGTCTTGTAATAGGCTCTCGTAGGTCCTGGCTTTTGTGATTGCTTCGGTGGCCGACGCCGGTGAAGCTGCCTGAACATAAAAACGCAACGCCGGTTTTAAGCGATGTTGGAATTCCTCAAGGAACCTCTGGTTCACAACTTCCTCTGACTTACCAATGCAAAAGCCCCTGACTAGCTTCATCAATCTAACAGAAAAATTCTGCACTGATTCACTCAACTCCTGAGTGCAACCCGCCAACCTCTGTCGTGCTAGATTTAGTAAGTCTGGGGAAGTTACTACCGCTTTTACCGCCTCAACAACTGCCATGTAGTCTTTGATCTGTTCTATGGATAGGGTCGAAATGGCGTCTCTAGCCCTACCGTCCAAGTGACCTATTAGCTGGGCTGCTTTTTGCGCCTCGTTTAGGGTTGATGGAGACATTCTTATCAAGTCCTCAAACCTTCGAATCCAAGCTGTCCAGTCTAGCTCATCTTCTCCCGTGAAAAGGGGTAACGACCTCGACCCGTCATTTTTCCCGAACGCGTCTAATGCTTTGACCACGGGTAGTTGGTCGTCCAGCCTTTTTGACACTTGAAGCACACACTGGTTCACTTGGCTAGATATGTCCCTTCTTATGGCTAGTTCCCTCTCCTCAATCTTTGACAATACCGCTTCTATCGGATCTATATCATCCTGAAGTCTTATTCGTGACATATTTGTAACTAGACTACCTGGGCTTTTGCTTCCCGCGTCCTCTAGTTGTGCCTCCTCGCTGCCTCCATTTCTGCGACCTGGTGTCTCTAACGATTGCGACCGATAGCTACTCCCGCCTGTACCCCTCTCTCCGGAGTCGATCGTCTGCTGGATCGCGGCGGTGATTGGTGAAATTGGAGGGTTTTGCATACTAAACCTGTTATTTACTGATCGTCCGAAGGAGGGTCCGAAAGAACCCTCCCCTGACTGGGGGCTCTCCGTCGGCGTCTCGTTCGTGTCCGGCGGTCGTCCTTGGATGTTCTCGAGGCTTCTGCCACTTCGCAGCTTCATCGCTTCCTGAAAACGGAAGCTGTTTACTTTGAGCCTGATTAAAGGGAACAATGACGATCAGTCATCCAGGGATGTGGGAGGGGCCTGCAGCCTCTCCCTGCTCGAGAGTGAGAGAGAATGGGAGAGAGAGAGAAAAGGGGTGAGAGCGTTATGCCTGCCGATGGGATGAGATAGATGTATTGGGTGAACTGTCCGTGGCTCACTTAAGATTTCTGCGCTGATAAAATTCTTCTTTATCTCCCGTTTCCTCTGATAAAAATTCCTCTCTAACCTTTGGAATGCTTTTAGTCTGGGATGTGTTTAGTACTTTTGAAAACTACTGGTTGGAATGTGGCATTTGTCGGGGACTTTTTGAAATAATCTCACAGCTTAATCATTCCCAGACCGCAAAAGCCCCCTTTTTTTTTTTCTAGAATCTTTCTAACTTACTTCAGATTTAATGGTAGAAATGGCATCTCAGAGCGACTCCTTTAAAAATAACATGGTGAAAAGAGACAGAGACGATTCTCAAAACAAAAGCCTTTTAGACTGGAATGTCGCTTCCTTCGTCAGATCACGGATCTGAACCAATCTAGAAAGAATTTTTGTTTTTTTTTTAGTACAAAGGAAAGGAAGAGAAAGAAAAAAAAATTGCATTCCTTTGACTAATCCAGCTCTCAGAAAGAGAGAGAGAGAGAGAAAAGGGGTGAGAGAAAGAGAGAGAGAGAGAGAGAGATACAGAGGCACATTCTATTCGTCATCTCGCAAAGAGCGTGCACCGCTACGCCAGGAGAGTGTTAGAGGCGATGATATATTGTATGGTGAGAATGAAAGAGCAAAGCGTGGCTGAAATAGCACGAGGTCTACTGTAGGTAAAGAGCACGGAAGTTAGGCGGATAGAGATATGTCTGAGCGAGAGGAATAGACGTAAGTACGTAACTCGCTCTTTTCACAAAAGAAATGTGCCATTAATCGGGGGAAAAGTGAGCATAAGGCAACTTTTCCGAGGATAACCTATCAACAGTCATGAAACGTACCGGCAAAAGCTTTGTCCTAACAAGTGGAAACTCACATACGCTACCAATGTTTTGGCCTTCCACTGCTAACGGTTTAGCAAATGTAAGATGAAAAGTAAAGAGAGGGAAAATATGACTCTTCTGGTTCAGCGACATGAAAACACAAACAGAAAAATGCAAAGTGAAATATTTCTTCTCTCTTTATTTTTTGAAACTGGGTATAATGAAAATGAGTCAACAATCGCGTCACATGAAAAGAGCGAAAATAATAGGAACTTGAAGAGCTTACCTAGCACTCTCGTAATAGCTACACATTAATTGCTGAAGACGTTTTAGCACCAATAAGTTCATATGACTCTACCTGACGTGGAATAATATTCTCTCAATCTTGAATAAGGAGGACAATCATGACATGAATTCAAAGTCAGCATCACATGGACACAAAAGAAATCTTACGATAATCAGGAATGAGATAACCTTTTGAATAATTTACTTAACATACGCGCTTTAACTTCTAAAGAAACGTTTGCAATGATAAGTTCCTCTGACTCGAGCAAGGCACCTCTCTCTTTTCTCTTTCTCTCTTCTTTTCTTAATTGGCCGAACGGCCCAGACAACAGTGTTAACAGCCGCGCAACCATATGCCTATGACCTCTGAAATTGATACGGTCTCTCTGAGACATAAACAAATTTGCGCCACAAACACGATAGAATAAACTGGACTTACCATTTGGAGTACATTGTGTACGCTGCTTCTTGCTACTTGATCCTCCAAAGAACCAAGTATCATCTTCATTCTCCCTCTTTTTCCCATTTCGCTTCCCTCTCTTATTTCTTTCTTCTTCTTCTCTTTTTTTTTCGTTATTATTATTTTTATTTTTTTTTATTTTTTATTTTTTTTTTTTTTTAACTTTGGTTATTATAAACTCGGGGTGGCGCCCCCCAGAGAGGGAGCGCCTCCCGAAGTGGGTCATCACACGTCACCTCCAGCTATCAACACCAGGACTCTCTCTTCTCGCTCTGCTTCTCCCCCTTTTTTTTCTTTTTTTTTTTTTTGGTACCTTATATTTTTTTTTTTGCAAAAATCTAACGTCTTATGACGCGTTAACTGGCCAACCTAGTACGTGATCCTAGGATTTTACTTCAAACTCACCGGTCCTCCTAGTACGTTTTCCCTAGGGTATTACACAAATCACCGGTCTTCCTAGTACGTTTTCCCTAGGGCATCAAAACTCACCGGTCCTCCTAGTACGTTTTCCCTAGGGCCTCCTAGTACGTTTTCCCTAGGGCATTACACAAATCACCGGTCTTCCTAGTACGTTTTCCCTAGGGCATCACAACTCACCGGTCCTCCTAGTACGTTTTCCCTAGGGCCTCCTAGTACGTTTTACCTAGGGCATTACACAAATCACCGGTCCTCCTAGTACGTTTTCCCTAGGGCATCCTAGTACGTTTTACCTAGGGCATTACACAATCACATCAGCAACACACACACGCGCAAACACACACACGCGCACACACACACACGCGCTAACACACACACAAAAAAAAAAAACACGACGACGGCGCTCGCATTTTCCTCTCTACCCACCCCTTAACATGTTATAATGTAGAAATTAATAGAGACTTAAAAGGGCATCAAGACGGGACACCACACCTTCCCCCGCGGCTCTCTAAATAAGAACCACTCGCTGCTACCAGTGAGAGTCCGCGGGTTTTAGTGTGGTGTCCCCTGTCTTGTGGCCCCGAACCAGAACATGAAGGATTGACACGTTTATTAGAATAAGACGTCGTAACATGGATACCGAGAATAATTATATTGACGTTATGTTGTAGAATAATAGAAGTGACATTAACATTACGTTGTAGAATATTAGGTGCGACAATGACAGTGGGGGATTATCACGTTACGAGCAAAGTGCCTAGGTAAGAGGGGTGGGGGTGAGCGACCGGGCCCGGTCTCTTCCCTCTGCCTAGCGAAGGGGCGTATTTATATGTAGCGCCCGGCACGAAGGCGTGGTCTCTAGCTTACATTCTCTCTGGCTTATGAGCTCTATCCAGAGAGGGGCGGCTTGCTATAAAGACCTATCCTATGTTCACAGTTATAATAGGGAAGCGGGATTAGCAATACAGAGCTACCAGATATTCACAGTATGAAAGACTGAGAGAAGAGGCCCAAAAGTTGGAGTTGTTGGAAAGAAGGAAATCAATAATTCAATTCTATTCAATTCTTTATTCCGCTTGAAACAAAACATAATGTTAAGTGACGAAACAGATGACACTGTCACAAGAAAAGTGAATTCAGTGAAGGTTATGAAAAGTGAGATCTAAATATGACAAGAACAATCAGGAACATTTCATTTTAGGAAAAGAGGAAAGCACACAAAAAAAGCAAAGAAAGCAAAGCTTGTATCTTCAGTTATGAACTATTCATCAGCAATTAAGAACTATTCATCCGCAATAATAACTTGAAATTCCAAAAATTCAACTCACTCTTTATCATTCGAGAGCTAACCGAGAACACAAATAAAATTGAAAAAAAGAGGAGAAACAGAAACAAAACATTTGAAGAAACAAAGCACTTGAATTAAAAATGTATTCTAGAGTTGGTGACAATGGTCTCACAATCAAGCTTGATAAGTTCATTTCTAAAAATGCTAGAAGAGCTTGTAGAAACCAAAGAACAAGGTAACTTATTCCAGACATTAATCATTCTTGAGGCACAAGTGCTTGTTCTGCTTTTATATTTACACGGCAAGCATATTCTGTAGTTATTCGATTCTCTCAGCGAATAAGGCGATGGGCAAAGTTTAAACATATTTGAGTAATCTACTTGAATATTTCCGTGCAGACATTTATGGATGAACACAAGATCGGCCACATTTCTTCTATATTCAAGCGAGGAGATGGAAAGAAAATTCAGTCTAGCAACATAACTCATTTTGGGTAATCCGGCCCTTTGTAGTAACCTTCGTGTAAATGATCTTTGCACTTTTTCTATGCAGTTAACGAGACCGATAGTTACTGGGGACCATACCTCACTCCCATATTCAATAAGGGGTCTTATGTATGTGGTGTATATTCTGAGCAGAACTTCAATTGATTTGGTTTTAAAGGCTCTGAAGATCATGTTTATACATTTTTGGGACTTTAGGGAGGTTAGTTCAATATGTTTAGAGAATGTGATATCTTCCTGAAATGTAATGCCAAGATCTTTCACTAATGAAGTAGTTGGTATGATATTGTCTTCTAGGTTATATGTTACTTTTGGATTCCTAGGACCACAGTGCATGATAAAGCATTTTTGAGTTGATATCACAAGTCCCCAGGTCAGTGAGTAATCGGAAATGGAATCCAGACTTTTCTGAAGAGAGTCTCTGTTCTTGGAAAAAATTTTGAGGTCATAATAATGAGAGAAGAGAAAATAATTAGATACCCTATGAGAACGGTTGACCGAAGGTGGCAAAGAGATGAAATAGGGAAAAGATCCACAAATGATTCGCAAAACATAAGATCGGTAGAACAGAGAAATGTCACGCATACCGTGAATCATGCACTCAACCCTAGCGCGATGCCCTTTTTTCCTACGCAAAGTACCAGGAGACCGGAAGAAAGAATTAGGAACCAAGCTGCAATTGAGAGGAGGAAATGCTTTAAGTGTCAAGAAGAAGGTCATTATAGTTGGCAGACTTCAACGGTGTCAAGTGCACAGTAGTGATAGATACAGGTTCAGAGTCAACCGTGATCCCACGAAAGATAATGGAAGAGATCGAGAGAAGCGGTAGAGAAAAAATTAAATGGCGGGAAGCGCGTGAAATAATGAACGATGCAATAGGCAGACCGATAGAGATAGTCGGGAAGACAGAGATGTTGGTGAAAATGGAGGGAACACAACAATTTATGATTGGTGTATTTGTAGTGGACTCAAAGGAAGATTACATATTGCTGGGGCAGAACGCGAGCGAGATATGGGAGAGGTGGAGAGAGAAAGAAAAGGAGTCCAAGCCAATAACCATTGCGAAGAGAGTGTGCATCGCACCAGGAGAGGAGAGAAACGTAGTAGTGAATGTTCCCAACAGTACTGGGAGGATGATGCTGTGGGCAGAGAAGAAAGGGATAGGGTCAGAAGTAATGGAAGAGAAGAAAGGCAAGTGGAAAGTGAGAGTGAATAACGCTAAGGAAATGCCAATGATATTGAAGAAAGATGAAGTGATTGGAGAAGGAGAAGAGCCTGTATGGCTGGATGCCCACTTGAAAGAAAAGACACCAGAGACATACGAGAGACAAGACAGAGAGGCAGAAGTACTTGAGGCTATACAGAGCAAAGCAGAGATCAGAAGTAGCCGATGTAAACAAGTTGTTCTTGATTTCCTCGATGTGTCCTCAACAAAAGATGAAGAAATGGGAAGAACTGACATGGTAGAACATACCATAGATACTGGAGACAACCTACCCATTCGGCAGAATCCTCGACCCGTGCCTTTAGGATTACAAGGACAGGTGAAAGAAAAGCTGAAGGAAATGTTGAGTAAGGGGGTTATATCAGAGAGTGCTTCCCCATGGGTCTCTCCGCTAGTCATCGCTCAAAAGAAAGACAATAGCTTGAGACTTTGTGTTGACTATAGAAAGTTGAATGAAATCACGAAAAAGGATGCTTTTCCGTTACCGTCGATAGACCTTACCCTACAAGCATTGAAGGGAAAGAAGTTTTTTTCGACGCTAGATATGATCGCAGGTTACTGGCAAGTACCTCTAGCAGTAGAGTCTCGAGAAAAGTCGGCCTTCGCGACGATGAACGGACTGTACGAGTTCAACGTGTTGCCGTTCGGGTTATCGACATCTCCAGCTGTTTTTCAAAGACTGATGACGAGGGTACTCGATGGCATTCTAGGGAAGAACGTGATGGTTTATCTGGACGACATCATGATAGCAACTGAAGACGAAGAAACGCACACACGAGAGCTTAAACGCGTTCTGACGGCTTTCAGGAAACACAATCTCAAATTGAGAGCACAAAAGTGTGCACTAGCCCAGGTCGAAATAGAATACCTAGGACACATGGTGACAAGAGAAGGAATCCTGGTTGACAGAGCCAAAATAGAGAACATACTAGCACAGGCACCTCCTAAAGATGTGCATGAACTGAGAAGATTTATAGGGCTGTGCTCGTATTATAGAAAATTCGTGCACCAGTTTGCGGAAAAGGTAGCTCCATTGACGAGAATGACGTCAGAGAAAGTGAAATGGGAATGGAATGAAGTGGAAGAGAAAGCATTCAAAGAGATGAAAGAAAAACTAACTAGTACTCCGGTACTAGGCCAACCAGATTTAGAAGGAGCTCGGAATGGAGAAAAACCATTCATAATATATACGGATGCTAGCAAAGTTGCAATAGGAGCAGTTCTGTGCCAAGAAGGAGACGACGGTTATGTTCATCCGATATACTTCGCATCGAAAATCTGTGTCCCCGCAGAGAGAAATTATCATGTGACAGACTCTGAGGCGTTGGCTGTTATGTTCGCTCTCAGAAAGTTCAAGTTTTTCATTTTGGGAACCAAAACGATTGTGCGTACTGATCACCAACCACTCAAGGCACTATTCAAGCAAATGAATTCTTCGGCACGAATAATGAGATGGGCTCTAGAGCTGCAGAGCTATGATGTCACTATAGAATACGTGAAGGGGAGTGCGAACAAAGGGGCAGATGCCTTAAGTAGGAGTGAAGTAGTCAGAAAGGAAGAAGATGAAATAGTTGCCGAAAAGACGGAAGTCGAAAGAGTGTTGAACAGGATATCGTTCAAAGGGATATTAGAAAATTGGAGAGAAGCAACCGAAGATGACGAAAAGGGAAAATGGTGGCTGAAAAGATTAAAGGGTGTCGTCGAAAGAACCGTGCGGGAGAAAGGAAACAGTAGGTTCCCCAAACTTACGAATGAGTGGGATGGACCCTATCGTGTGGAAGAAGTGAGTGACAACTCCGCTAAAGTGATGAAACTTGAAGACAAAAGCGTTTTACGGATCCCATTTGATTAGTTAAGATTCATGAAAAAGGAAATAGAAAACCAAAGTTCAGAAACAGTAAAGAAAAGAAAGCAGAAGGGGATGGATCAATTATTACAGAAATCGCCTCACAACGTTGGTCATCATGAAAGAGAGAGACGCCGCCTCCATCAAGAACTCCAAGGACGTGCACATCGTGAGATACACCACCAACGCAGAGATGATAACTGCGATAGAAAGGACAAAATGCGACCAAGGAGTGGCAATCATCCTGCTGCCTTTCTGGGACTCAATCACGGCCCAACAGTGGACGAGCCCTCTCCAGCCCCGCAGATATCAGCCATACGATAGGCACCCTACTCGTCGTGGGCGTCGAGTTTAAGAGGGGGGCATGTAAGGAGTCCCTGTCTATAATCTCTTTATCGTTTATTGTATTGTTGTTCCATGATCTACTTTTCTTGTTATTGGTTTCAAGTAACTATTTTTCTGTAATTCTTTCGCCATGCTATTTTTGTATTGATGTGTTGGACAGTTGTGTAATTGTTATGTTCTCTAGGTTGATATTGGTTATGTGAGGAAAGGAAAACCCTCGCGCGCATAGGAGGCCTGATCAGCCTATAGAGAAGAGGAAGTTTTTGTTGATTATCAATTGGACCGCGGTCCGGAGTGCTTTTTTTTTGTTTTGTGGCCTTTGTTGTTAATAAAAGTGGATATCCCAGGATCCGTTGCCTGCGAACAGCGAGGAGTAGAGTATACTCTAACATTACAGTATGCATGGAAAACAGATTATAATAATCTGGATAATTCTAATCCAAGGATTACAAAATCAAAAAAAGTTTTAAAAAATTTAGGATTATGAAAATCGGTATGCATGGATGTCAGATTTCTTAAACTTGGATTATTGTCGAAAAGGACGCAGCGTAAGCACTAAAATGTATCAAAATGCACTCTAAAAACTATAATTGTCGAAAACTAAATGCACTCTAGACACTATAATTGTCGAATATTAGTATTGTTATATAATTACAACAGTTTTTTCAATTAATTTCGTTGTTTTTGTTGTTGTTAAAGCCGAGTTGAATGTAAAATTTGATGGAATTGGTAGATAAAATATTAATCTGAACATTTTCAACCGGTTTTAAATCAATCTGTTAGATGAAAGGTGATTTGGCACTTTTTCGGTTCATCGGGTTTTCGCGTCGCGGTTCCCTTCGCGTTTTATTTTTACATCAAAAAGTTATTTTTACATTAAAAAACGCTTAGGCTTAGTAAAAGTTTACGATAACGAGGCCGTACGGCTTAGCTGACGAGGCCGTACGGCGCGAAGGGGGCCGCGACGCGAAAACCCGATGAACCGAAAAAGTACCGGTGATTTTTAGTAATTGTTGTACTCTATTTGGGACTTTTGCACTTTAGCCTCCTCTCCCCGCTCCCAGAGGTTCCATGGGTCAGTTCAATTGGGTCATGTTCTTGATACGGCCTCGTTAGCGTAAACTTTTACTAAGCCTAAGCGCTTTCTGATGTAAAAAAACAATAAATACTTTCATTAAATCATAGCAAATTAGAAAAAAAATTTCCGTTCCGTTTCACTTCCACTACACACTTCAAAAAGAGCAACATGAACGGAATGGGTCAAATTGAGCCGAGAATCCTTTTGGATTACTCACTAACCCACCTCCGGAGTAGGGTTACGAATTTTGTCGGATTATCTCTAATCCAAAAGTATTATAGCTTCCATGCATACCGGATTATTGAAATGTATTTGGATAACTGATAATCCAAGCTCATAATCCTTTTGGATTGCTCCATGCATACGGCCCCTGGAGAAAATGTTTTTTTTTTGGAGATTTCTAGGAGAAAATAAGTTTTGATGAAATAACAGCAAGTAATCTCAAAAAACCGGAAAGGAACCCTGACGATTTCGAGAGATCCAACAGTAGGCTTAATCTTCCTCGCGCTTGTTTCCGCCTCGCGGCAGGGTACGCGCTCCCCTGAGATGCAGGTCAGACCTATCCTGGTAGAACCAGTGGCTGCCTGCTAGATCACTGCTAGTGTGATTGGCAGCAGTTGGGAGAGTCAGATTCGTGCATGAGCACTACCAACATTTCTTAACCCCCTTGGTTTGGGTGGATCTGTCCGGGGTCGGAGTCGAACTCGGGACTCTTCGCACAATGGTCTAACACACTAAGATCCAACAGTAGGCACTTTTCCTAAATCAATAACATTAAAGTGATGATACGCGTCTTTAAAAGAAAATGAGGGTATCATATTTTCTATAGAAAAATTTAATTTAAACAATGTTAACAGCATTATTGATCATTTCAACGGTCTGGAATTGTTAGAAAAACGTTGTTTGTCATTTTCAATAATGGTGAGATGAAAGCTTTAAAGAATTTGAAGAAAACAAAAAAAACTTCAAGTGCTGAAAGAGAAATTAAAAAATATCATAGACATTGTGATTTTTCCTTACTAAAAATGGAGACAAACTTCGTTTAATTAACTAGAGCCTTATTTTCTATTATGAACTTTCATATTCGAAAACTCTCATTCATCTAGGCCGATGAGTTGTAAGTTCTGATTCGAGAAGAACAACTTTGAAAAGATATCGGACGTCAAACTTATTCTATAATCCGTTAGGATACGCTTAACGCCGTTGAAGCAGCGTTCGCAATCAGCAGAACCGGCGGACAGAACTAAGTATTTGCGAGCGAACTGTTCGATGATCGGGAATGCTGCTTTTGATACTGGTGAGTTTCAGAAGAATATAGGTTTTTCTGATGTAGTAGGCTTCGAACTCAACCATTTTCCGAACTCCTAAAATTTTCTGATTGAACAATTTCAAACTCATTCTTGTTTCTTTTTTTAAACTTATAATAAGTTACTTATTCTTGTTTCGTGAATGTTCAATTTTTAAACTCATTCTTGTTTCGTGAATGTTTTCTTAATTCTGTGCTTATCGCCACTATTTTGCATTGAAAAATGTAGATAAATTATTATAACTCACGCCCGAATTTTCCTAAATCATTTATAGCGCCTACAATAATGAGGGTGAGTTCACATCAAAAATATTCACACAAAAAACACACATGAATTGTGTGATTTTCTAGTTATTTAGCATAAAAGGTAACCAAAATTGGTTACAAAAACTAAAAATTTTGGTGAAATATTTGATTTTTTTTTGGTTTTTGTAGACCTTTTTTTAATTTTTTGAGGCGATTTTTTTTGAAAATAGAAAAAAACAACAAAATCAAAAAGCGACAACGAAAAAAGCCCATCCCTGATTATAACTACATGTAACATGTTCCTCAGAGAAATTTTTTTTAAACGAATTTCTATAAAGTTTTTATGAACAATATTTAGCAGAAAAATACGGCAAAAAATCCGGGCCAAGCCGGTGATCGAAACCGGGACCTCTCGCACCCAAAGCGAGAATCATACCACTAGACCACTTGGCCGGTAGCTCGCAATACTTCAATATGTGTAATAAACAAAAACTTTGAGTGAAGGTCACCTGAAAGAAAAGTCATAAATCTTGGTATTGATTTTTTAATTGTTAAGAAGCTGATTTAAACGACGATTAGGGTTTTCATCAATTATTGTTCTGTCAGCAGGACACAATATAATCTTCATTAACGAACATTGGCATTGTTTAAATATTCTAACAATATTGAGCCTTTTTCTTTGTAATATTGGTACAGGTTCACTTGGCCGTTCTAAGCCTGGTCCTCTATCATAACAAGTAAACTTTACAATGAGATCATGTGATCGAGTAAAGCGCCAGATCCAGATAAGCACCATAAGGGATACCACTCTCATATAACATTTATGTTTATGTATAATATAATTTGTTTATAAAAAATTAATTTTGACTTTATAAAGAACTATAGGAACAAAATTTGATCTTTGAACGAATATAAAAGAAATGTAAGGCTAAAAGCGAGTATTTGAATAGAATCTTCAATGCTTTACATAATAATATTTGCTTTAAAAGTGATTTGGCAACTTTTTCGAAGCAATGCAAATTAAACGATCTCAAACAAAATTTGTCAATAATAACACATAGTACTCATTCAATTCACACTCCTATCTCTTGGGTACAACATGTCGCCGTTACTTTGGCAAAGTCCGCCATCTCTAAACCCGGCCAAGGCAATCGAAAGACTCTTCAACTAATGGCAATGTGTTCCTGAACTCTAAACTAATCGAAACTGACAATGAGAGTGACTGTGATGCATAAGAGTATCAAATGCGCCGTACTAGTTTCGATGAATTTCAGTGGGGCATTGCCAAGCCATTTCTCGTGAGAATTCAGTACCAAATAAATTCA
This sequence comes from Allodiplogaster pararmata, assembly GCA_964056735.1. NCBI lineage: Eukaryota > Metazoa > Nematoda > Chromadorea > Rhabditida > Diplogasteridae > Allodiplogaster > Allodiplogaster pararmata. The sequence goes on from OZ057403.1 coordinate 45,627,421, forward strand.
CACTCTTTTGTCTTCTTATTTGTTTAGGAATTATCTATGACATTTTTTGTGATGACATTAAACGAGAAAAAAAAGTTGAAGGGTTAGATTCAACTGCAAATAAAACACTATCAGAGAACAGCGACAATCAAACTGAGAAGAAAACCGACAACAAAAAATATAATTCAAATAAGAAAAAAACAACGAATTTTTTAACGAATGAAATAACCTGGAAACTAATTTAAGCTAACTGCGAGCTATTCATTCCACGTTGTAAAAAAAACTGTTAGTGAGCGAGTCTTTGTAAGGATATGTATCACTTCCGGCACTTGTCTAGTTCGACGTAGGCTCCTCCTCCTTTATTTTGAAGCACAATGTTGCTCCTGTTCTCTTTCATTTCCCTCTCTTTCTCATCCCTCTCCCTGTTATTTTGCATACGCTTAGGCTTAGTAACAGTTCACGCTAACGAGGCCGTACGGTTTAGGCTGTTGTATGTATGGGCCTTAAAATAGACATTATATTGTGCGCGTGTGTAGCTCAGTGGGTAAGAGCATTCGCCCGGAATGCGAAAGGTCGCGGTTTCGGTTCCCGTCGCATCACACGATTTTTGCTAAAGTTTCTGCGAACAGTCCGCTCCTCTGTTCGGTAAAAAATTCGTTGCTTGAGACCAACGAGGAGTAGGGTAAACTCTAATTTACATGGGGACCGAGCCGGGATGAGAAGAGAGGCTAAAAAGGGATAAGGAAAAAAGGAGATAAAAGAAGAAAACCCGAGCATGAGCTAGCTCGCAAAAACAAAGGCGCCTAGACCTTTGACCCTAGACTTCGAGAGAACTCGGCATAATGTCTGGGCCTTAAAATGTGCATTATCATGTGTGCATGTGTAGCTCAATGAGAAGAGCATTCGCCCGGAATGCAAAAGGTCACGGGTTCGGTTCGGGTTCGGGCACGATTTTTGCACAAGTTTCTGCGAACAATCCGCTCCCCTGCTCGGCATAAAAATCCGTTGCTTGAGATCAACGAGGAGTAGGGTATACTCTAATTTACAAGGTTAACGAGACCGTATCAAAAAATTAGTCATAAATCCATTACTCCACCCCCGAGAAGGGAAGAGGGGCGGCGCCTACGTCGTTCTGGACAAGTACCTCACTTCCAATCATTTCAAAGAAGTCTCATACATTGGATTTAAATTAACAATCTATACGAGTCGGAGAGCTAGTAAGAGCTAACATGAGAATCGTGTTAGTACAGGAGGCAGGTCCCGTTCTTATAGTTTTATGCAGGGTTACATTTTAAAAACTTCGACTTCGGGTGATCTCCCAGGCATAAGTCACATTCACTTGTTCAAAAATGCATAAGCAACTGCTCATTCGAGCTGTGCCCTCGAGGGATAAAACGTGAGCGACTCTTGAAAGTCTTGAATTTCAGTGTTCAACAAAACCATTTCTTCAATATTTACTGATATGTTTTCCTTCTCTGCCTTCCTCCACTGAATCGCTTCACGCTTATCATTCTGGGCTGCGAAAGTTGGATGTCAGAGAAAGTAGAGACACTGAGCAATATGAGAGGTAGAGACTCTGAAGACTTGCTAGCTTCTCATTATTTTTGACCCCGCTCTAATTGACGGTCATTTTCCTATTTTTGAATAGTACAGGTGACCAAGACATTCCAGGCAGTGCAGCGTCACGAGGAGTTTAGTTCCTGTTTGCGGGTAGTGAGAGTGCGGCCACTGATAGAACCATCTTCTTCCTCATTCATAGTTGCGAGAACCTGAGAATGGAATTAGTAATTTTGACCAGGGCCGTTTTTTTTCGTTTTCGAGTTTTTCAATAATTTCCAAAAAAAACTTTTTTTTAAAGAAAATTCGAAAAAAGCTTCGAAATTTCTCTTCGATCCCTTGAAACTTTTTTTGAAAAAATCGAAAAAAATTCAAATTCAGTCAACCTGTTTACTAAAATTTTTTTCGTGTTGTTTTAGTCCTTTTCCCAAGAATAGTTTAATTTCTTACAAGCTATGTTTTTGCTTGGTGCATTTTTGATGATTTTTAAGACGTGTCAACTTGAGTTACTTTTTTAGTCTTGAATAATAAGCTTTTCATATTAGAAAAACCCCTGCAGTTATGAAAATCTGCCGTGTCAAAAGTGGAATACCCATTGATAAAGAGCTTGCTCGGAAATAATTGGTTGTTTCTGCGAGTTCTACTGATTGCGAAAGAAGTTTTAGCTCAGCCCAGAGGATACTCACTCATCACCGGAAAAGTCTATGTCTCCAAAAAAGTCTACAATTTTTCACAGCTGTTGTTTCTCAATCAGAACATCGACCTTATTGGTCCAGGTGAATGAAACAAAACAAATTTGACTTTATTCGCCCAGTCCTGATTGACTTTATTCGCCCAGACCTGATTGCGATCAGTCGGCACTTTCATTCGAGAGTAGCAACGAAAAATTTCACCAAAACAAAATTGACTTTATTCGCCCAGTCCTGATTGCGATCAGTCGGCACTTTCATTCGAGAGTAGCAACGAAAAATTTCACCAGATAGGGATGCAAGAGTGTGAATAAAAAACTATTAAATTCATCTCAAACAGCTAAAAATGGTTTTGTACATATCGTTTCCTCTCCCTTTTCCCACGCACTCCCAATTATGACTCCCCTCCCCTTTATCTTCCTTGTCATTCTCTCTAATTTTCTGTCTCTCGCTTTCTATCTCTTTTTAGCTCTCTCTCTATCATACTCTATCTTCTCAAGCACTCTTTCTTATTCCAAGCACTTTTTCTCTCTCTTCTCTGTTCCTTCTCTCCTTCATCTCAAAAACTCCTAATGCTAACCCTCTTCATCTGAAGGACCCCAGACGTGGACGAGGTCCGTCTCAGGCGGTTAAACTCTGGCCGTAGAGCATCGATGGGAGGACATTTCGTGGAGGCTGATCTCAAAAATTACTAATTTTCGGTGTTATGCTAAAAACATGAGAAAATTGTAGAAGAGAGTCAGTGGATTGCTCTAAATAAAATGTCTTGGGTTAGTAGACTTACGTACTGTTTTTTTTTTAAATTGGAAAATCACAGGTAGTGATTGTCAGCGGAAAGCTTCGCAAGCATTAAAGAGAAATCGACAACTTCAAATAAAAAAATTTTGAAAGCCAATTTCGTCCAATTTGTCTCATTCTCCAATCAAAAAATGTTGTGATGTGATGGATAGGCAAATAGTTTTCGATTAGGAAAAAGAAACGATTATGCTAGAAAATTATGCAATCTGAATTTTTCGGTAAAAACATGCACTCGAAAAAAAAGCAACTGAAGAGAAAATAGCAAACTTTTCTGAACTTTCTATATTTCTTACAAAACTTCTATCTTAGGGAAAGAACTGATTACTAAAAGAGAAAGAAGACGAAAAACCTTATAGAGACACTTGTGAGTGAAGTTATGCGAAACACAAATAGTCATGAAAGAAGAAAGAAATACACATAGTCATGAAAGAAGAAAGAAATACACATAGTCATGAAAGAAGAAAGAAATACAAATAGTCATGAAAGAAGAAAGAAATACAAATAGTCATGAAAGAAGAAAGAAATACAAATAGTCATGAAAGAAGAAAGAAATACAAATAGTCATGAAAGAAGAAAGAAATACACATAGTCATGAAAGAAGAAAGAAATACAAATAGTCATGAAAGAAGAAAGAAATACACATAGTCATGAAAGAAGAAAGAAATACAAATAGTCATGAAAGAAGAAAGAAATACAAATAGTAATGAAAGAAGAAAGAAATACAAATAGTCATGAAAGAAGAAAGAAATACAAATAGTCATGAAAGAAGAAAGAAATACACATAGTCATGAAAGAAGAAAGAAATACAAATAGTCATGAAAGAAGAAAGAAATACACATAGTCATGAAAGAAGAAAGAAATACAAATAGTCATGAAAGAAGAAAGAAATACACATAGTCATGAAAGAAGAAAGAAATACAAATACATAAGAATTGGATACGAAGATAAACGTGCGGCTAGTTGAAAGGTGTTTTTTAATGCTCTTCATGCAATTCAAAATATGAAGTAGTTGACAATGATATACATAGAAAAGCACATCACAGTGTGGAAAATGAAGTAACTAGAAGCATTCTAAAAAAGGGCTAATTAAAATTAACGAAATGTAAGGTCATGAAAAAGAAGAACACTCAACCAGGCTCGCATCCGTCAAGCTGCTGTAAATGAAGACAAGTTCGATGAAAACGTTCATTCTCAAGCGTTACAAAGTATAAAAAAGCGGCACTTTTTACTTTAGCCCCCCCCCCCCTCCCAGAGGTTCCATAGGTCATACTTCTGACTCATTTACATTTTCAAAAAAGTTAATTTTACATTAAGAAAAATTTTTACATTAAAAACGCTTTTCATAAAAAAAACGCTAAGGTTTAGTAAAAAAAAATTACGCTAACCCAGCCGTACGGCTTCGTTAGCGTAATAACGAGACCGTATCAAGAAAATTACCCAATAACTGACCCAAAAACTGACCCATGGAACCTCTGGGATGGGGGGCCTAAAGTGAAAAAGTTCCAAAAAAGCATTCAGTATATTCCAAAGCTTACTGTTATGAAAACTTTCAGCTCACACTAATGAATGCTTCAGTAAAACTTACTGTGACGGCTTCGGTGATGCTGTTGCGAGTGCTTCAAGCGATTTATTTTTTAGAGAACTTAGAAACGCATTCGAGAACTGAATACTTGCTTAGCAATTACAGAACTGAAATGGTGAACAGAGAATATATTTACAATACTCGCACGATATGGGGGAGGGGTCCTTCATTAAGTAATGGTTTTTCTCCGGTGAGAACCAGCTGAAAAGAATGTCAGAATCAAGAGCATGGTTCAGTCAAAAAAGCTAAATGCATTGCTCGAACCTGTTCATCGCGTTAGACATTTTGTTGTGAGAGGCATTCGACGCGTACAACTGAAATTAATGACTCATTTTGAACTCTAACTGAATCAAACGCGCTGAGTTACACAATATAAATTCAATTCAATTCAATTCATTTATTCCATGCAAGAACAACAACTTGTAATACAATTATGAATGGTAGTTCCAATTAGCATGGACGCGTAGGATAGGGGGACAAAGAAAAAAAAATCATTCATTCAAAAGTGCTGAATGGCATTCAACTAATCCAAATATCATCTAAGAAAAAAAAATGATATGAAATAGCGTCTATAGTTATTTATAATCAGAAGATTGTGTCCTATACATATGTATGTAAATACAAATAATCGTCAATCTGTTACACTCGGACAAGGAAGCACAACTTCAAATGGAATTTTTTTTAGTCTTGTCGCAAAACTTGAAGAACTTTCGATTACAACGATATCTTCCGGAAGGGAGTTCCATATTGCTATTGATCTAGAGACAAACGTAGACAACCTAGCCGGGTAAACGATAGGCAGACGAATTCTGAGAGAGTGCGCTTGTCTTGTATTATACTTGGGGGGAGATAAAATGTATAGAAAGGAAAAATCGAGAGAGCATTTGTTATGTAAACATTTGTGCAAAAAACATAGATCTCTGAATGCTCGACGATATTCTAATGACTCAGTTTTGAGCAGTTTCAATCTCTGAGAATAAGGCAGGCTTACATTACCACATCTATATAACAGCCTTCTAGTAAAATTACGTTGTACATATTCTAAATCATTGATGAGGTATTTCGTGGTAGGGGACCAAATTTCAGTCCCGTATTCGAGAATCGGTCTAACGTATACATTAAAAGCAAGCATGAGCATTTCGCATGATTTGGTCTTGGAAGCCTTCAGAATAAGGTTTGCAGTAGAAGAGGCTTTTTTACAAATCTTCTCAATATGAGAATTGAAACGGAAATCATGAGTTAACAAAATCCCTAAATCTTTAACCTGGTTGGTAACAATCAATGGAATATGGTTGATAGAGTAGGGGTGAAACACCGATTGCTTGCCTATATGAAGAACAGTACATTTAGAAGTTGATAGAGTAAGGTTCCACTGAGTGCACCACTCAAATATATTGTTGACTGCTGTTTGTAAGTCATCTGAATATAAGGGTACTTGTGCTAGCAGCTTAACATCATCGGCAAAAATACTGAAGCGAATAGTAGCAGGGATAACTTTCTTGATGTCGTCAATGAACAGTAAAAACAACAACGGGCCTATTGAAGAACCTTGAGGAACACCACTTAAAACTGAAGCTGGTACTGAGTTGATACCATCGATGATCACTGATTGTTTACGGGAGTCGAGGAAAGAAGAGATAAATTTAAGTGCTGGCCCTACAATACCAAGTGAATTCAATTTAAACAATAGAAATCGAATATCTACAGAATCAAAAGCTTTTGAGATGTCTAGGAAAATTACATCAATATCAATACTTGAACTCAGAGAGTGGGTTATGAAGGAATATGATTCGGCTAAAGAAGTGATTGTCGATCGATTAGGTCGAAAACCGGCTTGAAAAGGGGAGAGCAATGAACGCTCTTCAAGATACTTTGAAATAGAATTAACAATAACTTTTTCCATTACTTTAGAAATCGAGCAGGTTAAAGAAATGGGTCTGTAATTTGATAAGATAGGAGGTCCTTTGTTTTTGAGCAGAGGCTTTACAATAGCAAACTTCCACATATCGGGTACGATTCCAGTCATTAAACAGTTGTTGAATAAAATACGCAGAGGTTTCAACAACGCAAATTTACATTTTTTGATAAAAATGTTCGGAATGGAATCGGGTGAGGTATTACATTTATTCTCTAACTTAGAAACAGCCTCGATTATCATTTGATCATCAATTATTTCAAGAGAAAAGTGTTGATCGAAGGGAGCTAAAATAGGGACAGGAAGAACATTCTGAGACGGTTCAGAGAAAGTTGATGAGAACTGAGAAGAAAACATTTCAGCTTTTATGGAAGGGTCCGTCACTACCGTTCCACTACTGTCATACAAAACATAGGAATCGTTTTGAGATTTAATACGATTTGTACAATACGAGAAAAACTGTTTACGGTTGCCTTTAACAATCAGAGAAGATTCCTTAGATGTTTCAAAATCATAAAGCTCAGAAGAAAAAATTCTTGATAGATTTTTACAATATTCGGAGTAAGGAGCAGTAATTGAAACTTTCTGAAGCTTATTGAATAAGCGTTGAATACGCGCTGGATATCTATAGGAGGACGAATTAGGAACAACAGTTGGCACAAAGCGATCGATAAGGTCACATAGTAGATCAACGATATAGTTGTAAGCTTGATTAGGGTCAAGAGATGATAATGCCAAGGTCCAATCATGACAGTAAATAAAGTACTCAATCATATGCCAGTTTGCCTCAGAATAAAGTTTTATAGGCTTGATTATGTCATCGAATACTTTGGAGGTAATACAATCGAAACAAATAGAATTATGATCGCACTGGGATGTGAAGGGAGCAATAACACTAGAAGAAGAGATAATCGGATGATTGCATAAAAGAAGATCAAGAATGTTCTGACTTCGAGTCGGCATCAGAATGTATTGAGTGAAATGGTTATCACAACAGTAATTAAGAAATTGAGTAGAAGAATAGCTCTTAGAACACGTCAACTTGTCCCAATCAATACAAGGCAAATTCAAATCACCAACGATTATGAGAGGGACATTGGGAATGGTATTTAAAGAGAAGTATGCTAATAACTCATTCATGATATCGTCTGGGGCACTGGGAGATCGATAAACACACATTAATCTAACCCGAGAAAAATATGAATTTTTGTCACTACATTGTAACTCAACTGTAATAGCTTCACATTCTGAAACTGACATCGACGAAGTTGCTACTGGACTGAGTCTAAATTGCACTAAAATTGCTACTCCGCCACCTCTGTTACTGATATTAGAGTTTCTATCAGAACGAAAAACAGAATATGGTTTATTTGAATGTAAAATGACATCAGGTTCACTATCGTGTAACCAAGTTTCTGAAAAGCAAATAGCATTGTATTGCGTTAAAGATAATAAATGATTAAGATCGTACAATTTATTCCGTATAGAGCGACAATTACTATAGTAAAAACTAAAATTTCCTCTAATACTATGTTGGCTATTCCAAATATCAGAAGAAGTAAACAGGCTATCGCCATCAGCACTACTGACCTATTTCTGTACATCGTTTGCGTCCATCCTTTTTCCTCTTGTCACCGTCACGTTTTGAAGAGAACCATTAGCCTCAGCGTCTGTCTTCGGAGTGTATAGAGGACGCGGATGAGAGAATCGAATGAGCCTTGTTCCTTGTACCCCCCACTCCATCAATCCAGCTTTGTCGTTTCTTTCTTTAGCGAGTTTCTTGCAGTCCTTCTCGAGTTGGAGTCCTTCTCTGGTAAGGTCTTCTCTCGCGTACGCGTGAGGAAATATGCGAAGTACTTCAGGACGACGGACTCGTAGTTTTCGAAGTACTTCTGTTCGGAGAGATGGCGATGGAAAATGAATCTTAAGAATTCTTCTCTTGTTCTCTTCATTTCCGAAGCGTCGATGAGTGATAGAACCTTGGTTGAATGCATTAGTGAGAGAAGGTATATTGAGTTCACTAACGAGAGAATCAAGAAGT
>OZ057403.1:45636181-45836955 GCA_964056735.1 Allodiplogaster pararmata
ACGAAACTCGCTTTGCATGTGTTGGGGGAAGGTAGCTCAGTGGGGACTCCAGTGCTGTCTCAACCACAACAAACAATGTTACGCAGTCAGAAGTATAAACTACAGTAACTTAAAAGTTTAAATTATACAAAAAGTTTTTGGTGTTTAGCGTCAAAACACTGAAATTTTTATATTTTTTGTTGAAATTGTCGTTATTCTTTTCTATAAAAACATTTTTTTATTGTCAGCCAAGTACATATCTCAAAATACAATAGTAAAAAAGTATAGAAATTTTAAAAATGCTACTTTTCTTCCTTGATTTTCCCGGTTACCTATTTGCCCGCTGAAAGGCTTCTCTGGCGAAGCAGAGTTGCAAACCTAATCTTCAAAAAATATTGCTAGTGTATTGAGCTGAAGTATTAGAAATCTAATACTTAACGTTCATCAAAAAAATATAAACTTACTTTCTCTTTCAGTGAACGAGTTGGTTTCTACTGCAGCGATATCCATGAGGATCCCGGAGCGAAGAGTGTGTATTACAGTACCGTAGAGCACGGTCATCACGACAAGCGGTATCAGAAGTAGTACAATCGTCATGTACACCTAGGAAGTGCATACTTGAGTAATAAGTAGAGCTGAGTAGTAGGAAAGCCACCAAAGGATGTTTTTGTGACGTTTAACTTATTTTCTCATAACTCTTCTTTTTAACTTAGAAATTTTTAATGTTTGGAAAAAAACTTTGAAAAAAGAAATTTGGTAGACGATTCGATGAAATTCGTGAACGTGTTTGGCAGTAAGTCAAAATAACTTAGTTGTTCATAAAAGTATCCTTCAAAAACAGCTCTTACTAATCTGATAACAGTGAATCATTCAGTGCCTTCTTCGCTACGCTTTTTTGCATCAAAAGACAAATGTAAACCCTTTCAAAATGAAATCCTTTTAACCTGATAATAAAAGTGAAGAATAGGATGGAGCAAAGGAGAGCAGGAGAGTCCATTCAAGCCGTTCATCTCATATGCAATCTGCTCATACATGAATGGCATCAATGCATTAGAAGCCACAGCAACCAGCCACACTAGCGATATCATCGCGTACGCATGGGATCTGCCAACAGAAATACTGGGTTGAGTTTCCCTCCCGATTCTTCCTTGAAACCCATTCCAAAATTTAATTGAACCGAAGGCAAAAATTACGCGTATTAATAGTCTAAAAGAATATATTTAAAGGTGTACAAGTAGTATTTTCTAGCTTTGATGTACTATGTATACAAAGTCCGCAATTGAAAAAAAGGTTGTTGATAAGTCTCTCCCTTTTTGAAAGGTTTGTTTTAATTTATGTATGTAACGATAGTTCTTAGTTCTTGCCCTTTCTTTTAGTTCTTTTTTCGACCCAACTGTACTTTTTCCGAAACAATGAGAGGTGTTTTCAACAATTATTAGTATTCGTCAGGAGAGGAGTTTTGTGAAGTCATTGCGAGTCTTCCAAAAGTTTTCACTGCTTACTCAGATGACTAGGAGTATTCAACGTCCTTGCAATTCTTAAACGCCCTAGCAATACTAGTTAAAACAGCATACACCGACCGAGTTTGCCAAATGCGTGAATGCAAAGGCCGACAAATTGCGTAATATCGTTCGAATGCAATGACGGCGAGAGTGTAGGCGGATGCTGTTACTACAACCGCTGAAAGTAATCGATTCAATAAAAAATGTTTTATGACTTAGGCGTGTTTTAGTTTGAATATCAAACCTATAAAGTTTTTTTTTGGATAAATGACTACTGTATTATAGATGCATTTTTGTTCAATTCTTCGGATCAACGCTCGAAGACCACATGGGTGTGTTCATACTTTTTTTTTATCCTCGAGGTTGAATAGCATAATTATTTTCGTGTTTGGTTTCAGTGACCTGTTTTCAAATTCTCTCTCTTTTTTTCCCTTTCTCTATATCTCTTCTTTCTTTTCATACCCCTGTACCTGTCTTTGTTTCTATTTTTCTTTCTCTCTCTATCTTCCTTTATCTATCTTTTTTCACTCGTTCTTTATCTCTTTCTACCTCTCTTTTTTCTTTTTCTCTTTTTTATACCCCAATACAGTGAGTAACTTGAATCTCTTTTAAAAGTAACTTGTTTATAGAGAGCTAGGCAACAAAGTGAAAGAGGCAACTGACGCTGTAAGTATGCGAAAAGCTTGCAGAGGACGTTTCCAAACACCCAGCAATTCATTACCTTAAAGCGCATTTTCATCTTTAAACTTTTGTCTATTAGTGTAATTGATATGTAGTTGTTTTTAGGAAGCGTAACAGGGGTTGGGTAAAACATGAGAGATGATTATGGGTTCACTTCACTCTTTCATTACTCCCTCTACCGAAAAAAAATGTACAATATAAATGACTTCAAACCTAAATAAATGTCTCGTGTCTTATTCATCTTCTTCATTCAAGATCTTTTGTGGGAATATTATTAAACCATGTTACGTTTATTTGCTTTCTAACGTTCCTCTCTCGATCTCTTTTTTTATTTATTTTACTGATTAGTCACCATATTTTACTGATTAGTCACCGTATTTTACTGATTAGTCACCATATTTTACTGATTAGTCACCATATTTTACTGATTAGTCACCATATTTTACTGATTAGTCAACATATTTTACTGATTAGTCATCATATTTTACTGATTAGTCATCATATTTTACTGATTAGTCATCATATTTTACTGATTAGTTACCATAGAGAGTAGCGTCGGTGGCATGCAGATGGCGGAGAGCATCACGTCAGTCATGGCCAGATTCAGAAGATATGTATTTGTAATGGACCGCATCGTTCTTTGCTGCAAGACATTTCTAAGTTCAAAAGTTTCTTTTCAACAGTCTCTCAAAACGCTCTCCGAAATAAGATTTGGAATTCGATTCCCTGCTCCAAAAGCTGTTTTTCATCCTTACGAGCCGGTTTTCATCCCTTCAAATGCACTGTTTTTTAGTGTACATAGCATGTATCTACATAAACATTTTTTTAACCGGGTTTGGATAATGATTAGATAAAAACCATTACGAACTAGTTTTCGATGGCTGCTCAAAAATCCAACAGTTAAAATTTTGAGAAAAAAATCGAACAGTAAAAAACAACAAAAAAAAATTCCTTAAACTTTACACTCAAGTCTTATTTTGAGTACATTTTACTATAATATCATCTTTAATCAGTTTTTTGAGACTCTAATACTTTATTTTTTAGACGCTATTTTTCTTACAAAAACATGAGCTGCTAAAAATTTTCTCTTTATGTTTTTCAAAATGTATGTTTTTGATTGACTGATATTTTCCAGGCTCTTGCCCAATTTTTCAAATCGTTTCAAACTTGAAGTGTCAACTCCATCAGACCGAAACGGGTTTTTCTCGCACAAAGTTTTAATTTGCGGCACAAACTGCTTATTTCAGGCGGGATACTCCCCCCTCTTTATCCAGCACACGCATTGGAATGTTCTCCCTGGTTGACTGCCGGTGTGCAAGAGAAAGTTCAAGAGGCGTACAAGTAGTACGAATTTTTTCTAAGCCAAATGCTGGGTTAATCTGCCCAAGCCAAGGCAGACTCAAAACTTAACATAATACTATTGCGTTACGCCAGAACCTTACGCCAGAAGGAGTTAATGATCAACATTATTTACATCTGAGATACTTGAATAGCTTTGAGAAAAGAGTATTTAAAAACCTCTGCATCAAAACAAATTGGTCAATAGTACGAGCCTGTTTCGATCATTTTAATTGTTCTTGTTGTTTTCTATAGATTGATTTACTCCATTCTTTTTTCATTGGAGAACGGGCTGATGGAGCAATGTTTTCACTAGAACATTCTCCTATTCCGTGCTTTGTTTAGACGCATTCCTCCTATTTCACAAACAGCGTCTCTCTCTGTGTGTGTGTCTCTCTCTCTCTCTCTCACTCCCTGCTCTCTCTCTCTCTCTCTGTCTCTCTCACTCCCTGCTCTCTCTCTCTCACTCCCTGCTCTTTCTCTCTGTCTCCCTCACTCCCTGCTCTCTCTCTGTCTCTCTCACTCCCTGCTCTCTCTCTCTGTCTCTCTCTCACTCCATGCTCTCTCTCTCTGTCTCTCTCACTCCCTGCTCTCTCTCTCTCTCTACTTTTCTCTCACTCTTCCTCACATTTTATTTCTATCATTTCGCACTTTCTCTATCTCTGTTTCTCTATTTATCTCTCAAACCTATGCTCTTTCAATGACCCACACTCTTTGTTATTCCCCTCTTTTCCTATCTTTTTCTGTATATTCACCTTTCTCGCTCTATTTCTCTTTCTTTCTAACGCACTTTTCTCCCGTTCTTGTCTCGGGGTTTTCTTCAACTTGGCGAATATAACAGTCAAACTTCAAACAAAGCCCTGTGAAAAAAATGGTGAATATTCTCGAGAGACTCATAAATGGTCACAGAAAGCGGCAGTCCTCATTACTCATCTCAAAAGGCTCCGATATTATACCACAGTTTGTGAAAGACGCTGACTTCATCGATTCAAAAATGCTTCTATAAAGACCCATTCCAACCGTAGTGAACTTTTTTTTAAAATCCCAATCCGAGTGAACTTTTTAGCATTCCATTCTTTTTCTGTAATGAGTTTCAAGCGGAAGATTATATCAAAAACTGGGGTTTGAAAATAGCAAAGATGAAGTACCAGTAAAAGGCGGAAGAAGAGACAAGGAACCCCATACCGCATCATATCATATACCCGGAATGACAACGCCTAACAAGAACAGCTCAACTCATTCTTTTTTCTCTGTTAATCGCCCCAAGCAACGATGGGCCGAGACCACAATGAACGAAATCCATCGCACGGGCAAAAATTGGCACTCGGCTAGGACCGAACCTCCGCTGCCTAACCGGGGCTTGTAGAGAGTTAACCAATACACCAACCGAGCACACATTGTCCCATGCGATTTTGTTGTCAACTTATTCATGTAAACATTTTGTTTTTTTTAACCAGCTAGGAGAGGTAAAACTGCAGTTATGGAGCGTTAGAATTCAGCTTTTCACTTTGTCAAAGTAATCTCTGCAAAGTGATCTCGTTAAACGCTCTAATGTCTCACCACGAATTGCCGTGAGAAGAAAAATGGAACACGGTATTTTTCATATTCATATAGAATTACGTCCAACAGTAAAGTTATTATATAAAAAAATACCGTAGTCCATTTTTTCTTCTCACGGATTCGTGGTGAGACATTAGCGCGTTAACGAGATCACTTTGCAGAGATTACTTCGACTAAGTGAAAAGTTGATTTCTAACGCTCCATTAGACAGCTTAATATGTGATTGAGCTAGTGGTACTTCAAAGTCGAATAATTTATAACCCTGAAGATGTGATGTCTCCTATTCGTATTTTTGAAAAGCTAACACGTCCATCACAAAAGTCTGAACGTTAAAATTAGCCTGGCAGGAAGCTTTGAGTAAAGCGCATTTGACGTATTTTAGTCATAAAACGTTAGGAAAAAAAAATCATGAAAGTGGGAAAAAAGGTGGAAATATGCTTGTCCCGTTTCTGTAAGAAGGTTTTGTTGCTGTTTTATACACACATATAAGCCTAGCAGTTGCCGCGTTTTCTGTTACCAGGAAAAAGTTGCCTATTCTAGAAAACCGGATCATGCGAGGGTATCAGTTCCATTCTTTTGTTCCTTTCCGAGAGAAGATCGCCATTGTATTATACATATGACGGACTCTCCCATCCGTATTTGAGAAGACGCACATGTACAGTACCGCCCAAAATGTTATAATATATTGAATTATTGAACATAACTTTTCCCAAAAAAACGAATGAAGATCAAATTTTCAGATATTTTTTACAAGCCAATTTCACATGTTTCGAGTAATAGAACAAGTTTGGAAAATGCTTTATTAGGTTTATTCGTAAAAAAATTGGAAATAGTAAAAAGTGCTTATAGAGATGTTCAGTTTTTTCGAAGTAATAAAACAAATATTCTAGTATTTGGTGGCATATCCTTTCGAGTCAATGACTGCCTGACATCTACGAGGCATAGAATCAATCAAAGAGTCAATGGTTGCCTGCGAAATCGCCTTCCATTCCTCCTCTAGCTGCTTAAACTTTTCATCAGCATTTCTGCATGTTCTTCCCGTCAATTTTCGTTGCAAATGTTTCCATAAATTTTCGATGATGTTCAAATCGGGAGACTGGCTCGGCCAGTCCAAAACATCCACATGCCGACGGCGAAACCAGTTCTGAACGTGCTGAGATCGATGTTTCGGGTCGTTATCTTGTTGAAAGGTGAACCCACGGCCGAATTTGGAGAGGGCCCAAGGGCGCATAGTGCTTTTTATTATGTTCTCATAGCCGTAACGATCGAGATTTCCGACAATACGTCTAATTGGACCCATGCCGCTGGCGGAAAAACAGCCCCAGACCATCACATAACCACCGCCATGTTTGACTGTGAGCGACTGGTATTGCGGCAGGAAACGCTTGCCCGCTGGACGTCTTACCCACCTCAGACCGTCACTGCAGAACATATTAAACTTGGATTCATCGCTCCAAACAATCTGAGACCACTCACGGCGTGTCCAACTGAGGTGATCCTTAGCCCACTGAACTCGAACTTTACGATTTTTTTCGCTGATGAAAGGCTTCTTTGCAGGCCGCCTTCCATTCAGTCCAGCGGCTTTCAAACGGCGTTTGATGGTAGTTATTGAAGGAGCAGGAGTCGCGGGCGTTGATATGATAGCTTGAATGTCTGTAGCAGTGCGTTTCGGGTCTTCGCGAGATGCGCGCAGGATGCTTCGGTCCATGTACCTCGAAGTTACGCGGGGTCTCCCCGAACTTGTCTTCACGATGACTCGTCCCTGCAATTTTTTTGTGTTCCAAAGTTATTCAGTTGTAGAAAATTCGTTTACCTGGGTTCGAAAACGCCGGAGGATATGGGAGATAGCGCTCTGAGTTACCCCGAACTGCTGAGCGAGCTCGCTCTGTGACCGGCCCTGTTTCGCCCCAGCAAAAACAGCTTCTTGCATTCTTTTACTTGTATTTCGATGTCAAACAGTTCGAACCATGACTTGAAACAAAATTTTTATGAATGAAGTTCGGTAAACAAAAAAAATCAACTAAAAAAATCATGGAGAAAAACTGAAAAATGGAAGATATCCCAATTTCGGTGTATTTCCTGGAGATAATTAAGAAATCACTCAAAACGACGTCCGGTACGGTACAGACACCCAAAAAAACTTCTGTGAAAATTTGAGCTTTGAATTTTATCTTTGAAAAAAGTTATTTTCAATAACCCTATTTATTATAACATTTTGGGCGGTACCAAATAAACTTTTTCGGAGTATTTAACTTATTGAAAACTTTTTCAAAACGTGGTATTGACATTTACGGCAGCTTTTCATCAAAAGCGAAAAAGTTGAGTCTCGTGCCGTATTATTCCTTCCCACCTGATCTACTAGGGTCCTACTTTTGAGCACTCATTGAACTGCCTAAACAATCTGGGTTTACCGGGTTTATTAAAGATCTTGGAGTTATAATTTCAGAGAACCATTCTTTTTCTAATCATATTACTGACATAGTTAATAAAGCAACTAAACGTGTAAACTTTCTTATTATAGCAATAAAATCGTGTAATCCCATAGTTTTGACACATGTTTACAAAGCTTACATACGTTCTATTTTAGAGTATGCTTCCCCTGTATATGATCCACACTTGTTATACGAAAAGCGTATGCTTGAAAATGTCCAGTATCTAATTTTAAGACGCCTTTTCTTTCGCTGTAATATACCATGGACTTGTTATAGACTAGCTTGTGAAATGTTTGATTTGCAATCTTTACTGGATAGAAGACAAATAGCAACTTTTCGATTACTACATTCTATTTTGATCGGCTCATCCGATGTTTTGATCACTGATTTTTTCTCTATCAAAAAATCAAATACTCGTGGCCTCTCAAAAAAGCTTTTTCCGCTTGTTAAAGCTAGTGACAACATTACTGCTCATTCGTTTTCTTACTGCTCAACAACATGGATGATAGCATTCTTAACATTTCTTCTGAATCATTCTCTAACCGTGTATTGTTGATAATTCCACGTCAGTATTTAAGATAAGATTTTGTTTACAACTTTAATTGGAATTTCATTTCATTCAATACTATTTTTATTTATATACGAAAGCAATGTGAGTGCGATGCCTTTTGCTGGATACTTTGTGATTGTTTGTAACATCTGTAATGATAACGAGATAAAGATGATGATGATGATCTGCACATTTCTCTTATAACCAAATATAACCAATGCACATACAAGTTGAGTGTCAGTTGTTCCTTCTCGAACTATTTTAAATAATACATGATGAGAAATAAAACACTTCCTGTAATATCATTAAGGAGAATCTGTTTGAGTTTGTACGTATGGCAGTGAATATCATACATACATATATGTATGTATGTATGTAATCTATTCATCCTCTGCGTCTTATTCACAAAATCGAGTGGTCTTCTGTCTGTTGGATAAGAGCAGAAGTTTGAGAAGTTATTCTGGTTATTTAAATTGTTTTTTGATCTACCTCATGTAAATATTCCGGGCGAATTCCAAGTTTCTTCAATAAAACCTTTGCTTCTTCAAAATCTCGTTAGTTTGATATTAATGGGATGTCCAAGATCAATGAGAAAATTTCCCTGAACTCTCGCTTTCTTCCTTCTACCACACCTTCTGGCAACAAAAAAACACTGTAGTATGATACCACTGGCCAAATGAACTGCATTTCTACATAACTGTTCACTATGCGCATACATTATATTCTTTCTTTCGATAAAAATAATTTTAAAAGCGTAATTTTTTCCGTTCTTTACACTTCCTGTCACTTTCTCTCGTGCCTTCTATCTTGGTTTTATTCGCATATTTTTTTTAAAAAAATTCCTCTCATCTTCTGTTCTTTGTAATTCCTCGTTTTTGTTTCTCTGTTCCGTCCCCCTCTCTCTTCTCTCTCTCTCTCTCTCTCTCTCTCCCTCTTGCTCTCTCTCTCTCTCCCTCTTGCGCTCTCTCTCTCGCTCTCTCTCTCTCTCTTGCTCTCTCTCTCTCTCTCTCTCTCTCTCTCTCTCTCTCTCTCTCTCTCTCTCTCTCTCCCTCTTGCTCTCTCTCTCTCTCTCTCTCTCTCTCTCTCTTTCTCTCTCTCTCTCTCTCTCTCTCTCTCTCTCTCTCTCTCTCTCTTTTCAGTTGTCTTTCTCTTTTTCTCGTTCATCCTTAAAGACACCATTCCTTTATATGGTAATTTGTATATAGATGAGGTTGGAAAAAAGGCAAAACCCATCGCGATGACCATAGAATTCGCGGTATCCAAATGCTCATTCATTCTTTTTCACGCCAATCCCAAGAGAATCGGAAATTGATTCCTACGGTCAACTTCAGCGGGTATCTGCATAGAAAAAGAACTAATATGTTTGAGGACCAAAGTCCTCAAACATATTAGTTCAAACATAACATTATTACCTAAGTTTTTTTAAGCTGGAAAAAAAACAGAAATATTTTAGCTTCTTAGATGTTCTGAGGGCACAAAGTTATGCAATTTGTAAAATGCACAGAAAAGTTAAAGCTTATATTTGGTGAATTGTACTTCGCAGTCAACTTCCTTTATCTACTTTTTGACTTAATATTTTACCATGTTATTTGAATAACAGGAAAGAAATTATTTGTGTAATAAAAAGATAAAGATGAAATGCCTGAAGTTTCTTTTTAAAGCCAGTTACGAAAACAAATAACTTTTGATAATCAGAGAGCCTTTTTTGAGAATTGATAAATGAGACGAAGCTAATTCCAGATTGTAGTTTTTTTTCTCGAAGCCTATAATTGCCAAACCTAACTCTCTATATCTATTTTCTCTCTCTCAATTTCACTTTCTATATCTCTGCTTATATCACTTGCTCTATCTTTATCTCTATTCCTATCTTTTTTCTTTTTTAAACTCTCTATCTCCCGCTCCATCTTCTACGAGAGCTTCTCGATTTTCCCATCTACACTCGCATAAGGTTTGTGATAATGAAAAAATCTTCGTCCTTGTTTTTTTTCTCCTACGAAGATCATGTATTCACTCTGTTAATCTGTAGAAAAAGCTTATTGTGCCAGTCTAACAAAGTTAGTGCGGCTCAAATCACTTTCTTAAACGTTTTCAGGGCTTGCAAAAAATTAGAACTCAACTTATAGTGTAGTTTGTTTGACCACTTGAGCTTCCCGAAAAACGATTTTTTATGATCCAACATAATTTTTCTTCTTTTTTCTAAAGATAGGGATCCGAAAAAAAATTTACGAAAAAAGTTTGGTTGAAATGTTATTTACTCATTTAATCTATTTATTTTGTATATTTTGGATCTTAACAAAATACTAAAACAGCAAAATTTCCTGTTCCCTAGCGTTCATCACGCTGTGAAATAGGTTCCCGGATAAATACGAAATTGTCATTTCTTTCACACTGATGGAGCTTTTTTCGCGGCTATGCATCTTAAGAGATGCGTGAGTTTTCTGCACATAAAGGTTCGACGCAAGAAACATACAAGTAGATAAATCAGACTCAGTTCCGTTCGCGAAGAGGACCCATGAGAGACTCGATTTCTACATCTCCCTTCAGAGATAATAGAGTAGGAGAAGAGAAGCCACCATTAGTAGCCTCGAAAAAAAGCAAGAGAAGAAAAAAACAAGTAACATTAACAAATACAAGTAGTTCTAATTCGAAATAAAAAACATTGATTTGAAGTGAGAGCTTTATAGAGTGAGATAAGTGGAACAAGAAAAAGGAGTTAGTGACTTGGACTTTTATACTACAAATTGCTATTTTTTTCAAATTTTAGAAACGTTAACTATCAATAAAACAAAAACTTTTTCAAATTTCATCGTGGAAAAAACTTTTCAGTTTGGATGCGTTCATTCTATGAAAAAGTACTGTATTTATTATGAAACCTGGAGTATGACAGCGATAACCAGAGAGTTTCCAATTATTGAGAGTGCGAAGATGATCACGAAGGAGATGCAGATGAGGTAGGTCTCCGTCGAGGGCCGAAAATAGCACGCATCTCCCGCCGCTGCTCCCGATGACTCATTCCAGCTCAATCAATAACTAATTCAACTCAATAAATCAATCCTACTCAATCAACAGCTCTTTCATTCCAGATAAATCAATAACTTTGTTCAAATCAGTTTTTTTTCTTCTAAACATTTCTTAGATTGACTCAACATTAACTCGGTTTATTAATTACACCTTTTCCAGAACTTGGGGCACCTAAGTCGGTTAATTTTACTTTAGCCCCCACACGGGACAAAATGCACTGCAAAAGTTCTTTTATAATTTAGCTCCCCCTTCTTGAACCTAGGGTTATAAGATGATTTTATGAAATATTTTTTTCTTTTTTTGTGTTCAAACTGAACTTTTTCTATGGGATGATTGCTCAGGATAAGGCAAGGGGGGGCAAAAATTAAAAAGGTCCGGTTATATATACCCCGATTATGTATGACGGAAAACTAAAGGTAAATTTTGGATCTTCTATTCTAGGTCCCCTCCATTTCTGCTCTTCACCTATATCCCCCTCTATTTCGGTATATTTTACTATGGAGTGGTTGGTTCTTGTATCACGGGGGTGTTAAAAGTCAGTCGGAGGCTGAAGTGAAAGTTTCCCGTCCAAGTCTAGAACAAAGGTCTAGTCAGTCGTATGAAAACACTCCCGAACTAATGCGTCAGAATCTAAAAAAAAGGTATTTATTTTACCGTGTGACTCGCTTTATTTATGTAGGTATGAATTCTTATATTTAAAGGTACTTCTTTCTCATAAAAAAGGAATACAGACTAGCTCTATCTTCGGGATAATTTTTAAAGGGTGAATTTTAACTCGAAATTGTTTTTTAAGCTCACTAAGCCTGTTAATGATTTTCTTTTTCCTAGCTTGCTAAAACTTCTCCCTCTCTCTATATCTCGAAGTTTTTAAAAGTAAACTGAACTTATATTTTTTCCTATTTTATATCTCTGTCTTCCTCTATTTTTGCTCTCTCCTCTTCTTGCCATCTTTTCCGAACACTCTAACCGTAGCAACTATGAACGGCAAAGCATTCAATGGCAGTTACTTGAAAGAGCTCGACCGCGAGTAAATTTTAGAATTTGTTTACTTCTTTGCGTAAGGAAGTGAAGCTTTATGTCTAGGCGAAAATCATCTCCTTTCTAGAAAAAAGTCAGATAGAAAAGAGAAAAAAGAGGAGAATAGCTTTGCGAGAATGAAAGATGCCAGAGGCACAAGCGAATTATCTTTGTATGCAGGGACCATTTCTATAAAACTTAAGAGAAGTAATAATAGTAGAAGTATGGCGATAGTGGCCTAAAGACTAATACTCAATGACTCAATCGATAAGTCTAGGGTGACTTATCTACCATGACTATAGTGTTGGCGAACTTGATATTGATTTTTAATTGATGACTTTATTTCTCATTTCTTTATTCCAAGCACATGAGATATCATGAAAACACAACTAAAAACAAAGTTAAATGCATGGACTTTCTTCTAAGTGGCGGTGTTTAGGGGTTGCGGTATAGATGAAAAA
Source organism: Allodiplogaster pararmata (assembly GCA_964056735.1). Lineage (NCBI taxonomy): Eukaryota > Metazoa > Nematoda > Chromadorea > Rhabditida > Diplogasteridae > Allodiplogaster > Allodiplogaster pararmata. The sequence goes on from OZ057403.1 coordinate 45,648,723, forward strand.
AAGGGGGGGTGATATACTTAAAATCGACAATTATATTAGTCATGAACGAAAGGTTTAGGTAATATCTTTTCAGTAGGCAGAGATAATAATTGTTTTTTGAAACTAGCAGTATTAGGTGTACTGACGATCTCAAAAGGTAATGAATTCCATACTGATAGCTGGCGAGAAACACATGTAGAAATAGAACATTTGCTAATATTATGAGGTGTTTTTAGCCTGAGCTCATGAGAATGGCGAGAAAATCTCTGTACTGCAGACAATTGAAACAAGTTCATAGTTTCAAGTTCACATTTTTTTGTGGACACATTTATGAATAAATAAAAGGTCAGATATAGCACGACGATATTCAAGAGTTTCCAGGCCTAACATGGAGTTTCTTTGTGAATAGGGAAGTTTAGAGAGAGAAAAAGGAAAATCAGACATTCTCTTCAACCAAAAAATAATAAAACTATCCCAATAGACTAGCCAACCTTCCAGAATTCTCAAAAACCTTACCTGAGATGCATATCATATTCTTCCAGCATCTCAGTGTCTCGAGCACTATTAAAGTGCAATCAGGGAGCGTATGGAGCGGAAAATTATTCACCGAAATTGGAAGTCTTGTAGGTGCCCTGGTGGATTTGGAAAAAATTGTGCTGCCTGCATCATATTGAATATATTCACCGAGCACATTTGAAGACAACGAAACAATCGAGAAACAAAACGCGACGTCAACAGTGAACAGCACAAAACGCAACGGAATGAGAAAATCTGCTTCATTTCGCTTTATTGTATCAGCGCAACTCTCATTTTTGAGGAATGTGTCTGTATCCGAATCAGTAGAGCGCGTACCTTGTCTAGATGCGATATTAACCGAATGAAGCGATTTGAAAAGTTGCCAAAATAGTTCGAAAAGGTCGCAAAAATAGGCATTAAAAACAAATTCACCTCCTTAATGTCCTCTTGGCACCCTATCTTTCCGCGTTGATTTGGCCTTATTGTGGAACGACGATGGCAGGTAATTTTAAAATTATTAATTTTGCCGGGCAAGCAAAAGGTTGCTGGTTCTTCTAAAATTCTCAAAATTTCTCAACTGAAAGAACAAAAAGTTTCAAGAGCCCCCTCTCCTTTTAAGATTATTCGAAAACCTCCTAAACACAAAAAAGCGTATTAACAGTCATGCTTCCGAAGGCATGAAAATGGAACTATGTACTTTAAAAGTATTCCAAATCGTTACTATTCATACTTTGAAAGTATGAATAGTAATAAAATGAAAGTATGCTAGGGATACTTTGAAAGTATGCTGTCAACACAATGAAAGTTTGCTAAATATACTTAATTTTTATACTTTTAAAAAAAAATTGTATTTTATATTTTAATTATTTTTTTATTTTTAAAAAGAATTTTCTCTTTGTTTGTACTTTCCGGAAGGGCCTTTTTTCCCGCAAGGCGTTCCCGAAGGTCCTTTTTCAAGGAGAGCGTTTCACAATCAAAAATTTTTCCCGATGCCTTTCTTCCAGAATGGCTGGGTTAAATGATTCACACGATACGATTTGTATGTGTGCTTTTCCCGTGTGTAGTAATCGAGATCATAAGTGTATATAGAGCAACCTAAGTCAACCGGGTTTGCAGATCGGATAAGTGCCAAGAAAAGGAAGAGAGCTACCAAGGCATACTTTCAAAAGTATCCCATTCATTCATTGATTGTATGCCCTTTATAGCATACTTTCATACTTACGCGCACGAATACTTTCAAATTGTTACTATTCATAAATCACATGTAGGTCTTTTTAGCATACTTCCCCAAACTCATCCTTTTTTGTGTGTATTGTACAGCTAATTTCTTGATTTAATTATTCATAAGAGCTGTTGTATGGGCCTTAAAATGTGCATTATAATGTGTGCGTGTGTAGCTCAGTGGGGAGAGCATTCGCCCGGAACGCGAAAGGTCACGGGTTCGGTTCCCGTCACACCACACGATTTTTGCACAAGTTTCCGCGAACAGTCAGCTCCTCTGCTTCGGTATGCAAATCCGTTGCTTGAGATCAAGGAGGAGTAGGGAATACTCTTATTTACATGTGGGCCGAACCGGGATGAGAAGAGAGGATAAAAAGAGAAAAAGAGAAGAAAAAAAGAGAAAAAGAAGAAAAACCCGAGCATGAGCTAGTTCGCTGAAACAAAGGCGCCTAGACCTCTGACCCTAGACTTCGAGAGACCTCGGTGTTGAGAGGGGGGCATGTTGTATGGTCCTTAAAATGTGCATTATCATGTGTGCGTGTGTAGCTCAGTGGGGAGAGCATTCGCCCGGAACGCGAAAGGTCACGGGTTCGGTTCCCGTCACACCACACGATTTTTGCACAAGTTTCCGCGAACAGTCCGCTCCTCTGCTCGGTTTAAAAATCCGTTGCTTGAGATCAACGAGGAGTAGGGAATACTCTTATTTACAGTGCGACCAATTTCTTTCTCGCTCTTTGTTTTCTAGTATGCGGTCTTCAGTAGAAGTCTTTAAAGTTCTTGAGGCCATGTAGTCCAAATCATAATCAAAATTTTACCTCCTCAAACATCTACATTGTTGAAAAGCTGAAAAGTTTTGGGCGAAATGCTTCAAATTGATGATTATCTTTTTTCATAGAAATGGAGTGAAAAGCTTGGGCCGTTGATATCATACTGCTACTCTTTTCACATATTTACATTCTAAGTACGATTTATTTAATTTAAAAAAAAATGAATTCGTGCTGGTAGTCAGAAGAGAATAAATAATTGGCGAGCGAGTCATCAAAAGTGAATAAGTCCAGTCATCATGAATGTAAAAATTTTACTCATGCTTTTGAGTGCTCTTGGCGGAAATTTGCAAGTGAGAAGTTTATTCAAGTTTCTTGATAGCTATGTACATATTTCTGACGCACTGTCATACCTCAATCGATCTTTGACTAATGGAGCGTTAGAATTCAACTTTTCACTTTCCCAACGTAATCTCTGCTAAGTGTACTCGTTGAACGCTCCAATGTCTCACCAAAAATTGCCGTGAGTATGAAAACTAACTAAGGCATTTTATAAATTATAAATTTTACTGTTCGACGTAAATATAAAAATACCGTAGTCCATTTTCGTTCTCCAGGCAATTCGTAGTGAGACATTGGAGCGTTCAACGAGAAAACTTAGCAGAGATTTTGTACGTTGAGAGAGTGGAAAGTTGAATTCTAACACTCCATAAAACTCACTATGCCTCACTTTATCAAGTTGTTCCATATGTATTCTGTTTCTTTCTTTCTTTAACTCTCTTCCCCTCTATATCTCTCCCTCTCTCAATATGTCTCTTTCTCAGTATAATTTTCATAGATCGTTACGTACTCTCAAAAAATACTCTCAAATTCCCATTGAAATGAAGCTTCACAGAGCCGTCTGATTTCGAACTTAGATGACTTTGATTCAGAATTAGCTGCAGAGTTGACTCTTTAACGAAATTTCACAAGAAAACAAACTTGAGAGAAGAAATGAATTAAAAGTTAATAAATAAACAGTAAAGTGAATCAACAAACAGTTGAATTATTGAACACTTATAGTAAAAGAAAAAAGGAGAGGAATAGAGAAAGAGTGAAGTCAATAAATATCCAGATAGAATAGAAACAGAGAAAGAGGGAGGCAGAGACATAGAAAGAGGAAAAATAGAGAGAAAGCAAAGAGAGAAAGAATGAGTTCAAGGACTGAAAAGGCGTAGAAGGGAGGTAAACTTAAGAGTGAAAAAGAGGGGCGCTTTTAGTGGACTCCCGACAATCCCAGGCTTGCGGAAGTATAAGACAATCGTCCAAGTTCATCTGCCTGGCAAAAATGAATAACATTTTTTTAGATGAAAAGAGGATGAAAAGAGGATGAAAAGAGGTTATGCAAAAAAGACAACAAAAGGCAAGGAGATTAAGTTTTTGGAAAAGGTCAGAATGAATAAAGAAGAGCCAACGGTAAGTCATTTGCGACCCCCGTCAGACGATTAACTCCAATTTGAAGAGTTCGGTTAATGAATAGGCAAACATTTAATTTACCTATGTATGTATGCATATAGAGCCCGCAATGGCTCAATCGGAAGAGCACTAAGTTATTAGCCTAGCAGTTCCCAAGTCAGACGATTAACTCCAAATTTTTCCCAAGTCACAAATTAGGTTTTCATGCCTAGTGACAAAAAAGCGGTGTTTTTTTATTCTTTTTGCATTTTTCATCATCATGGCTGAACTTGGTATCTATCAGGAATCGGACATCTTGAGTACGTGCCTTTTACGAGAACACTAATATTAGCAGAAATGAGTGAAATTATCGCCAAAATTGATCATAAGCTGAATAAGAAGTGATGTGTGCGGTTAGAAATTGTAGAAACTTAACCAAGAGGGCTCCAATAATTCTGAGTTCTGCTAGATATCGGGTACTTTCTGGACCACCTGATTGAATGAGGAGGTAGAAACATTTCTGTTCTAGACGTTACGAACAGGTAAAAAAGCGTAATGTTGCTTCCAGCTCAAACCAAAAAAACACTTCTGAAAATAGTGTGTTTGTCTTAATTAGATCTATGATGAAATGACCAACACTCTCAAAATGTTTTTGTTCAAAGTAATTATAAGCATAAGCATGATAATATAATTTGATACATTCTATCGTTTAGGTTTTCTCTGGATAGAAACCGTTATCAGGTTAACACATAGGGTTTTTTACAGCTTCGATTATTAAGTTGTCTCAACGCTATAAAAATTAACTAAAGAAGCGTAGACTAATTATTCCTAGAATTGTTTCAGTTTTCTAACAAAAAGAAAACTTAACCGTTAGAGAAATCGAATGGAATTCAATTAAATATTCACCCCGCTCTCTCGAGGTTTGTACGTTTGTATTTCAGGCGCTGTACGCAAACGAGGAAGAAGAGACAAAACAGAAGCAAAAACGAAAAAGAGAAAGAACGAAAAAACAGGAAGAAAGATAAATAAAGTGAGAAAAAGGGTGGGGAAAAGAGAGATGAAGAGAAATAAATAAAAGAGAGAGTTTGGGAGTAGAAAAGGGAAAATAAGCAGAATGAAAAGTCAGGAAATTGAAAAAAATTGGACTGCAAGAACACTAGCAATCATGGCAAATTAGAAGAAAAAACATTCAAAAGAAGAATTTGAAGAGCACGTTGGTATTGTTACGGGAGGCGAGAGTTGACACATTGGAACAAGACGGAGGAAAACCAGTGAGAAAAATTAAGAGGAAAAATAGAGAGAAACAGGAAATGAAAAACGAAAGATATAAAAATGAAGAGAGCTCATGAGAGATACAAAAAAAAATGATGAAAAAATTAAAACAACGGTGAGAAGCAAAAAAAAAGCGACCTCTCTGTTCTAAGATAGAGCGGGCGGAAAAGATAGAAAAGAAGCAACTGAGAGAATAAAAAGGACCAGTATTAACGAAAAAACAGAGGGAATCGAGCAGGAGAGCATGAAAAGGGAAAAGAGAGAGAATAATAGAGAGAGAAAAACAAAAAAGGAAAGGGAGAGACTGGTAAAAAGAGAGAGAGGGGGAAAGAATAAGAGGAAGAGAGAGAAGGAAAGAATGAGAGAGAGAAAAACTGTGAAAGAGAGAGAGAGATAGAGAGATAGAGAACGAAAGAGTGAGAGAGGTAAAAAGAGAGGAACGAAGTAAATATATAATATGAACTTGGAATGAGGGAAATGTATTGTTATGCCAAAAAGGGGAAGTGTCGGGATGGATCATACAAGGTCTTACAAACGTCTTCACTTATGCCCTCGCGCTCTCTCTCTCACTCTTTAAGTATCTTTCCGTCTCAGAATCTCTCTCTCTGTACTTCTCTCTTTCTCTCTTTCTCTCTCTCTATCTCTCCTCGTTCTCATTTGCACTGAGTTGCACTTTGCAAGCGTTGATTTAGGTTAAAATATATCATAGAGCTATTTTTCTCTAAAGAATTCAACGAGCTGAAGGTTAGAGACGGACATTTCTTGGAATTTTAGTTTTATGATTAGTATAAAGATCAAAGTGTTCATCAAATCTTTAATAGATTGAAATAGCCGTCGACTATCGAAGACCGAAGATTTCGGTTTCATTAAATTATCCACAGAAGGATGATTTTTTAAAGAATTCTCAGCCGTCATAGTAAGTATTACAGCGTCATAGTAAGTATTTTTATTTGTCAAGATACGTCCAGAAACCGAGGTTTGTCTATATTTGTCCAGTTTGTCGGAAACTAGAAAAAGACGGCCTGGAAGTTGAATGGTACCAAGACTAATTATTAAAGGGAAGCTGAACGTCAGACAGAAGATACGACCAACATGAAAAGGTTAAAGACGGATATAATGAAATAAAAAATACATGAGAAACTTCGCTGATGAACTTTGAGTTGAAACATCTAGTTGTTCCTAAATTTCATCTTCTAAGGCTGTTTCTCTACTCCGGTTCAACCTCGCGAGTTCAAGCGATTCATTTCTTATCAGCTCTGAGCTTATGTTAGCTATTTTCATGTCTTCTTGATGTGTGTATTGTCATCTACCGATTATGCACGAATGAAACTGAACAGCAGAAAATTCATCCGCAGTCTTCAATAAGCAAAATCTAGTTTATCTGCAGAAACGAATACTCCACATATCGATTTTCTTTCGATCTACCAAATTAGCCAGTCACGGGCTCTCTCGACTCGGTGAACAAATCTGGAAAGCGCAAATACACCCCCGTCAACCAAGATACAAATTAGGAATTAAGCTAGGACGAATTTCTATAATTTCAAACGGTTCTGCCTTGTTGTGACTAAAATGGCGGAGAGTTTGACAGTTTTTATAAAATCGATAGGGGCATTTTTCCGCTTTTTTCGTTTGCAAAGAGAAAGACCCATCAGATATTTTGAAATTTGTAGTCTGATTCACGCGTACGGTCGTGTGTGCGTGCGCATCTAATTCAAAATAATTCGGGCCGGTCTTGTCTATCGAAAATGGTTATCTGAAGGGGGGGGGGGTGCAAATATTTACCATTATATAAAGTGGCAGAACTGTTGGGGTTTTGGATTTTTTCGCCTCCTTCTTGAGAGTCCATTTTTTAATATTCAAAAGACGTACGCAATGTTTCATAATGTCTATCGGCCTAAAACGATAGGAGACAAAACAGGAATGACTGCTCTAAAAACTGCACCATGAGAAAAAAAAACAAAAAAACAGCAAAGCAAATTCCGTAAACACCCTTTTCTTTCAATTTTCTGAACAGGTTAAACATCGCCGAAGAAGATTGGCCGTTATTTGAAGACGGAAAGGATTTTTAGAGACGACATAGGGAAAAAGAATCTCACAAAAGAGGATCAAGCGAAATAATGTTTTCGAAAAGAGTGCTCATCGCAATATGTAGTAATCATTCGCAGACCCCCTTTTTTGAAGTAATACCTGTAATCATGTTTCAATACTTCAAGTGAAGAAATTCAAGGCAAACTTTTCAATTCATTCATAGAATATAAGTATTCCCATTATTGAAATATTTTGGGATTGAATTTTCATTATGTATAGTTGGAAGAGTATCCAATACCATAATACAATTGTTGACTTTATAGAGACGTGAATAATTCATTCGAATCTCATCCCAAACTCCCTCCATCTCATACGAGAAATTATAACGGAAGTCATTAACATACAGTGCTGGACATAATGATAAGACACCCCTGATTTTTGATGATATCAGCCGAACGGTAAAGGTAAATGGAAAATTATGATTATCATATTTTTTTTCGCCTTCGAAAACCATAGTAGCCGTAGTTTAAAAAAACAAAATTTCTTACTTCTCGAGAAAAACATTTTTTAAGGATTTTGACCTGGACATAATGATAAGACACTTAACAGCTTTTTATCAATAAATCTTTATTTGATATTTCTTGTCAACAAAAACGATTCAATAATTGATAGCACGACCTTTCTTCAAAAGAATGTCAGAAATCCGATTTGGCATGCTTCTATATAACGCAGAAATTACATGTGGCTCTATTCCATCCCACTCCTTGGTTATCGCAGCTTTAAGCTCGGCTTTAGTGGCGTATTGTTTGTGATTTTTATAAACCCGACGAGCCAAGAGTCCCCAGAGATTTTCCATCGGATTCAAGTCCGGAGAACGAGCCGGCCAAGGTAGCAGAGAGACGTTCTTAGCCAACAACCATGACTTGGTGGAGGCGCTGGCGTGAATAGGAGCGTTGTCTTGCTGGTAGACAAGCTGACGACTGCTGTGACTCCTCATGAATGGAATGAGAGTTGTTTCCAGCACCTCTGATGTGTGATGTGAGGATTACGGCGAATAGCGCGTTGAATCGTTCTGCGAGAGACATTCAAGTTGAGCTCTGCCTTAATGTCCATTACGGAGGCGGTCGAGTTCGAAGCTTTTCTGGCGATTTACCGCTCTTCTCGTTCCGTGAGCTTGCGTGGACGTCCTCCAGAGGTTTTCGATCCATATCCAAGAGGGTCGGCGAGATAGTTGGTAATGACAGTACGCGAACGGCCCAGTGTCTTAAGTGTGTCTTCATTATGTCCAGGCCGGCTCTACCTTGGCCGGCTCGTTCTCCGAACTTGAATCCGATGGAAAATCTCTGGGGACTCTTGGTTCGACGGTTTTATAAAAATAACAAACAATACGCCACTACAGCCGAGCTTAAAGCTGCGATAACCAAGGAGTTGGATGGAATAGAGCCACATGTAATTTCTGCGTTATATAGAAGCATGCCAAATCGGATTTCTGACATTCTTTTGACGAAAGGTCGTGCTATCAATTATTGAATCGTTTTTGTTGACAAGAAATATCAAATAAAGATTTATTGATAAAAAGCTGTTAAGTGTCTTATCATTATGTCCAGGTCAAAATCCTTAAAAAAATGTTTTTCTCGAGAACTAAGAAATTTTGTTTTTTTTAACTACGGCTACTATGGTTTTCAAAGGCGAAAAAAATATGATAATTATAATTTTCCATTTACCTTTACCGTTCGGCTGATATCATCAAAAATCAGGGGTGTCTTATCATTATGTCCAGCACTGTAGCTATAAGAACTCCCTCGAAAAGCAGAGTCCGAATCTCCGCATGAAACATCTAGGAGCAGCTAAAGCGAGAGAAACCAGGCAGCTATTTAGCCTGGAGGCCCTTTTGAAGAAATAGGTGAGAAATGTGGGGACGTTAGGAGGATGAAAGGGCTCCAGGAACTGCTGAGACAACATCGAACATCTGGGTCTAGGAAGAAGAAAAACATTACGTGCTAGGAAGTTCCGTTTATACGAATTCAAGTCATAACAACGACTCAGCAGGGGCTCTCGGTTTGAGAAAAAGCTTCTTTGTTAGTTCCGCTCACCAATTATGGGTAATCGATCTGGTGGTGTAAGGGATTGAAACGAAAAGCCAATGGTATACATGATACATACATAATTAGTAACGTCTTCTTAACACCTCTCCTGTATTAGTCGGGAAAAAGTGGAACCGCATCATATTCAGACTGATGAGGTGAGCTTTATATGTGTAAAAAAGAGAGTTCGCGAACAGGGCTGGAATTTTTTCTTTCGAGTTTTTCGTTCTTTTTCGATTTTTCGAGTAACATTTACGTTCGTATTTTCGGATAATTTCGAAAAATTTCCGGAAAAAAAAACACATTTTTCATGTTTAAAATTTTTTTTACGTGTTTTTTGAAAACATTTTTTGAATTTGTTTTGAGGTTCAGACCGCATCATTACTGCGTGAGACGAAGTTTACTAATTCGAAAACATGCATTTACATTGGACAATTGACGAAAAGCGTAATTCCAAAAAGCGTGCTGGACGTCAGCGATGAGATTTTTCTAAACTTTTTTCTTTCAAGTGTTTTTAAACTTCTTTTTTTTTTCTCGCTCGGGCTCAGGTCAAGTTTACGCTAACGATACCGCAAGGCTTAGGAACGAAACCGTAATAAACTTTTCTAAAATTTTTTTTTTTAAATACCTAAAATAAAAAAGATCTCATCGCTGACTTCACGCCCTTAGGTAATTTCTTTTAAAATGTCCTTTTTTTCTTTGAATAAGTTATCTTCTAACATGTGTTACTTTGGCACTTTTCGCTTTCAAATTTGTGTTTAGTATGAATTTCACATGGGCAGATACGATAACTGGTATTCTACGTCGAACCTAGTATGAAAGACTCAGAATGCTTGATTTAGTGTCTCTTGAATACCGTAGAATGATTTCTGATCTGGTTTTCTTACATAATACGATTCACGGTTTGTCTGATATCGAATTCTCCTGTTTATTCTGTGCTACTGAACTCTCTAAGAACATCCGAAATACCCATTCTCTGAGAATTTCTTTACCGTTCACCATGAAATCTTCTTATTTTTCTACATGCGTGTCCAGGTCTTTATCAATTTGGAACTAGTTACCTTAAGATATAGTTGCTATTCCATCGAGTGCAACTTTCACAAAGAAGTTGAAAGAGCTCCCTAGTTCATTTATACTACCGAATCCAATCATTGCCTTTCATGCTGATACATGATATTATTGTCTTTCTTTCTCTTTACATTTCGCACTGATATCATTGCCGCTGATTAATGTCCTATCCGTTTGAAAAAAATTTTTCAATTGAAAAACCATGCTTCTATCATTAATTGTTATTATATTTTGTGTAATGGTTAACACGCTCGCTCCCGGATAGAGGAGAGATGGTTGCATGGGTTCGAGTCCCCCCCGGTGACTAGCTTTTTTCCGTGCGGTGGTTTGATCAATTTGTCTTCTCTACCAGGCGTCACAGACCTTAAAACTGTCTAACTGAGCATTTGAAGATTTATATTTTGTGTCTTATATATAACCTTGGTAATGGATAAATAATTGAATTGACTTGATAACTATCTTTTGAAAAGGAAAGAAGACGGCTTTGAGTGCAGCATCTGCGGGCATTCGCTTGCCGTAGAACGAGGGGGAGCGACTACTGGACTTCGATACCACATTTCGTTGAAGCACATAAAAGAATGGGACCGGATGTACAAAATGAGTGGGCAATCGTTAGTTCCGATTTCTTTGATTACTTTTTTGATTGATTTCCTTTTTTGCGCTTTTACATCAAACAAGTCAATTCTACATTTAACAGCTCCATTTTTCGTGGCTGAGAGCGGTCGACTCACTTCTCGCTTTTCATTTCTGTCGCAGAGAATGGAGGATTCAGGCCTCTAGCAGGACTTAGACACCTTGAGTCCGTAATGTATCAACCATGATTGACACTTCTGTTTATATGAACGTTCTCATTCTCACTATACTGGCAAGAACCGGAAAATCAGCCGCACAGCCGCACGTTTAATCTATATGAGGTGACCTCAATAGTCACCTCAGAGAAAAAAAGGTCGTAGTTCCATTTTGAAAATCATCGACCTGAGAGTCTTACACAGATTTTCCTTTTATCACTTTGGTGTAAAACGAAAATTCGGCAATTCTTAAGGCTTCGCACTGTTTTGCTCACCGACCGTTTTTTACCGTAAAAAAAGTAAAACTAATTTGCTCACCTACAGTCAGAAACATACGAGTTTTTTTTGAATTTTTTTTTGCGGGAGCTTCCTGATTAGCAATTTTAATGAACGCTGTGACTGTCCAAATGCATCATCTTCTTTCAAAATGCAATAAGTTGCTCCATTTGGACAGTCACAGCGTTCATTTTATTGCTAATCAGGAAGCTCCCGCAAAAACTTTGAGTCTATGAATTTATATCTTGACAGTATACCCTGGGTACCAATCATGTCCAACATATCGAGCGCCCAGGCTAAATATGACTTTTTCTTGAATGTAATACATGATGGGATTCGCGAATTCTGTCCTCTCAGAAAGCGCTTCACTAAAATTAGAACATGTCCTAAAAAAGTCCGCAAACTTTTTAAGAAGAAGAAGAAAATATGGCAAACTAGGCATTCTAACCCTTCTTTCTCTTCGGATTATAAAAAATTAAGCAAATTATAAAAACTACTCAAACTGAACAACTGAGGAGCTGTGAAAGAAAGGTCATAGATTCTCCTAGAGGTATTCATCGCTGGGTGAAAATGAAGTTGAAACCTAAAAGTAGTCTTCCTTTAATCAAAAATGGGGATGCTTATGTTTCTGATACTACAATGAAAACTTTTCTTTTCGCCAATGAGTTCTCAAAAAACTACACAATTGAGGAGAACACTAATAAAAATCCGGTGAGCTACCCTATTTCTTTATCAACAGACTCTCTAGACTTTTCTCCGCATATCATATATAATGTTCTTAAGAAATTACCTAATAAGTTTACCCAGTTCTCCGAAGGCATAAACCAATATCTTTTGAAAAAATGTGCTCTCGCTTTAGCATCACCTTTGTCGATTCTATTTGAAGAATCATTTATAAGCTGCTCTATTCCAACTCAATGGAAATTAGGAGAAGTCATTCCAATTTTCAAAAGCTCTGGGGACAGGTCTAATTGTAGTAACTATCGGCCTGTTACCATAACTTCTCCAATTTGCCGCGTTTTTGAAAGTATAGTAGCTAATCATATAAGACTACAATACATAAGCATATTTTCTAAATTTCAATATGGTTTTATTTCTAGAAGAAGTTGTGAGATTCAGCTTTTAAAATCAATCAGTGAGTGGGAGATATCTCTGAAGAAGAATCAAGAACTAGATGTGATTTATTTCGATTTCTCAAGAGCTTTTGAAAAGGTTTCTCATTCTAAGCTAATTGCAAAGCTTCACCAAATAGGAATTCCTTCAAGTTTTATAAAATGGATCGCTTGTTTTCTTGAGAATAGATTGTTCAGGGTACGTATAAATAACACTTTCTCGGATTATTTCCCTGTACTAAGCGGTGTACCGCAAGGTACAGTCTTAGGGCCCCTACTCTTTCTTTGCTTTATTAACGATATCGAAAGCTGTATAACTGAACCAGTAAAATTTTCCTTATTCGCGGACGATTTGAAAATTTATAGTCACGATCCAGGTCGTTTACAATTAGCTATCAATGAAATTTGCAATTGGTCATGTAAATTCAGTTTACCACTTGCAGTTAATAAAATAAGCTGCCTTCATTTAGGGCAATCTCAACAGAACTACTACATAGATAATACAAAAATTAAGGATGTAGAGTTAGTAAGAGACTTAGGCATTTTTATAGATCGTAAGCTCACTTTTAAACAGCACATTGAAGTCATACGTGCCAGAAGTTTGAGTCGAATCGCTCAAGTTTTTAAAGTTTTTCGATGCCTAGATTTGAACGGTTACAAAACTGTGTATACCACATATATCAGGCCTCTTCTAGAATACGGAACCACAATTTTTTCACCAATTTCTCGCAGTAATTGTTCAAGAAGACTGGAGTTTCCACAAAGAATCTTTACAAAGAGGGCGCTATCTCGCTGCAATAACCCTAATCTAAATTATCCCCAACGTCTCAAGCTATTCAATTTAGATTCGCTTGTAGAACGTAGAGCCCGCTTCGATTTATTTATTGTTTTTCGGTTACTATTTGGAAAAATAGACTGTCATATATGCAAAAACCAAATGATTCTTAGAACGGAAACAAATCTTCGTACCTCCGATAGGACTTCCCGGTTAACTTTAGTGCAGATAAATCATTATAAGCACTCTAATTTCTATTTTAGAAGAGCTATTGGTTTATGGAACAGAATCGCAGATACTCAGAACCACATCACTGAGCTTCGAGAGTTCGCAAAGATTCTAGAAGAACTGAACCTTCTCACAGTCGTCGACCTACCGGATTACCTTAAAACGGATTGAAGAGTGGATCCCTAAATGCCAAGATTTTATCCCGTTCTTCCTGACCACATAGTGGATCCCTATAGTCACACCAGTTAAGAAGAAGCCTCCTTACAGTAGTCCTTCCAATTACCGTCCCATCAGTATAACATCACTATTTTCCCGTATATTCGAGAAAGTGTTGAGTAAAGAAATAGAGAAACATTGTGAGATAAACCAGATTTTGCCAGATGATCAATTCGGGTTTCGCCATAAGAGATCAATAGAACAGTTGATGTTACTGTTCCTTGAAGACTGTTCTGTAGCCGTAGACCAGAAAAAGTTCACAGATATCATTTATTTCGATTTTGAGAAAGCCTTCGATAAAGTTTCTCACTCTAAACTTATTTATAAACTAAAGTCCATTCAACTCCCTCCCAGAATTATATCGTGGATCGAAGCTTATTTAGGTAATAGAACCTACCAAGTTCGAGTTAATCAATCACTTTCTAATAGTTTCATGGTTACCAGTGGTGTTCCCCAAGGCAGTGTCTTAGGCCCATTATTATTCATCATTTATACATCTGATATAGTGAATATGATAACTTCTTCTAATTGTAAAATTAAAGTTTTTGCAGACGACATGAAAGTTTATAAGTCTTTTTCTAAAACAGACTCTCATACAACACTGCAACACTCGATTGATACCATAGTGGAGTGGTGCGACGCTTGGCAATTGCCTTTATCTCTACCAAAATGTGCTGTGTTAAGAATTGGTACCCAGAGTTCCCCTCATTTTCCATATTCTATAAATAGTCACTCCCTACCCTACCTCAACGAGATTCGTGATTTAGGATTTATTGTAGACAACAAGTTGACTTTTTCTGCTCATTGCTCAACAATAGCTCAGAAAGCAAAGCGTAAATGTCATCTTATTCTTAAAGTTCTCAAGAGTCGTAAACCGGATGTACTTGTTAACGCTTACAAGATATACATTAAATCTATTGTAGAACACTGTACAACTGTTTACTCCCCACATTTCGCTAAGGACATAGCTGTACTAGAGAAGGTTCAAAATTATTTTACGCGTCGCGTTTTTCGCCGGTGCTTTGGTTGTTCGTTTAATAATATGCCAAGTAGTCAGACGAGAAACAATCAACTAGGCCTAGTATCTCTTCTCTCTGTTAGAGAATCTAACGACCTCAAACTACTCTTGAAACTGATATTTGGGAAAAAAGTACTCTCTGACAGGACGCACCACAACTTTGAAATAAGAGCGTCCAACACTAGAGGCGCATTTTTCAAAATAATCCACCCTGCTCCGAGAACTATTTGCAGAAGAAATGCCTTCTCTATACGATCAGCTCGTATATTCACCGAAATTAATAGTGTTGATGAATGATATATGTTTGCCTGGATGTAATCTGCATTGTTTCACCTATTTATGTAATTCAAACAATTCAATTGTTTAATCTCGTACCACGTGATTAATTTATGCGTTGCTGCATGTAATGTTTTCACGTAATAAAATTGAAATTGAAATTGAAATTGACCAATTTTATACACCGTATAAGCGGTAACTCAAGAAGTTACCCTTCGGTGATAATAAAGATTTTTAAAAAAAGTTGTTCGATTTAATGGCGCTTCATGTCCCCATTTTGCAAATTAACTTTTTTTCCTCTGTTTTTTGGACCGTTTTTCGATCAAAATTTTTTTCGGGTAAAGTGTTTTTTTGAATTCCAGCCCTGTTCATGACCATTGAATTAACACTAGTCTAATTTCATCAGAAAGAAAAAAAATTTGTATCCCACGTGACGGGGTCGAACCCTGCCACTTCGCTTTCATTTACCGGAAACGCAAGCGTGTTGTTAAACTACTGACACACAGCTAATCTATGCGATAGTGCTATGTGAAAGATCGGAGGCTTTTTTAGTCATGCACACTCACGAGTATTTGATTCAACACGAATAATCAAAGCTGAAGTCAGAAGTTTAATAGCAGTGTTTTTGCAATGCAAAAGTTTTCTCGATAAAATTTCACCGACATTTTCAAAGCAACTGTTTTTTTCTCTCAGGAACTTAATTAAATCAGCTGAGCAGATTTATCCGGCCTTTCGAGTTTCCCAGACTATGGGTGAACAGGAATATGCTGAAAGTCGAAAAAACTTCAGCTTCGAGCCGTTTTTGTGTGAACTCGGTTCGATTTCCTTTAACAAAGAAAGTTTGAACGAGTTGAATGGGCTCAAAGCTAATTCGGCCGGGAGGATAATAAAAATTACATTGAGAAATAGAGATAACCGCGTTGCTAACATCCTTATTAATTCCCATTTTTATGATACAATGAGCTTCCAGTCATAGTGTATAACGTGAGCGATGCAAAGATAAGTGTGATGCTCAAGTTAGCAGAAAATCGATAGTTTCAAAAAAAAAATAAAGTTTTATACCAAAGAATGTATACATAAATCATCTGACTGACAGGATTACACTACGGTAGTTTGAGTATTGGCTTCGTTGGCTTGGGGTACGATAAAATGAGGATCCAAAACTATGCATATATGAAGAAAAAATAGAATGAATGAGATGAGACATTGACTAGAGAAACAGTGATATAGGAATTGAGAGAAAAGGAGAGAGTGAGAAAGATTGAGAGATACAGCGCAAGATAGCGAGAGAAAATTGGAGAGAGGGAAAGAGAGAGGGCAAGATAGAAAGAGGAAGATACAGAGAGAGAACAATTAAAGAGATAATATCTGAGATTTAAGAACTTCATTGTAACATTGAACTCAAACTGGAATACATACATATTACAGAAAATGTTGCGAAGTAACGAGCATTTTCGAAATCGTGAGACTGATTTTTGTGCTAGACTTATACGAGCTTTTTTTCTTTCTCTCTTTTTGTTTTT
Source organism: Allodiplogaster pararmata (assembly GCA_964056735.1). Classification (NCBI taxonomy): domain Eukaryota; kingdom Metazoa; phylum Nematoda; class Chromadorea; order Rhabditida; family Diplogasteridae; genus Allodiplogaster; species Allodiplogaster pararmata. Next base: position 45,665,301 of record OZ057403.1, read on the forward strand.
CTCTTTCTCTTTCTCTCTTTTTTTCTCTTTCTCTTTTTTCTTTTTCTCTTTCTCTCTTTTTCTCTTTTCCTTTTCTCCCTTCTTCTCTTTCTCTTTTTCTCCCTTTTTCTCTTTCTCTTTCTCTCTATCTCACTGATTCTCTTCCTTTCCGATTGCGTTCTAAAACTAATAAGAAAGAAACAAATAGGACTTCATTCCATCATTCTAGCCTCTTCGCCTCCTCTCCTCTCACACAATTTTTCGGGAAAGAGCGCAGTCTCAGCGGCCGCGCTGAGTGACAAGCTAAAGATCCAGTAAGGGAGGGGAGGAGAGAGAGAAAGAGAGAAAAGGAGAGAGAGAGAAAGAAAGAGAGATGGAAAGCGAGAGTATGACAGGCAGAATTAGAAAGAGAGAATAAGAACAACAAAAAAAAAAAAAGAAAAAAGAGCCTTTCAAGTGGATAGGTCCCGGCTTTTTTATATGCTAAATCATATTTAGTTTTATCAATTTCCTTTTACTCTTTTTTGATTTAACTATTTTTTTCTCTCTTTCTCTTTCCCTCTCTCTCTTTTTTCTCTCGTTCTTTCACACACCTTCTCTTCCTCTCTATTACTTGCACTCCCTTACCTTTCTTGTCTTTTGTGTTTGTATCACCACTCTCTTTTCATCGCTCTCGCCTTCAAATTATGTCTACAGTAGGTTTTTCGCAGTATTTTACTTCTTTTTTCCACACTTTGTATTTTTCCTTAATTGTTCATTATTATTATTATTATTTCGTTTTTCTGTATGTTTTTTTAGAACTTCGGCGTTCGCTCGTATCTTTTGAGATTCTGTGACAACTAAATGAAAACAGCCATTGTTAGAAAATGCACCGTTTAGGCTATTCTTTACCTCTTTCTCTATATCTCAATCTCTACCTTTATCTCGGCCTCTCTCTCTCAATATTTCTCTAACTCTGTTTGATGCTATACCTCTTTCTCTCGCACTCTGTCACTCTGCATCTCTTTTATCTCACCCTTTTCAACCCTATCTTAATCTCGGTCTATCAGGCTACACACACATACATACATACAGATGTACAAAGAGAACGGAAAAGATTCGCATATTCGTTGAAATATTGTTATGGAACTGCTTTTCAAAAACAGCGAGTCTTTTTTCTGCGAAGATCTATGAAAGAACACATGTCCAAGTTTCAGCATTCAGCTTCAAGTATCAACTTCAAGAGCATTTTTGGAGCATAACTACAATGATATTATTTAAGGGAAACTAAGACTATTTGCTGTCATCGTCGTTTATACATTTTTTAAGGTCAAGTGTAGTTGGATCCAAATAGAAATTGAGAAAGCGAGATAAAAAGTGTCTATCTGGATACTCTTAACAAAAAATTTGACGAGAAACAAAACATCGAGTATTTATTTATTCAAAAAATTCCTGCGATGGAGAAAAGACATGTTAAACAAGCTTCTTCTTCTTCTTCTTCTTAGCGTTGTCCCGCGCCGGCCGAGGTCGGAGTAGGGTCCGCTGTACGGCTTCTAGCTCTCCAGAAACATCTGTCCGTTGCGTCTTCCGAGTGGAGTCTTGCAAGGCGCAGGTCTTGGTTGAGCGTATCCATATATCTTGTCTTCGGTTTGCCTCGCGGGCGTTTGCCTGGTACTTCCATGTCAAGGGCGTGTCTTGCGATGTTGGTCGCGTCTCTTCGCATCACGTGTCCATACCATCTAACTCTCCCTTCTCGCATCTTGTCTTGTATTGGGGCAACGCCGAGTCTCCCTCTCACAATCGTGTTACGCACACAATCTAGGCGAGTCAGTCCTAGTGTCCAGCGTAACATTTTCATCTCATTCGTGTGGATAATGTTCTCGGTTATACGCGTTGTAGGCCAGGTCTCCGTCGAATAGAGAAGCACGGGACGGATTGCTGTTTTATACATCTTTCCGCGTATGCCAGCTGTGATATTCCTATCACAGAGGACACCTGTAGCTTCTCTCCATTTCATCCAAGCTGCATTCACTCTTTGGCGTGCCGCTGCATTTGTTGACGTGTCTGAGGAGATGACAGAACCAAGGTACTTGAATTCGGATGTCTTCGGGAGCGGTTCACCGCTGATGTGAACAGTTCCCGTCGTTTGCACTCCGATTTCGTAGTACTCGGTCTTCTTGATGTTGAGGCGTAAGCCATGCCTACTAAGAGCGTCATTCCATTCTTGGGTGCGTTTCTCGATTTCGGCACGTGTAGGAGCAGCAAGGAGAATGTCGTCGGCGTATGCGATGGTTGACGGAGCCGGAGTCAGTAGAGGACGCGTGACGGTATCCATAACCAAAATGAAGAGAAGGGGAGACAAAGCACTCCCTTGGTGCACTCCAACGTTTACTGCGAATGGCTCTGTGATGTCGACCGGAGTTCTGACAGTACTCTTTGAATCATCGTACATCGCCATTGTCCATCGAATGTACTCTTCAGGAACCTGATGATCGCGCAATTCATATGAAATAAGATCAATTGGGACTCTGTCGAACGCCTTTTCCAAATCGAGGTAGGTCAGATGGAGAGGTGATCTTTTCTCTGCGTGCTTCTCGACGAGTAAACGGAGTGCAAATATTGCATCTGTTGTGCCTCTTCCGTTCACGAACCCGCATTGCTGAGCTGGAATATCGACGATATCTCGTATGCGTGAATCCAGTATCCTCTCAAATATCTTCATAGTGTGGTTGAGAAGACGTATTGGACGGTAGTTGCTGCACACTCTGGTATCGCCTTTTCCTTTGAAGACTGGAACGGTCGTGGAGTAGCGCCAGTTATGTGGGATTTGGCCTTGCTTTTGGATGATGTTGAACAGGTGCACGAGATGTGCTAGTCCAACATCACCCGCAAGTTTCCAGGCTTCGGTGGCTATGTCGTCCGGTCCAGCCGCTTTCCCAGTCTTCATCTTAGAGAGTGCCTTCTTCACTTCCTCGGCCGTGATGGTTGGCACGGGTCCTTCCTTGTATGGCGTGGGAAGTAGGGATGGAAGGGTGCTCAAACTCTTGGCCGCTCATTTCTTCAAAATGTTCGCGCCACCTGTTTCTGACTTTTAAAGGGTCAGTGACGAGCTTTCCTTGTTTGTCCCTTATCGTGGCTGCTCTCTGGATGTCCAAGGTGTTACGGTGTCGAGCCTTGGCAAGCCGATAGATGGCTTTATCGCCTCCTGGTTGGTTCATCTTCTCATAGAGATCGCGGAAGTAGGAGGCTTTTAAAACTGCGACACTCTTTTGGCGGCTTTCTTGGCTGAGCTGTATGCAGCGCGGTCGTCAGCCTCATTTGACGTCCTCCATCTCTTGTAGGCATTCTTTTTCGCCTTGATCGCATCCTTAACTTCGGAGGTGAAAAACCAGGTGTCTTTCTCGATTCTTGGCTTTCCGGGTTTCGTCTTTCCGAGGATGCTTGCGGCGGGTGCTCTGATGCTGTCTTCAAGAAGCTTCCAGTGTTCATTTATGTCCTCTGGAAACTGCTTGTAGAGTGCAGGAGGGAGTAGATTGCGATGGATGATGTGCATGAGAGAGAGACGTTCTGCTTTCCCTGTCGAGCGCCACCATTTGACACGTGTGCATTCAGGATTACGAGAAGGCTGTTTCTTCGACTTCAATACGCTGTAGTCCATAAAGAGAGGGTGGTGCTGAGGTGCAACATGGTCTGATGAAATGACCTTTGCATCTTTCGCGTTCCGCAGCTTTGCTCTCAGGATTAACAAAAAGTCAATTTGACTCTGATTTCTTCCGCTCTCGTATGTGAGTCCGTGAGATCGTCTCTTTTTGAAAAAGGAGTTCACGACTGCTAGATCGCATCGAGCACAGAAGTCAAGTAGCCGTTGACCCTCAGCATTTATCGTTCCGATTCCATGTCCTCCATGTTCTCTCTCACGACCTTGTCGATCTGAACCGATGTGAGCGTTAAAATCTCCGCCGATTAAGATGTCTTCATGAGACTCTCGGAGTTTGATAACTTCCTCTAGAGAGTCGTAGAAGTCCTCTTTATCAGCGTCGCTACATCCTTGTTGAGGTGCATATGCTGAGACGACAAGGAAGTGATTGTTGGACGAAGAAATTCGGACGGCCATGACTCGATCTGTAGAGCGAATGACTTCGGTTACATCATCAGCAATTTTCGAGGAGAGGATAATGCCAACACCATTTCTTGTTGATGACGTGCCATGGTATATCAACTTGTATCCGTCTCCTATCGGCTTCGACTTGCTTCCTCTCCATTTCGTTTCCTGTACAGCAGCAATGTCAACCTTTCTTGCTTCTAGCATTGCGGCCAGCTCTCTACTGCGTCCCGTCAGTGTTCCAACATTCAATGTGACGAGGCGAATTTGGGCTGTACGCCGCGCAGACATACCCCGCCCATGGGTAGCTGCCTGTCCTCGCATATTTGACGGTCCTAGCGGACAAGGTAAGACCGCGTCGCTTCCGGGGGACGCCCTAGCTTTGGTGATATAACTTGAAGAACTTGAAGCTTTGGTTTACAACAAGGGTATTCATGCGATCGGCCTGTTGAGTGGATGGTCAATCCAGCCTGGCATCGCGGAACGTGTTTGTCGGGAGTTCCTGCTAATCCTTGACCGTAGAAAAGCAGAAGATTAATCGAAAAGACGCCTCGACTCGTGTGGCCTGACTAACCCCTCTCCGCCTGGCCATCTGGCGGATAGAACCACTGCCGGAAGTGGACTCGTCCAAAGGGGGCCCAATTTTAGCCTCACTCAGAACGTCGTGATTCCGGCAGTCACGGCAGTAGGGCTGAGTGAGTTTACACCTTCCCACCGACTTTGAGGTATTGGTGCTAGGGAAGGTATTGGGGCTAGGGAAGGTATTGGGGCTAGGGAAGGGCTAGGGAAACATGTTAAACAAGCTATATGTAGGATGCGATTTTCACAAAGTTTTGCATATAATGCACGAAAATATACGTCGCGTTGAAATAAATAATATAACTACATCACTTTTCTTTTTACAATTTGATCCCATCATTTTTCACATATTATATTTCTAAACTCAAGTAAACGCTTCATTAAAATATGTATTTTTTAGATACAATAAATGAACCATCCTCTAAATCACTGAATCGTAGAATCCACTTCATCTGATCGGCCACAAAAAACTTTCCAATCAGTTTTGTTCCAGCTCATCAGCTTTCAAAATTTAACGAAGTATAAAATTATCGAATCTATGTGATACCTTCAATCGTTGTCTTTTGAAAAGTAAAAATTTATATAATGCGGGAAGAACTGCAGAAGATAATTGAAAAATTAAAAATAAAAACTGAAACACTGTCTTCAAAAAGAACCGAATATCCGATGCGTTTTTAGATAGAAAAGTATGTTAGGTTTTATAACACAGAATATAACTCCTTTAACGCAACAATCAGCCGCGAGATTAATCTCTAAACGATGAGATCATCGGCACGATGATTATGAGCGCTCACATGACTTTGAGGTCTAAGATAAGAGCTTCCTGGGTACGAGCTCGGCTGAATTTTTGTTTTATTTATTTAAGACTATTTCAACCACGCACTTGAAGAATCTGAATTTTTCTGCCGCGACATTAATCTCTTAACGATGAGATCATCGCGCCGATGATCTCATCGTTTAAAGATTAATGTCGCGGCAGATCCTTTCACTGACCGTTAAAAGGGGTAGTTGTAGCATGTCCCAAATGATTGAACGTGTTTTGAAGAGAAAAAACTTGAAACATTTCGTATTCACTCTACCGCATGATTAACTTTTAAGCATTCCGATATTAATGATCTCCAGCATGAAATCAGTACTTCAAGGCTGAATCGATCGCATCCTGATCTATTCACCCTCCAGTCTACATGCTTTCTAAGCTCACAGTTTGATGACATCATGCAGCAGAGAAGGAAGCAAGATCAAAAACGTCTCCAAATCAAAATAGATAATATACTACATGTATATGTAAACGCTGATTGAAAGACTGTTTTCAGTCTTGCGGAAAAATTTGTCTTCGGACCTTTTCGCCATTTTTACTCTCAATTCATCAGTTAAAACTCTGTCTTCAGCAAAAAATAGCAAATAGAGGAATGAATTGGAGCTTCTCTCGCTCTCTGCTTAGAAACGAATCCTTCTTCTGACAGAATATCTCCTTCTCAAAAGTTTGAGTTCGTTGTGATAGATGGAAATGTCCATGCCTTTTGGCGTTCTTTGTTTTCTTTCAAGAACTTTACAGGATCCATCTACATTGACTTCGCTTTCTCTCTCTCTCTCTCATTGTCTCTTTCTTTCTCTACCTAACTCTTTCTATTTTTATTTCTTTTTCTCTTTCTCCCTTGCCCTCTCTCTTTCTCTCTTAATTTTTCTCTCTATCTCTCTTTTCCTCTCCTAACTCTGTCGTGTTCCAATATTCTGTTTGAATACTCTCTTGGTTCAACTTCTTTCTCAATTTTTCTCTTTTTACGTTCTTGATTCTTTATTTTCCAACCTCCTAAGCTTTTTGTCTTCTTTTTCTCTGTACACTAATTTGAATCATTCGCATTTTTCTACTTACGTATTTAGTTTCTGTATTTCTCTCTATGTTCCTTTTATACTGACTTATTATCTGCCTTCTCTCCTCTCTCTGTGTCTCTCACTTTTCTCTCTTTCTTTCTCCTCTCTCTCTTTCTACTTTCAGCAGTTTTTCTAGCCGTTTTTTCATTCTTCTCAGTTACTGAGGTCTTCATAAATCCAGGAAATGTCTTGAATATTGTCTTACTTTCATAACATGTGTTGACTGTGTATATGCTGAAAATTGACAAAAAAAGGTATGAAGACTCAAAGTATACAAGTGACAAATATTGAGAGATGAGTGATCGCCTGTCACTTTTTTGCTTTTCTTCAAAAAGGTGGCAGGATATCAATGAAAATGCTTTCTGGTGATTGAAAGTCCTGGCCAAAAGAACAAACGTTAGACAGAAGACTTGTAGGGAATACGTCACTGAAAACCAAGTTTTGCAAATTCCATCATCACAGTTGCAGGGAACTTTCGTCGAATAAGTGACCTTTTACCAAAATAACTTTTTTTTTGCGTTTTCAAGGACTTTGCGGGAGCGTTTATTACGAAATTTTGATAGGGTCTGGATAAACAATAAATTATAGTTGATCCAGAGGATTGAAAACAGTTTTGAGGCTGATAAATCGATTCCGAACTTCGTGCGACAAGCAGGTCTTCAAAGAAGCCGCCATAAGATCGTAAGATGCACTTCCGACAACATACATCAATGCTTAGGCGTTCCCTTCAAGCAACGGGCGTCGAACTTTTAAAAAAAACTTGAACAAAAAGCGAAGGTTCTCGAGAAGTTATACAACGCTCCATCAAAAGAAGATTTAATAGTTTCAAATAATGTACATATGGCTAAACGTAAAAAGCCTTCCGATTCGATGGAGATCTTCGTAAGGCTCACCGAAAGAAACACTCGCATTAGATTTCCATTGGAAATCAGTTTTTTTTAAAAACTTCCAAAAAGAAGCTCTTGACCCAAAGTATATACAACAAAATTCCATTCTTCCTAGTTGGCTCGGTATAGAGCGGTTGCTTCTGATAATGCCTGGCAAGCGCACTCCCCTTTCCTCTCCCCAGTGCACGCGTTGCCCAGAATATGAGAAGAAATTTGAAGATATGATGAACAAAATCTCAAGAATGGAGACAATCGTCGAAGACCTCGTCTCTCGTCTTTCAACTCTTCATACTTCTCCCCCCTTCTCGACTTCTCAGCCCCAGACCCCCACAATCCCTTCCCTTCTCTCCATCCCTCATATGCTCGCCTACCAAGCTGCCGTGCGTGCAATAACTGTCGACAAGAACCTCATCGAAGAGAAAGCACAGAACCTAGTTTGTGTTGGACTTCCTGAGCAGCCCAGTGACGAAGCCACGGACAGTTCGGACCAATCCTTTCTCAAGGCCCTTTCCCTCGACCTCGGCTGCCCAGAACTTGCAAGTGCAAGGTTCAAACGATTCGGCGACCCCGTAAAGAAGCTTCGAGTTCTCAAAATCTTCCTGCAGTCACCAACATTGAGAACTGAACTACTGAGGAAAATTCGAAGTCGTCGCCCGTCTTGCCTTTCTCCGCATCCACATTGCTACATAAGAGAAGACTTGACTCGCGACGGACTTGAATTGGAACGAGAAGTGAAGAAAGTGGCGCGAGAGCGGAACAGCATCCCAGGAGGACAAAAGTGGAAGGTCATCGGAACTTATATATATTATATTTTATCGACATTTTGCAATGCAAAGTTATGGTGAGAGACAATGTAAATAATATGCAAGTGTGGCGACAAGTAAGGCAAATATCTAAAGTAAGGCAATTATCTAAAAGTAAGGCAAATATCTAAAGTAAGGCAAATATCTAAAGTAAGGCGAATATCTAAAAGTAAGGCAAATATCTAAAGTAAGGCAAATATCTAAAAGTAAGGCAAGTATCTAAAAGTAAGGCAAATATCTAAATGCTACTAGTTATTCTCCAGGTCACATATCACATTCTCGTAACGGAGACGATTTATAAACTGCTCTACTGTTCTTGAATTCAGTATTTCACTCGGGATTACGTAAAACATTCTTGAAACACGTAAACCGAAACAATTGAATCTAGACGTCGAAGAAGTACATTCAATAGCAATACCATTTATATTAGTGCGGGTAGAGGAGGTGCTCTTGAAAATGCGTGATTTTTCAATAATAGACTTGTCATTGAAGATCTTCCAACCCATTTTAAGGTCGGCGATCACCCTTCTTTCGGCTAAAGTACTTAGGCCAATTAGATTCAGACGATCTCTGTAACATGGAAGGCTGAGAGGATAATCAGGCTGTGGGAAACATCGATAAAAGAGTATTCTAGAGAAAGATCTCAAAACCTTTTCTAGGAGATCAGAATCCTTCCGGTATATTGGATTCCATAGACAGGAGGCAAATTCTAAATGAGGTAGAACATATGTATTGAAACACTTAACAAGTACTTGGGAATCATTGATGCTTATAGAGCGGAGCATAGCATACATCGCTTTAGTAGCCTTCATAGTTCGTTCAAGAATCGCGTCATGTCTGCGAAGAGATGGTACTAGTTGGACTCCAAGGTCTCTCACTTGAGTATATACTTTTAAAACACAGTTATTTAGGTGATAATTGAAAGGAGGAGAAGTTTTGCCTAAGCGTAGATGATAGGTCTTGTTCGAAGATAAAGAAAGATGGTTGGCTACGCACCAATTATACACATTATCTAGACAATTATGCATTTCGATAGTTCGTTCAGTTATATTGTGAGCACTGTGAGATACATATATGTATCTTAATGTGCCTAACTTAATGTCATCTGCGTATGCTTGATAGCGTATATTCGGATAAGGGCTAAGCACATAATTCAATTCGCTAATGTATAGAGAAAACAGAAGTGGTCCTAATACGGAACCCTGTGGCACGCCAGATGTCACAGGTTGAGGAGCAGATATTGTCTTGCCCATTCGTACAGAAAAAATTCGACCGTTAAGAAAAGATTCTAGCCAAGACATCAAAGATAGGGACAAACCGAAACGTGCAAGTTTTGTCAATAACTTAGGTATACTTATCGTATCGAAAGCTTTGGTAAAGTCTAGATAAATCACATCGATAGATAAGCCTTTACTGATATCTTGTGTCCAGTCGTCTTCACAGACTAAATGATTAGTAACAACAGAAGCACGGGAGCGAAAACCATGTTGATTTTGAGGTAACAATTCGAATTTCGCTAAATGTTCATCGATGATAGCTCTTATCAAACGTTCCATGACTTTAGAAGCAGGGGAGAGAATGGATATTGGTCTATACGAGGACGGTAGGGAAGAGTCTTTCGCTGACTTAGGGATAGCAGTAATCAGAGAATGTTTCCATACGGAAGGTCTTACCAAGCCATTAAGAGAAATTGAAAATGTGAGTGAGCGGAAGAGCGAGTGATTTGGCACACTTTTTGAAAACTATTTGAGGAATTCCATCCGCGCCAACGCTACCAGTAGGTTTGAGCTTGGAGAGAACTCGGTAAACATTACATGGCAAGAACAAATGATCATCTGGTTGGGGAGGAATAGAATCACCGTAGATTGGAGGAGGAAAGCCATCGTCTTTAGTGAAAGAAGATGCAAACTCGGAAGCTAATAAATCACATTTCGAGAGAGAATCAACAACAGTACAACCAGTAGCAGTTTTCAAACAACGTGGGGGAGCTGATTTAGGTTTAGTGAGGGAAGCAATATGGCGATAGAGGTCAGCTGCTCTCTTCAGTTTTTTCCTCTCACAATACTTATTCCATTTCTTAACTTGTTTGAGAAGGTCTGAACTAGCTTTCATATAAATAGTGCGAATGAAGGGTATTGTAATATCAAGAAAAAGTGAATTTCTGTATTTGATGAGTCTATGTATATAGGAAGGATAAGAGGCAAATGGAGAACGAGGGAGTCGTCTCGGAACATGTAATTCTATCGCATCATGCACTATTTTACAGTAACGATTATACAAATCATCAATATCATGAAAATAGTCAAAACGATTCTCCCATTCTATACTTGAAAAATATTCATTCAGTGCTTCAAAATCAGCTCTAGCGAAATCAAGAATAACATCGCTTTCAGGAAGTGCAAAGGAAATTTGCAAGGTGAACTGAATTCCAGAATGATCACATGAATGAAACGGTGGAATGATGCAAGGGCTAGATACAATATTCTTCTCAGTTGTCAAAAGCCAGTCTATACATTTGGTATGGCGAGTCGGATCATTAAGCATAAGATTATAGCTAGCAGTATCTACGAAAGACCGTAAAATCGTATCAGAAACAGTTGACGGATTAGTTAAAAAGTCGCTGTTGAAGTCTCCTACTACGATAGCTGGGAAGTTACAAGATGCTGTTAAGTCTACTAACAAATCGCATAATGTAGTAGTTAGTTCAGCATTGTAATTTGGAGGACGGTAGCAAACTATTATACGACAGAATGAGTTTGCTAAGAACAAATCAACCGCAACAACTTCACATGTATCACAAAATGATTGTCTAGCGAAAGTTAAATGATCCCGCATTATGAGAGCCACACCTCCTCCTCTAGAGTCTCTATCATTTCTAATAACATTGTAAGGAAGAAGAACGGTAATTTCTGAATCAGCTACTCTAGAGTTAAGCCAAGTTTTACTAAGAGCTACTACATCTGGTTGCTCTATTTCAAGAAAGGAACGGAACAAAGAAAGTTTATTTTTAATTGAACGAATATTGAAATAGAAAGCTTTCAGACCGGTACATGATCTCAGTTTGACGTCTTCGGCGTAGGATTCGTCTGGCTTCGAATGAGGGCGCTGCTTGTTCGTGTCGACTTCGGAGGTAGTACTGTTATGTTTTGACTGCTTCGAGCATTTGGAGAGGCGGAGTAGCGCGGCTGTGCTGTGGATCGTCGCTTTTGGTCTGCTTCATTCCGGGGCATCAATTCACCATCGAAGATGACGTAGTCTTTTCCTTCCGATAATAACTTACGTTTCTCTTGTCTTAGCAAGTACTCTCTCTCTCTTTGCTCTTTAGTAAGACTGGGTCGGACATTGATTCCTTGGAATTGATTATTCTTGCGTAGTAAGGCACTCTTTGAAAGAAACAGTCTTTGATGTCCTTTGGTGGGGAAGATTACTTTGAGAAGTCTAGACGAACTCGTTCCTGGCGTATTCGGCGGCTTTCCCATTCTGAAGTGAGAGATTCCACCGACGGCGATACCAGATGCGTCTAGAAGACTGGTAATGAGTTGAGAATCGTGCTGAGTCTGTGCGGAAGGACGAGCATCGGTTTTTTCAGGAGCCCTCTCGATGACGACGGAGCGAAGCCTTTTCTCCTCATCGATCTCCTTTCGGATGGTCTCTTGGCTGACGGAGCTTGTGTAGAACTTGTCGAAAAGAGCGTTGCAGGTTCTAAGGAGAAGTACAACGTGGAGTGGAAGAGAAGGCGTCTTCTCTTCCGCGTCAAGAAAGTCTTTCAGAGATTTTTGTAGGAGAGCTGCATCTTCATTTGTTGTCGAGGACGCCATAATTGCGAATAGGCAGTAGAAATGGAAATGAATTGGAGCAAGTAGAAAGGTCACCGCTCGATATTGAGAACAGAGTGGTGAGTGAGAACAGAGTGGTGAGTGAGAACAGAGTGGTGAGTGAGAACAGAGTGGTGAGTGAGAACTTCCTTGATTCCTATTCGGCACTACTCCCAGACGACTTGGCAGCAAGAAACGGCGACTCCGAGGATCACGGATCCGCAGATGGTGACTTTGATGGCGACTCCTCGAGCTCCAGAGAGCAACAACGCTCCAGAGAGGAACAACGCTCCTCGAGCTCCAGAGAGGAACAACGTGACGCAGAGAAGATAGGTCAGTGGCGGTGTCCCTATCATTAGTCGTGACCTCACCAATATCAAGTGCTTTTCAATAAATGCTCATTCAATTCGTAATAAGTTGTACAACCTTTCTTACTTGCTCGCTTGAAGTTTTTATGATATGATAGCTATAAGTGAGACTTGGTTGAGTGACCAAGAAAGTGACTCGTTAATAACCGGTATGTCTAATTATCAGTTGTTCCGTTGCGATAGAAACAGTGCCTCTAAAGGTGGTGGAACAGCATTTTTGATTTCGCCTCGAGTTCCCTGTTCCTTTGTTTCTAGTTTTTCAGAAGATGGTATTGAATGCGTTTCTATTAATGTTCTTCAAAGTTCGTCCAGATCAGGAAAGTTAAGATGTATTTGTGTCTATCGATCTCCTTGTTCTCCCACTGCTTCTTTAGAAAAGTTATTGAACTACTTTGAATGTGAGCTGAATAATCCAAATGCTTCTGATAAGATCCCTGTAATCATTACTGGTGATTTCAATTTTCCGTATATCGACTGGTGTAAGCAAATATCCAACAGAAACGGTCAACATGAAATGTTTCTTGAATATATGAATGATAATTTTTTCACCCAATATGTATGTTCTCCAACTATGAATGATAATATTCTCGATTTAGTATTTTCCAATGTGAATATTGTGTCTGACTATAATGTAATCGGTCGATTCAATGGTAGTGACCATCACGGAGTTTCATTTAGTTTATCATTATCTGCAACTATTCCAAAATCTTCTCATTCTATTAAGCTGTTTTCTAAAGCGAATTGGCCTGCTATTGAGTATGAAATAGCTATGCAAGATTGGACTCAAATATTTGGCTTGTTAGATGTCGAATCTGCTAATAATTACCTTGTTTCTTTCATTAACTCTCTAATTGATAAGTTTGTCCCAACTGTAGATCCTAGAGACGATTTATCCCGCTATCCTTCAAATCTACGTAAGATGTTCGTTGAATTACAACGAATTTCTCGAAATGCCCCGTATTCGGATTACTGTATCAGATAAACTTCCGAGTTTGATCAAAAGCTGAAAGAATTCGAAATTAAAAGAGAATCTCAACTGATATTACGAGGTAATCAGAAATCAATTTTCGCGGCTTGTAGGAGCCGTTTGAGTACAGCCAATAATGCTATTCCCGCTTTGATCGATAGTGATTTAAATGAAAAATTTTCCCCATCAGAGAAAGCTGATGAGTTCTCTCGCTAATTCTCGTCCGTATTTTCTGTACCTCTTCAATGTCCATTGCCTGAAATTAAATAACCAATCGTTACTGAGCCGTTCAATTTCGATTATATAACCGAAGATATGGTAATACGAGCATTATCTTCTCTTCAATCTAAGCGTAACACGTCCCCTGATTCTATTCCTAATATTGTATTGAAGAATTGTCGCTTTGCTCTGATTAAACCATTATGTATCCTATTTAATAATAGCCTTCTTACTGGCTCTGTTCCCCTACTATGGAAGAGATCTATAGTGAAACCAGTACACAAGAGCAATTCCCGGAATCTAGTTACCAATTACAGACCTATTTCTCTATGCTGTTCTTTATCAAAAGTTATGGAGAAAATTATTGTTAAGGAAGTATCTTGCTATTTAGAAAAAGAGAACCTTTTATCGCCCTACCAAGCTGGTTTTAGAGCTAGGAGGTCTACTGTGACTTCTTTAGTTGAATCTCATTAGTTCATTGTTGACTCGTTATCCCAAAGCATCCTTATCGATATAATATTCCTTGATATCAGTAAAGCATTTGATTCTGTTGATCATAGATTACTTCTAAATAGGATAGCATCTTTTGGTATCTCTTTTCCAATCGTTAAATGGTTAACTGATTATCTTGTTGGCCGCTCACAAATAGTTATGATCGATAATAGTCTATCCGACCCAATTCCCGTAATATCAGGTATACCTCAAGGATCATCTTTAGGCCCGTTGTTATTCTTGTTGTACATCGACTCTGTTAAAGAAGCTATCCCCGATTCTATCAAATTTTGTTTATTCGCTGATGATATAAAGATAATGGGACGCGCTACCTCTTGTAATTATATCCAACTAGCTTTGAATCGTATAACCGATTGGTGCCTAGAGTGGAATTTGTCCCTATCCATATCTAAGTGTAATGTAATTCATCTCGGATCATCCAATTCTCGCAGCGTCTATTACATGAACAGTCAACCTCTAGTAGTTGGTAGAGTTGCCAAAGATCTTGGTGTAATCATATGTGATCGTTTCTCTTATCGTAATCATGTTGAAGACAAATGTAAAAAAGGCTCTGCTCTTGTTAACATGATGTTAAAAGCCTTCAAGTCACCATGTCCGCCTCTTTTAACTTCAGCTTTTAAAATTTATGTCAGACCCGTTCTTGAATACGCTAGTGAGTTATGGAATCCCTCATCCCCCGGCTTAGTGAAATGTATTGAAAAAGTTCAGCGGTCGTTTACAAGAAGAATCCTAGCAAGATCTGGCCATTCCAGACTTCCCTATTCACAAAGAATCTCCATGTTAGGCCTAGAAACTCTTGAATATCGTCGTGCTATATCTGACCTTTTATTTATTCATAAATGTGTCCACAAAAAATGTGAACTTGAAACTATGAACTTGTTTCAATTGTCTGCAGTACAGAGATTTTCTCGCCATTCTCATGAGCTCAGGCTAAAAACACCGCATAATATTAGCAAATGTTCTATTTCTACATGTGTTTCTCGCCAGCTATCAGTATGGAATTCATTACCTTTTGAGATCGTCAGTACACCTAATACTGCTAGTTTCAAAAAACAATTATTATCTCTGCCTACTGAAAAGATATTACCTAAACCTTTCGTTCATGACTAATATAATTGTCGATTTTAAGTATATCACCCTCCTCCCCTTTTTCATCTATACCGCAACCCCTAAACACCGCCACTTAGAAGAAAGTCCATGCATTTAACTTTGTTTTTGTTTGTGTTTTTCATGATATCTCATGTGCTTGGAATAAAGAAATGAAATGAAAATGAAAAGTCGAAAATAACTGTATACAGTTTATAAATACATTAAATACATAAATAAATAACTGTATACATTATAATGCGCGGAAGGAGACGATCGACACTTCAGTCTACGTTCTCATCTTTGCTATCAAGAACCAGAAAATCAGATGGAATCGTTGAGTCAATGGCGCTTAATGTATCATGCATAATGAAGCCAACATCATGTTATTTATCGGAAAAGTTTGCTCCAGGGGAAAATGATCTCTGAGAGGCAAGGCAGTTTACCACTCTCTCCCCAATGAAGTGAGATCTCACTGTTGTTTTTAACTCTTCTCTCTTATTCGCAAGTCATATTGATGTAATGAGTAAAAAGGCTACTAAATGTATATTCTCCGAGATATGAAAACATCATCCATCAACATTTTGTTACGCGCTTGGAAATTTTACGTGATTCCCCTACTAGAATACGCGTATTGATTTCGTGAATAAAATCGAAAGAGTCTAAAGGGTCTTCTTTATTCACCGTATTCTTCACAGAAATGATGTTTCCAGTTTGAACTATCTTTCCCGCCTAGAAGTTCTTTCTCTTACCCCACTTGAATACCAACTCTTCTTTCTCTTACCCCACTTGAATACCAACTCTTCTTTCTCTTACCCCACTTGAATACCAACTCTTCTTTCTCTTACCCCACTTGAATACCAACTCTTCTTTCTCTTAGCCCACTTGAATACCAACTCTTCTTTCTCTTACCCCACTTGAATACCAACTATGCATTGCCGACCTCTGCTTTTCGCACAAATGTATTTAATGGATTACTCTAAATTGTTCACTATTCATCCATCTACACATAATAACAGAATATCCCATTCATTGAGAATATTTCTTCCAACCTCAGCCATAGGTTGTCATAATAAAAGTGCCTCTCGATGTATATACATCTGGAACAAGCTTCCCAACGAAATATTCACAGTCAAATCATCTACAGTGCGCGTCACAAAGTTGAGCCACCACTCAATTTTCATAATTTCAGCGAAACTGTGAAAGGAAATTGGAAGAGATAGTTTTTATAATTGTATGTCACCTAAAATGAAGATCACGTCACTTCCCCGATCTAACATCTTTCCAGTATCTCACACAAAATTTTTACACACACTCTCGTCATTTTACTATCACTCTTGTACTTACACTGTTTTATTACTCCTGTGAACATTGCTTTATTACTATTGCATATTTCTGTGAACATTCATCTAACTTTTGAGACATCCGTTGTAACTTTTTGATGTACAATAGAAACCAAGAATGAATGAACTATGCGTACTTCATGGAAGTGTCCATAATGATCATGGACACTATCCATGAGCGGTTCTCAAAGGGTAGGCAAAAACGAGTTTGCTTACGTAGCTTAGTGTTTTACAGGAGAACTCCTTCTGTAAAATTAGTTAAGAGGACGGGCCAAATGTAAAAATTGACCAGAGTGACTAAAGAATACGATATTTCGGAACTGAAATTCAATTAAATTGAGTCACGTTCTGCAGTAGAGAAAAAGAAGTTGTCGGGGGATTGGGTGAAAAGAACTTCAGAGCAGCCCTTTCAAGCCAAGAATGTAGGGAAGAGTAACAAAAAGCTCTGAAGCAAAGCTCTTGAGTTTGCGGAATATTTTTTCAAGACTGTCAAAGGAACGGGTTCACGAGGGTATGAGTAACGCGATAAGAACATTTGTGACTATATCGAGTTTTATGATTTCAAAAAACAACTCGACAAAGTATCTCGTCTGAATACAGTTTCTCGCTCAAATATTATATCAGTGAGACTTTATAAAACGTCCTAGTATGATTCACTCGAAAGAGACTTGAAGTACTCGAATGCATCGGTTGAAATATCGATTAATGAATAAGTTGGGTAAACGAATAAAAAAGTCATCGTGAAATGGTCGGAAAAGCAGAATTCTTCGCAACATCTCTTCCATGACACGAATTGTTTTTCCTTTTTTAAAAAAAATCCCATTTTCACTTAAAAGTTTCACAGAATAACACGATTGTGCTTATTTTTTTCCGAAAGATTTTCATCATAATCTTCTGAAGTTGAATTTATAATGGAAGGGAGACATTATTTTACTTTGGGAAGTTTGAAATTTCTTGAAATCTTAACGTGGTCTCATTTCAATATTTCTAATTACTGCATTTTTCTTTAAAAAATTTTCTACCCGTGGATCTGCCTAATCGTAGCTAAACCCATTAGGCAAACAAACAAACAAACGAGATGCTCATTTTTCAAACTGCGGAAAAATGTGGGAAAAAACAGATCCGAGAAGGTTTCCATAGATTAAAAGAGAAAAAAAAACTAAGTTTGAAGTGTAATGTCTTTTGCGTTCCGATGAAAATCGACACTTGCTGTGAAGGATGAAATAGTGAAAAAGAGAATCAGGGAAATTATCAGAAAGAGGCAACATTTGGTTTCTTCTAAACAAAAATGTGACCTCCCAAGATTTTTTCCGGGAGCTAAGCGAGTTTTTCGATAACATTCAAGTCTTTTGGGACTATTTTAACATCTATAAAGTTTCAGACTTTTCAAAATATTCAAGTCTTGTGTGTTCGAGCCTATTCATCTGAAAACTAGTCAAAACATCCGAGCCGTTGACTTCCTCTAACATTTTTGTAAATAAAAAAACTCCGAAATTCAAGCAACAAACACTTTGACCTTATTTTTCAAACATTTCCAAAACTTTTGAGATAATAATATTGTTGCCTCGAGTATACCAAAAGCTACCAAAGTTTTTTTCTCCGCACTCACTTCTATGTATCTCAAGCAAGATTTGTGCTATCCTGATCCGGAATGCAGAAGTAACAATGTGGTCCGAGGCTTCCTAGGTTCAAGTTAGTGTGTGGCAGAAAGTTAGTGTGTGTGTGTTAGTGTGTGGCAGGCTACTTATTTACTGTATCAATTACAGAATACTTCAAACACAGTTTGTATTCTAATGAGAATCTATCTTCAAACGCAAAATGTGAGAACCAGTAT
Source organism: Allodiplogaster pararmata (assembly GCA_964056735.1). NCBI lineage: Eukaryota > Metazoa > Nematoda > Chromadorea > Rhabditida > Diplogasteridae > Allodiplogaster > Allodiplogaster pararmata. The sequence continues at coordinate 45,683,647 of OZ057403.1, forward strand.
CGTGAAAAAGATGTTTATGCTATCGAAATTCATATAACGTATCTTTTCTGAATGTCTTTTCTTGTTTAATCTCTGTTAAAAATATACAATAGTAGAACAGAAGCCTTTTAGGGGAATATGTATTTAGTTGACTAGTTGCAATTGCATTTATGTACCTTTAGTGCCTGCAAAAACCGCTCACTTTGAGTAGATATCAGTAAGAAAACAAACAAGTTCAATAAACTGTATATATGAATCATGAAGACTCGGCAAAATAGAATAACCTTTTCAGTTCTTTTATTTTGTTTTTTGTCTCCTTTAATGCTGCTGTCTTGTCTTCAATGTTTTCAACTTTTTGTTTTTTTATCGCTTCTCTCTGTTTATTCTTCTGAATATTAATTTTTCTACTATTTTTCTCATTTATGAATGAAAAATTTCTCCTATTTTCTTTCCTTTTTTTCTGAAAAGAGAGTGTTGTGTTTGTGTGTTTTTGTTGTTTTTCTGTGTTCAAGACTAAGCTGTTTCATACTTTTATATTTCATTCAAGTTTTTCACCAACTTTTCTCTTAACTCTTTATCAGTTTTTTTGTATTTATGTATATATATTTTTTTGTCTTTCTTCACGTTGGAAAAACTTCGAGAAACACAGAGATGAAAAAAGAAAGAGTTCTTTTAAAAAAGAGTTTCTATCAAAAAAGAGAAGTTTTAGGAAAAAGTACAAAGAACCCTAACAAAGAGAGAAGAAGAAAGAGAGAGAAGGTGCGATGAATTTAGAGAAAAGGAAGAGAAAGTGTGTTTGTGAGACAGAGAGAGAGAGAGAGAGAGAGAGAGAGAGAGAGAGAGAGAGAGAGATAGAGAGAGAGATAGAGATAAAGAGAAAGATGGAGAAAAGAGAGAAACTAATTTGACCAGGGTGCGGGACAAATAAAAAAGGAAAAAGAGATGGCTTATAAATTTATGCTTTGCAGGCCTTTATTAACATTTGTACATTAGAAAACGCACTAATTGAGTTTCCAGGAAATAAGGAACACAATTATCATGGAGGATTCTGTTCACAAAAGCAAGCGAGGAAGCGTAGCATTTATAAATGAAACGATTCTTTATACTAAAATGTAATTCATATAATTTTTTCACCAAGTGTTCAAGACTAAGCTGTTTCATACTTTTATATTTCATTCAAGTTTTTCACCAACTTTTCTCTTAACTCTTTATCAGTTTTTTTGTATTTCTATATATTTTTTTGTATTTCTTCACGTTGGAAAAACTTCGAGAAACACAGAGATGAAAAAAGAAAGAGCTCTTTTAAAAAAGAGTTTCTATCAAAAAAGAGAAGTTTTAGGAAAAAGTACAATATTATGTAACAAGGAGAAGAAAACAACCTTACTACAACAAGTTTTTAAAAGATAACGAGAGAAATGTTGAAACAAAAGAGTGAGAGCAAGAGAAAGTAAGGCAGAAAAAGTGTGAGTAAGGGTGCAGAAAGAGAATAGTAGGGAGAAAGAGAAGGAAGTTTAAGCTGACCAAAAACTAGGAAACTCTTAAAAAGTGCCCACGTTTTGCTCAAAAACTCCCACATTTCAATTATTGATTTTTATTTGTGAAGTGATAGAGGTGCGAAAAACGAAGCTTTTTTCTGTACACCTAGAAAGGTTCGCTTAGAAAGGGACTTATGTTGTCATCTTGTAATAGGAGTTTGTCATCTTGTAATATGATATAATTTGTCATCTTGTAATAGGAGTTGCCTTGATCTCGTCTGAAGATGTACCAATGAATTATGTTTTCTCTTTTTATCTTTTGCGCTCAAATATATCTTGACTTTGTTCTCCGAGAGGTTCACTTAAAATTAACATTCACTTAATGATGAACCGCCCTCAACCTGTGTAATTTCAGATTCAGATGCATTATTGTCCAGAAAAACTAAAGCGGCCATAATAGTCTTACACAAAGCTATAAGCGTATTAATCAAACGCTTAGTTACACAGTTTAAAGGCAGTGACGCCTAGTTAAGAGCACATTTGATAACACACTCGCAGAGGAAAAAGCTAGCCCATCGAGCGGGATCTGTACCCTAAACGTGAGCAAACGCGTTACCATTCAACAACGGCAAAACATTTATGAAGGTATTCGTGAAAAGAATAGGGAGAACAAGGGGAATGGGTGGAGGAAAAACATGAAGAGAGAGGAATCGGTATAGGAAGGGGTGAAAAAATAAGGGTTGAAGGTTAGCAGGAGTGGAGATGGTAAAGGGTGTAGGGCGGTAAGTGTGGAGATAGTTTTAGAGGGGAAGGGAAGAAGAGGTGGACTAAGAATTCGAAGGAAGAAGGTAAGAAAAGTGAAGGAAGGGGTCGAGGAAGAAATTGGAAAAGAAAAAAGGGGTAGAGGAAGGGAGGAAAAAGGTAGGTAAGGGGGTAAGGAAAAAGAGGTTGAATAGGGAGAAAAAAAGGGCTGGAGGGAAGATAAAGAAAGGGAAAAACGGTTTTAGGGAGGAAGGAGTTCAGGGAGGTACTCACAAAAAATTTTTACATGAAAATTTATGCAAAGTATGGAATGCGTAACGATACGTTTGAAAGTATTCCGAGGAATACTTTCTCGAAGTATTGTCTTTCATACTGTGAAAACATGGTTTTTCATGGAATCAAAGTATTGCAGGCCATACTTTGAAGTATGCCATTTCTTTTTGCCTTGATTTTTGGGTCGAGATTCTTGTTTTTTTTTCTGGAGTCAATTTTTTTATGATTGAATCAACAAATTTTTATTCAATAACATCAAACAATTTTATAATCGCAATCAACCAGCAAACAATGTAATATATTACAATTTTGTTATTATAATAACAAAATTAGAGCCAGCGCAACAAATACATTTTTACCTTCTACCAAGCATGAAAGTTTCTGAAAATCTACTTCGTCATAAATTAACAAGGAACTGGCGGAAAAATTTTGAGAGCGATCCTTTCTTTTTTTGAGGGCGATCCTTACAAACCAAACGTGTTTACGTAAAAGAAGAAAAAACAAAATGAGCAATTGATCAAGTTCTTAACTTAATTTTCGCAACTAGTAATGGTCTCCTGAGTAAGATTAACAACAGTAAGAACGAATTCAAACGGTTCAACATTTTTTATATAGTTCACAACATTAATAAAAAAAACATTAATACTGTGACTAATTGTTTTGTACGGCCTCTTTAGTGTGAAATTTTACTAAGCATAAGCGAACTGCACTGTTAAAATACTTTTTGATATAAAAAAAATCAAAATGTATAAAGTAAACTTCCACCATAAAAACATGAGTGTGACCCCATGCATGGCACAGGTGAAAGTTCAACGGTGTCAACTTTGAAAAAAAGAAGAATTTTTTGATACAGTACTTGAGTTTTAACGTTATAATCGGGTCACGCTTTTGATTTTTACGATGAGGCATACTTTCACAAGTATTGTATTAAAAATTGAAAGTATGCCTCTTAAGCATACTTCGATATTGTTGAAGGGATATCGCATTGTCGCTGCCAGGAATACTTTCGAAGTATTTTTATTCATGAAATGCCTTTATCCTTTCTAGCATACTTCCCAATAGTTATGCTCTTTTTTGTGAGTAAAAAGTTAGGGGTTGAAAGAGGAGAAGAAAGGGGGTTGGAATCGCTAGAGGAAACTGGAGAGAGAAAAAGGGTTTAAAGGAAGTAGGGATGGAGGAAGAGAAGGGGAGAGAGGAATTGGTTATGCGAAAGGGGTAAAAGAAGTAAGGCTTAGAGGTTAGCAGGGGGACTGAGGTAGTGATTGAGGGAAGAAGGCATTGGTTGATAAAAAGAAGGAAGGAACGGCTGGAGGGATGAAGGAGTGTAGGGAGGTGGAAAGTAAGGGTTGCAGGGAGGGAAAGGGGGGGAGGGGCTCGGTGAAGTGAAGGGTAAAGAGAATAATTGGAGGGAAAATGACTCTTTCATCTTCTCTTATTACGTGTGTCTGCTCACTGAATATATTCAGACGAAGTTTCCCGGAGTGCAGTCAAAAACTTCTTTGCAATCTACACGGGGATTTTTTTCGAACTTGAAAAAAATGGTTTCCGCAAAAATACACACGTTTTTCAGGCATTAATTAATAATCGAGAAAAATAGGGTAAGATAAGCGATTGAGCGAGGTATGAAGAAGAATAATAAAAAAAATCTGCAGATGTTTTAACACAATAAAAGACATGAAACAGCAGCTGGATAAGGAAATGAAGACGATGGAAAAGTAAAATTGGAAGTAGAAGATAAACAGAGATAACAGAAGATACTCAGAGGTAATAAGAAAAGAAAAGACGAAAAGTCGATGAGAGATGTTTTTAAAAGATAGAAATAAACAATGTAAACATTACAGAAAGAAAAATAGGTGCAATTTATAATTTAAAAACGAGAGAAACAGAGAGAAAAGTGAGAGAGAAAGAGAAAGAAAAATAAGAAAGATTGATGGATAGAGAGAAAAAAGTTTGGGAGAGAGAGAAAGAGTGTGTGTGTGAGATAAAGAGAGAGAGAGATGAAGAGAGACAGTGCTTCATCACTGCTAGTGTTAATAGCAGCAGTGAAGAGAGTCAGATTCGTGCATGAGCACTACCAGATCTATGTATATAATAATAATGAGAATAATAATAATAATAATAATAATAATAATAATAATAATAATAATAATAATAATAATAATAATAATAATAATAATAATAATAATAATAATAATAATAATAATAATAATAATAATAATAATAATAATAATAATAATGATAATAATAATAATAATAATAATAATAATAATAATAATAATAATAATAATAATAATAATAATAAAAATAATAATAATAACAATAATACGTTTAGCCCCATGTGATTTCAGCTCTTTTTAAGAGAATGCCTGATCGCATATTCGACGTTATCGCGAATAATGGCGATATCATTGATTATTGACCTTTAATTTTTGAAGAAAAGTTCTTAATAAATAGTTAAATACGAAAAGGCCCATCATTGTGACGCGGTCACTTTTTCAGAAAAAAAAAAGCTTTTTTGATAAGCGGAAGTCATATTTCTTTGAAAATCAAACTACCATAGTTTTTGAACGCGAGAAAAATTATTAAAATTATCTCTTCAAATTTCCTTCCGCTGAAATCATGAAAATTCATCGGAAGCCAACATTGTGACGCGCACTGTACATGGCGTATACGGGTTAGTAGGGCTTCATCATAATTTTGATATGAAAGGTGTACATGCAGGCTAGAGGTAGAATGATTCTGATGTAAGAGAGGTTGCGGGCTGTGCAGCGTGTGAGCTAGAAAGAGAGCGTCAGAAGACAAATGAAAGCGCCGGAAGACAAATGAATTCTCTCAGTTGACCAAGACAAAAAGTGACAGGTGGTATGAAGCTTATGACTCTGGTACATAGCCTTAGCGGGACGATGTAATTCTCTTCTCAGTCCTCTTTTGTCTCAGCAATAACCTCGTTCTAGCCCGCTTCATTACAGGGTGCGGCAAAAGTCCAGGTGTCTGACTTTGTCACTTTGCATCTTTTTTTTGGTGTAGCGGTCGTGTGATTTTTCGCTTGTATCTTATTCATAATGTTGCTAATACATTCTGAAAAAATCAGACTGATAACTCTTTTCGTTTCCGGTTATGCTCTCTGATATGGACCGAGGCTACATTCTGCGTTTGAACCAGTCCGGGCACACTAAAAAGCAAATCGCCAGAACCACTGGATTCTCTCGCAGGACCATTCAAAACACAAAACGTCGATTTCGTGAGACTGGTACGACGAATGACCGTCTCAGGAGCGGCAGACCAGTGACCGCGACCACTTCCTTCAACGTGAGAAGCATCCGAGACAAGATTCGATATAACCCCAAGCGGAGTCTCAGAAAAGTCGCAAAGGAGCTGAATATCTCGGATAGATCTGTTCGTAGGATCGTCAAATCTTGCATGGAACTTCGCCCCATCAAGCTGCAGAAGACTCACGCATTGACGGACCAGATGAAGGCGACCCGTCTTCGGAGATGTCGTGAACTGTCAAAGCGGTTCAAGCCGGTGGACTGTTTGGATATTCTCTTCACCGATGAGAAGTTGTTCAATATTGAGCAGTCCTTCAACCACCAGAACGAAAGGATTTGGTCGAAATCGGTCAAAGATGCCAATAAGAGTGGCCGTTACGTCTCGAGAAAGGGCCATCCCGCTTCTGTCATGGTCTGGGCCGGGATTTGCGCGACTGGCAAGACTCCGCTCGTTTTCGTCGAGCAGGGAGTCAGAATGAATGCCAATAACTACCTGAATGCCAATAACTACCCAACTTTTCGCCGGTGCTTTGGTTGTTCGTTTAATACTAATATGCCAAGTAGTCAGACGAGAAACAATCAACTACGCCTAGTATCTCTTCTCTCTGTTAGAGAATCTAACGACCTCAAACTACTTCTGAAACTGATATTCGGGAAAAAAGTACTCTCTGACAGGACGCACCACAACTTTGAAATAAGAGCGTCCAACACTAGAGGCGCAATTTTCAAAATAATCCATCCTGCTCCGAGAACTATTTGCAGAAGAAGTGCCTTTTCTATACGATCAGTTCGTATATTCACCGAAATTGATAGAGTTGATGAATGATATATGTTTGCCTGGATGTAATCTGCATTGTTTTACCTATTTATGTAATTTAAACAAATCAATTGTTTAATCTCTCGTACCACGTGATTAATTTATGCGTTGATGCATGTAATGTTTTCACGTAATAAAATTGAAATTGAAATTGAACGACATTCTCCAGGGAAGTGGAGCCAGGATCACTTTGCGGGACGCAAATGGACGTTCCAGCAGGACTCTGCGCCCGCCCACAAGGCTAAAGTGGTGCAAGACTGGTGCAAGAGCAATTTCCCCTCCATGATCACATCCGCCGAATGGCCTCCGTACTCACCTGATTTGAATCCTCTGGACTTCTCTGTGAGGTCGGTCCTTGAGAGCAAGGCCTGTGCTTCCCCACACAAGAATTTGGAAAGTTTGAAGCGCGCCCTACAGAAGGCGTGGGATGATCTTGACGTCGCTTACCTGTCCACCACGGTGAGTGCCTTCCACAAGCGACTCCGCGCCTGTGTCAAGGAGAAAGGAGGGCTGTTTGAAATTTGAAAAAGCAGTTATATCCCAAACTATTTGAATACACTTTGATGAAAATTTTGTTTGATTTGCTCAATCCGTTAAGTTTTTATCGGAAAAATACTACACACCTGGACTTTTGCTGCACCCTGTATACATATACAACCTTTCAAAGTAGTATCACTGCGAATCGTAGTTTTCAACAAGAAAGTTTGGAAAATTCTTTGTAATGAAGAAATTTTGTTCAATTTTGTTAAAGAAAAAAATGAAAAAGGGTGAAATGCAAATATTTTTGCAGGTTTTTGAAAAAAGGTAATAATTCATCTCAATCCAAAATTATAGCTATAAAAGCTTCTAGTTCAAGAGTTAAAATTAAAACCTACTTGTAGAGAATTTAAAAAAACTCTTTGTCTCAACAACTTTCAGTAAAATAAGCTAAAACTCAATTCACAGAAGCAATATGTATTGTTTCTCAGAGGACATGACTGATGATATTGATTGATTTGACAAAGCCAGGATTCGAGGACAAATCTTTTTTCTGCCAAAAATACATCAACAAGGCAAGTTACAGATCAACGTGTAGCTACTATTCATAGATTATGATGAAATAGAAGCCAGATAATCAACAAAAAAAACCCATCTTCTGATGAAAACGTTTTAAAAAGGAGGAAAGCAAGAAGAAGGAATTCGTTTATTTGCGAAAAAAATCCGCATTTTGGTAATACCCTGAGGGTTGAAGTTGAGCCGTTTTGAAGCTTGCCTTGATATTTAAAATGAAGTTTTCACTTCCCCGAACTTTTCCTGCTATTCATCGCTTCTGAAGCGAAGAGGAGTTTTCAATGAATGCAAGTGAAAATAGAATCTCTCATTATAACCAGACAGAAACTTTGAAACTGAGCAAAAAAAGTTGTTGATAGAGGGAAGAAGGAGAAAATGCGGTGAGAGCTGAAAAGAGAGAGGAAGAGGAAGAGACAGCGGAAAACAGAAAATTAAGAGTGAGAGAGCGTTGGAGTTAAAAAGGTTAGAGAAAATGGGTGAAAAAGAGGAATATAATGAGAAATTGGGGGAAAGAGTGAGGGCTAAAGACAGATAGGTAGAAAAAGAGAAAAGCGAGGAAGAGGAAAAGAGAGAACGGGAAAAAGAGAGAAAGAAAGAGGAGTTTAAGGTGAAAAAAGACAATGAGTTCGACTGAAAAAGAAATGTCAGAAGGAAAGAGATCAGAAAAGGCGTTGACGTCTTCTTTTAATTTGACGCAACCGCGACGCAAACTTCTTCTTCGTTGGCCATGAGGAGAGTGCTCTGCCGGTGCAGAGATAGCCATCCAGAACTGATGATCCAAAGATCAAGCTAATGGGTTGACGTGGCGTTGCTGCACATCCACATCGTAAGAAGATACTTTTAAACGCTTTTCAACCTGAGTAACTTCTGAATAGACTACACCAAGAGAAAAAAGAAAACGAGCAAAAAAACTTGTAGAAGAGGAGAGTGAAAGAGAGAAAGAGAGAGATAGAGAGCGATAATGAGAAAAATTGAGTTATTCTTTCACATAACACGTTTTAAACAAAAAGTGACGACTATCTCTTCCGTTTCAGTTTCAGCACTTTGCCGAATTCAACCAAATACTTGGGTGTTTTTTAGGCAGGAAAATAAGGCTTTGAGACTTAGGTTACCCTTGGCCCAAGGGTTCATCTATCGGGGTAGAAATCATGCCAATTTGGTCCCCTTCAGCAGCTCAATAATGTATTTTAAGCGAATCACAAAACAAGCCCAGACCTGAAACAGTCTAAATTCGAATAAGGTGCTCTCGTCCATCTTTTATTCGATGAAGTTTTACACGTTTGAAAGCCAAGAAAATTTCAGTTCAATGTTTTTCTCGCCTATGTCGTAAAAGAATTTAGAAATTCGATGTTAACTACTTTTAGCCTGAGAAATCGGAGACGATGGTGAGAAAGAAGAAAAAAACTAGTTTGCTGGTGGGAGTGAAAAAGGGGGGGTTATCATCACAAAAAGATACTCTAATCAAGAATTCATCTTATTCATAGTTAATGGCTCGGTCTGTGTTAAAATCCCAGTTGGATGAAATTCATTCCTGAGTGTCTCATTAAAAGTTTTTCTTTAACAAGAACTTTTATCATGAAAAAAAACAGGAAGTTTTCATGACTGTTGCAGAGTCAAAGAAGCTTCCGCCCGCTTTTCTCTTATTTGTTCTTTGCACTTTCACTCACTCGTAGAACGTGAAGAATTACTGATTGAATTGTGTTCGTGTCGACTTCTCTCAGATGAGCCCTGCCTGATTGAGTTTGTTTCTATCAGAAGGCTTCGCAACGACCGCGCCCTTTCCCGAGGCAATCAGTCAAGGACATCGCATTGATTGATGATACTCCGAACTTCGCCTTCTATATTTAACTCAAATAATTTGTACGAAGGAAAATATTCGACACTGCTTTTCCATGAATGCGCTGTTTCTGTGTATTGCGTTCAAACTTTGGCACCAAAACGACGTTTATCATTCCTCGGACTTTCTCTAAATTGATAATGTCTCAATGGCAGGAGAAGGTGAGTCATTATACCCATCATAATTTGATCAAAACCGCTTTCGATTCGCCTGGGCGCATCATAGAATTCTCAAATTTTTAATTTATTTTTTGGTTGACATGACAATTTTTATGTAAGAATAATTGATTAGCTTGACTTGCTGTGAATTCTAAAAATGTTGCATCGTACTTAGGTTACCTTTGGCTTTCAGTCAGTTTGAATCGAAACCCTGCGATCCGCAAATGGGATGTAATTGTTGGATGTTTTCATATGGTCGTTCAAAATATTGATAACTAAAAATTCCCGTCAAACAGCTACCAGGCAAAACAAAATCCCTAATTCAGCGCAACCTCAAACCCTCCAATCGTCTTCTCTTGCGAAGAAACAAAATACATGAAAAAAAACCTGAAAACCCAAACTTACGACTTCAGCAATTATTTCTGGGTCTCGGTTCACTGAGATGCGCAACAAGTTACATCCTTTGATCCAGAAAGTTGAAGTAGCAACAAATAAGAATTATACCATTCGCTCTACGGCATTCTTGGGAAAATCTTCCGGAACAGCCGATATCGGTAGAAAACTTCGACTGGGATTTGATATTCGATAGAGTGATGAGAGATCCTGAAGACCGATTCATATTAAAGAGGCTGTCATGGATCGCAGCTTCAAAGTAGTTTTGTCGTCGTTTGAGACTGTTAATCGGCTTCCATCGAATTTTACGCTCAAATAAAAAATAAGCCTAACCTTGTTGCCAATTTCGGTACTGAGTGCACCTCCATTCACAAATGTCGACAGAACTTTCTGTAATTCAGATTTTTTAGTTGATCAACCTTTGTTCCGCAATACAAGGTCCAGCACCTTGTATTGCTGAACAAAGGTTCATATGGCGTAACATAGGGCGCAAGGAGGTGAGAGAGACATTACATTAGGAGGTGAGAGAGAAATTAATCCATACATTACAGCCTTCGATATTCAAAGTATTTTGAAAAAGATTCCTTCAAAAAAATTCTTCACCAGACCAAATACCGATTATATTCATCAAACACTATATAGATTCTTTGGCAATACCACTTTCCATAATCATGAGCAATTCTATTACTCAAGGACACTTTCCGTCTTCATGGAAACAGGGATTAATCATCCCAATTCACAAAAAAGGGTAACATTCTCAAGTTTCTAACTATAGGCCCATCACAATGGTTTGCTCGATGTCAAAAGTCTTTGAAAAGCTCATTTTCAACCTCATTTATGACTATCTTGAATCCAACCAAATCCTCATCAGCAACCAGCACGGTTTTCGCCGTAGCCGTTCCATTATCACATCCCTAGTTCACTCCTATTCCCAGTACCTTTTTCTGAATAGCAGGAAGCTCAAGTTCGATATCTGACTGATTGATTTTTCAAGAGCCTTCGATACAGTAAACCACAGGTTCCTGATACACAAATTAGAAAAAAATAGGTATCAATTCAGGTCTACTCCGCCTGGTAGAATCATTTCTCGCTAGCCGTTATTCTATAACTTCAGTCAATCAAGTTTTATCCGATCCCAAAGTTTATAATAGCGGAGTTCCGCAAGGAAGCTGCCTAGGTCCCCTATTCTTCTCTATTTTTATAAACGACATCATAGAATGTATTGACCCCGAAGTCCACTGCTTTCTCTATGCAGATGACATCAAACTATTTTCAAACAGCAGTCAAAGTCTACAACGAGCCCTAGATTCTATTTCCAGTTATGTACATTCCTGGGAACTTATAATTTCCATTCCGAAATGCTTCATAGTTCATTGTGGCAACAATAACCCTAGCAGCATCTACCACATTGATGGTAAAATCGTTCCCACCTCTTCAACTATCAAGGATCTTGGAATATATTTTGATGCAACACTCAAATTCTCCACCCACATAGAGCAAGTCATAACCAAATCCACCAGATGTATAAACATGATCCTGCGAGCATTCAAAACCAAGTCCATAACCGTTCTTCTCCGCGTGTTCAAAACATACATTCTCCCTTTACTAGATTACGGTAGTGAAATCTGGTCGCCACAGTCCGTAGGTCACATAAACGCAATAGAAAACGTCCAGCGTGCCTTCACACGCAGAATTCTTTATAGAGCAGGGCATCCCAAGATAGACTACCCATCTAGGCTCAATCTGCTCTCTCTGACGACTCTCGAATACAGAAGAAATATTGACGACCTTGCATTCATACACAAATGCATACACCAACACCTTCGAATAGACTATTCCAAACTCTTTCAAGTATGTCCCCTTCCATACAGCAACAGACACGCCCATCCATACCAAATTGCTCTACCATTCAGAAATCCGGATACCAAAAGTAGTTGTGCATCCAGGGTTATTGACATATGGAACGGCCTACCCAGTCGGATAGTGACAATCAATTCCCCCGTTGTTTTCAAAAAAGAACTACATAAGCTGCGAGAAGAATTCATAGTGCCCTTTTCTAAAATACGTTACTGAAAGAGCTCCATATGAATTTTCTTATTCACTGCGCTTATCTCAATGTTCTATTTAATATTTTCTTTTCTATTCTGTCCCTTTATTTTCCATAATTTGTCTCTATAATTTCCCTTTCTATAATTCGTTTTGAAATGTTTTTCGAATATAGCTGAACTCACATCTGTGACAGCGATCCAAGTTCATCAATGCATGTACGTTTGTGCTATTCTATCATGTGAATTGGAATAAATGATTGATTGATTGAGAGCAGGCATGCATTTGAGCAAGTTGAAAATAGATCAGGAAACATGAAAGACAGTTGGACAGAAAAAGAAAAGGGCGAACAGAAACGAACAAAGGCAATCTTAGCGTTCACACAGGCAAACAGACAGCCAAAAGCAAAAACCTTTTTCGCTTTGTCCTCGGCTGTTTCTAAATCTTCTCCAATGACTGCCTTCTTCTTAGGAGCGTTCATCCATCGCTTAAACTCAAGTCAGTTGTCAAAAAGTGTTCTTTACTTCCAAGGTAATTCAAAAAGAGAATAGTTTAAGTGACTCTGATGATGTGCACGGCGGGCAGAAAGAGAAGAAAGAAGAAAGCTGCGAGAATGAGAATGATCAGAGCTGTCCTCAGTGCGTAGTTCACCTGGCAACCAAGCATAGTTCATCTACACTTGTTGAAAACATTATTTTTTCTAAAGCGACCGTTTTTTAGCAGGCTTGCTTATAAGAAGCGAGATTCGAATGTAAAGCGAAGGGAGAGAGATGGGGCAATTTAGGAGGTCAATGTTGTAAAGACTGTCTTGCTTCTGGGGCTGTATTCAGAGAACTAAGATGAATTTTACCCTAGTATATTGTAGACCTAAGTTCAACTCAGTTCCATATTCATAGACAAGTTGTAGGCCTACAATATTCTAGGGTAAAGTTTACTACACAAAAATCTCTCGTTCAAATGAGCTGTTGTTTTTCCCTCAAAAATTTAACGAGTGCAAGCAAAACACGAAATAAAACGTTTTAGAAAAATTCGGTGAAATAAGTTGAATGGTTATTTTTATCAAAAGATACAACTTTTTCATTTTCTATAGTTTTAATTTCTCTGCTCTTACAGTTTACAGCCTGCTGAATTTTAAATTGATAAATTATTGAAAATCTCTCACAATCTCTCACGTTAGTAAGGATATTGACTTGATGATTATGCGTAGTTATTTATATATTATTACTTTTCTATATGCAAACAATGCTTAGATACGCTTGGTTGTATCTTTTCTACTAGGTTTTTGTTAAGAACTCGTATCTTAAATGCTTACACAAAAAGAGATGATAACTTCAGAAGTTCTCAGTAACAAAGTTCAAAGGCGAAGATGCTTGAGTAAGATGAAAACTTGCCGAAATTTGACGTGGAAAAAACCAGTCCACCGGGTGGGAACGAATCCAGTCATCCATCACGTTGGAGCTGGTGACGCACTCGAACTCTCTGACAGAGATATGAGAGATAGCTGAGTTCGATCCTGCTCGGCGGACTGGCTTTTCTTACGTGTAATAGTTCAACCAATGGATTACATAAGTATAGGGAGGTTTTATTTGGAAGCGAGACTCGGAGCACTCGGTAGGATCAGCCTTCTCTATATCTTCTCGACGAACATAAAGCTCCTGAAAACAGTGTGAATTGAATAAAATCATAAGTTAATATATGGTATATTTACTCCGTTTCCCTTCTCGCTCTTCCCTCATTAATAGCTTTCTTCAACTTTTTGGGCTCTTCTTTGGGCTCTATTCATCCCAAAACTTGAACCTCTCGCTCAAATGTTCAGCCTTCTTTTGGATTGGTTATTTTTGACAAGAGCAGATTACCTATGAATTGGATATAAATGTTCTGCGAAAGCCCTCCCATAACTAAATTAAACAATTTATTGTCAATATTCAATGATGCTTTATTGTTTTATTTGGTTTTAGTTTTTCTTCTTTTTTTTTATTACTTTTTTTCTTCAGAAAATTTGAGTGAAGATGCATAAGGAAAAGTACAAGACGGGCCTACTTTAACCCAATGGTTGAATTGAGTTGTTCTTCTTCTGTCAGAGGATTCGAGAGATAGTCGACCACACTAATTTTTCCACACACGTACTAGAACTTCAAAAGCTACTTTTTTATTAAGTTTTTAGACTAAGTAACTCCTTCAAATATGCTAAAAAATTCTTTCGAAAGTCAGGATCAAAAACTTGATTTTTGCTATGTCTCGGTAAAAAAAAACCAACAACAATTTCGATGGGAAAAGAAGAGCGCATCTGGATGTGCAAGTAATCTGAGAAGTCCACAGGCACGAAAGAGCCTTTTGTGAAGTACACCTCGATAAAACAAATTTTTCCAAGAAGAGTTTCGAAAGCATGCTCGCCTTGAAAAGAAAGCCATTAAAGCTCTTTGGAAGCCTAATCGCTCTGATCAGCAATGTTTCCTGAAATGTGTGGTTGTGAGATTGATATGGTAGGTTCGATCCCACTCCCGGGAGCAGGTTTTGTTCGTCTCATAGTCCAATTATATTACAACTCTAAAAATAGGATAGCGTTCCCGAAGAAGTCAATAACTAGAAGAAAAAAGTGAAGCTTGACATAGATAGTAATCAATGAGTGAAGAATGTGAAAAAAGAACGAGTGAAAATATAAGAACTCACTTCAGTGGCGGAAGAACTCGCCACGAGGAGAGTATAAACTTCTTTCATCGTGCACTTGAGTGTATTGCAGAAGCAGGTCGCTAAGCGAGTTATCTTCCTCGCTTCCTAGAACACGAGCATAGGTCACCAGCACTGTTGAGAATTTAAAAAAACGACCGTTTCAGCGATACAGTCTAGAATACTGAGTGGCCTTCGACAGCATAGACATAGCGGTACTCATATGTAGATCTCGTCCTACAAACCGACGCTCCAAACTTCGCAAAGAAATGGCTGGCATCGTACCTCAGAAAACGAACGAGCCGTACATCCTTTCGCGACGTCCTCTCAAGCTCATCCCTGATCAGAAGCGGAGTCCCTCAAGGCAGCGCACTCTCACCGCTTCTTTTCAATTTATATCTAAGCGATCTTCCGAACAACGATCCAAACATCAAAATCGTCTCTTATGCTGATGATATAACGCTATGGGCGTCAGATCCAAGCATTTCCACTGCCTCGTTACACATCTCCCACACATCGAAAAGTTCATCCACGATCGTGGACTATCTATCTCTCCTGCCAAAAGCCAGCTTCTACTATTCACACCTCACAGCAAAGAGTACAAGACTATCCTAGATGTCTCGATCGGAGGTCAGAGCGTACCCACCGTGAATACCGCCAAAATCCTTGGAGTTACATATTATTCTATGTTCACATTCAGTCATCATGCGAAATACATAGCAGGCCGAATGTCGCAACGTAACAATGTACTGAAGGCGCTAGCCGGCAGTACATGGGGCAACCAAAAGGAGACACTCCGTCTCACGTACAAAGCCATTTGCCAATCCATCTACAGCTACGCAGCTCCAGCCTGGGCCAGCTTTCTCACCGCTTCAGCACATGCCAAAATTCAAAGAGGACAGAACAATGGCCTGCGTATCGTAACAGGAAACCATCAAATGGCCAGTGTCGACCACATACATGCTGAAGCTAAAGTTATGAGATCGAAATCGCACCTTCACATGCTATCAGCCCAATACTTGACAAGGACCTTGAGCCAAAGTCACTTCCATCACGGATTATTTCTCCAAGGACCCCCACCACGCAACATGAAAGCTGATCTTTACATCGCATGCAGAAGCACTGTTGAAAGAGCCCTGTCGGAAACAGCAGAGAAGAACAACGGGAAAAGCGTCGCCAACCGAGTCCACACAAACATGGTCTCAGAAGAAAAGGAAATCATCCAAGGTCCAGTCATACTGGGCGGCCGACCACCACCGGACATAAATGAAGAAGAAGTGGACCTCTCCAGAAACGCCCACTGCACGCTGAGCCAATTCCGCTCAGGCTACAGCAGGTACACCAACCACTACTTACACCGGATCGATGACTCGATACCTGACTACTGCCCAGACTGTCTCAATGGACCTCACGACGTGGCCCATCTCTTCAAATGCGCTAGACGTCCAACAAGACTCACGTTGGAAGATCTCTGGATGAAACCAAAAGAAGTAGCCTCATTTCTGAGACTATTGTGAAGGAAAGAAGAAAAGATGTATTTATAAAAAAAAGAGAGGAGAAAGAGGGAGAGAGCGGCTCTCCATAGCTCTCTTCGACAACTCTCTTCGACGCGAGACGTTTGCCGGCAATAACAACAACAACAACAGAATACTGAGTAGCTCTCCCTTCTCCGTTCTTTACCTTCAGCTCGCTTCTCATTATTCCAGACTACCCCAGTGGGAGAGCGATAGGTTTAAAAAAAAACATTTTCAACAGTTACACCTTTCCTTTCATGAACTACAAATACCAGTGTGAATGCATTTCGTGTTAAAGGGTTCAGTTATGCCTGGATTCGGTCCTCCCCCCTTCCGGAATCGGAATAGCTTTTGCCGTCCACTAATTTAATAAAATGTAAGTTTACCCAGGTGTTAATGTTAGTGTAACTAAGCATTTGAAAAAGACAAGTGAAAGTTATAAATCATATACTTAAGTCATAAGTTTTTCATAAATGCGAGCCATTTTTCTCTCCTTTTCAAACTGAAGTCGTCTCAATGTCTCAAGCCATGAGCTGGAGGGAAGCTTCAGAAAGCAAAGACTTCAAAACTCCTTAAACTACACACAGAAAAAAATTGATCACCAATAATAAGTTTCAATGCATATTGATCACATTTTGATCATTTTTGGTTGCGCGCAGGAACTGAACAATATATATTTATCAGTATGTTTTACCTAAGCCGTATTTTTATTTCTACAAGGAAGATTGCGTATTTTCGCACCAAAAAAGTTTCATTACTGATTTTTTAAAGCATTTTTGTGAAACCTTCGCAAACTTCTATGTATACACAAACTTTTGAACTATAAATTTTAGACATGCTGCTTCCTTGCATATTTCCCAACTGTGAAGAAAGCTTCTCGTCTACCACTTTGCTTCTCTATCATTTTCACTCAGCTCATCGAGGAGAAGGAAATAATCTGTCGCATATGCGCGACATTTCCAATCTTCCGTAACATTAGGAATTGGAAAATACACGCTCAACGCCACCATGGAGTCGACTGTTCGTTTTTTATTATGTATTTGAAGTGTTTTAACATTTGTTTCCGGTACGAAAGGATATTGAACAGTTGTTTTCTACGTATTTGTTTTGTTTGGAGGTAGATGAGCAGTGTTCTGTATCCTTAAGTGCTTTAATGTTTTCTGTCCTTTTTCATGCGCCGAGTTTCCAATATCGTGCTTTAGAGGATATCAATATGAAAAATTTATTCATAATATTCACATTTTTAATAAAATTGAAAACAAATAATTTAGTCAATCCAGCTGCTAAAAACCGTGAGATTTCAACGGACGAGCCACTTCAAGATTATATCGACCACCAAGAAATGTAAGTCTCATAACCAATACCAATAAACTGATATAGTACAGTACAACATCAATTGTCCGTGTTTATTGCAGAATCGAAACCTACTCTGAAAGCGATGAGCACACTCACGATAATGCGGACAATCCTTCTGAATATGAGTACAATTACGTCAAGGAGTCGACATATGTTTTGGGAAATTTGATAAAAAGCTAATGACGAACACAGGTATTTTGTTTTTGTTTTCGATCCAGGAATATCAGAAACTGACTTTAAAAAAAAATTGTTTGTATTGTTTGTTTGTAAGCTTGCTGGGAAAAAAGTTTGTTGATTTGGAGTGTCATCGTATCATGCTTAATTTTTTTTACCAGTGTGATAGAATTTTTCTAAACCAGTGTAACTAGTGAAAATAATAATTCAATTATTTATTCCAATTCACATGATAGAATAGCACATACGTACATGCATTGATGAACTTGGATTGCTGTCACGGATGTGAGTTCAGCTATATTCGAAAAACATTTCAAAACGAATTCTAGAAAGGGAACTTATAGAGACAAATTATGGAGACAAAACAAAAAAAACATCTAAAATAAAGGGACAGAATAGTAAAAACATATTAAATAGAACGTTGAGATAAGCGCAGTGAATAAAAGAATTCATTTGGAGCTCTTTCAGTAACGTATTTTAGAAAAGGGCACTATAAATTCTTCTCGCAGCTTATGTAGTTGTTTTTTGAAAACAACAGGGGAATTGATTGTCACTATCTGACGGGGTAGGCTGTTCCATATGTCAATAACCCTGGATGCACAACTACTTTTGGTATCCGGAATTCTGAATGGTAGAGCAATTCGGTATGGATGGGCGTGTCTGTTGCTGTATGGAAGGGGACATACTTGAAAAAGTTTGGAATAGTCTATTCGAAGGTGTTGGTGTATGCATTTGTGTATGAATGCAAGGTCGTTAATATTTCTTCTGTATTCGAGAGTCGTCAGAGAAAGCAGATTGAGCCTAGATGGGTAGTCTATCTTGGGATGCCCAGCTCTATAAAGAATTCTGCGTGTGAAGGCACGCTGGACGTTTTCTATTGCGTTTATGTGACCTACGGACTGTGGCGACCAGATTTCACTACCGTAATCTAGTAAAGGGAGAATGTATGTTTTGAACACGCGGAGAAGAACGGTTATGGACTTGGTTTTGAATGCTCGCAGGATCATGTTTATACATCTGGTGGATTTGGTTATGACTTGCTCTATGTGGGTGGAGAATTTGAGTGTTGCATCAAAATATATTCCAAGATCCTTGATAGTTGAAGAGGTGGGAACGATTTTACCATCAATGTGGTAGATGCTGCTAGGGTTATTGTTGCCACAATGAACTATGAAGCATTTCGGAATGGAAATTATAAGTTCCCAGGAATGTACATAACTGGAAATAGAATCTAGGGCTCGTTGTAGACTTTGACTGCTGTTTGAAAATAGTTTGATGTCATCTGCATAGAGAAAGCAGTGGACTTCGGGGTCAATACATTCTATGATGTCGTTTATAAAAATAGAGAAGAATAGGGGACCTAGGCAGCTTCCTTGCGGAACTCCGCTATTATAAACTTTGGGATCGGAAACGTGATTGACTGAAGTTATAGAATAACGGCTAGCGAGAAATGATTCTACCAGGCGGAGTAGGCCTGAATTGATACCTATTTTTTCTAATTTGTGTATCAGGAACCTGTGGTTCACTGTATCGAAGGCTCTTGAAAAATCAATCAGACAGATGTCGAACTTGAGCTTCTTGCTATTCAGAAAAAGGTACTGGGAATAGGAGTGAACTAGGGATGTGATAGTGGAACGGCTACGGCGAAAACCGTGCTGGTTGCTGATGAGGATTTGGTTGGAATCGAGATGGTCATAAATGAGGTTGAAAATGAGCTTTTCAAAAACTTTTGACATCGAGCAAACCATTGTGATGGGCCTATACAGGGTGACCATAAATTACCTAGACAAGTTTTCAACGCGCTCTATTGCGCGACACAGTTGACCTATCTTTGTTTTCATTTTCCCATGATAATGCTCTGAGACTGATTGTTTCTTGTTTCAAGTTTCATTACTCTAGCTTTATTTTTACAGTTATGGTGAAATCAAGTCCTCTTCGTGCTGCGATCATTGCACTGCACAACTCCGGTCACACGAGAGCGGACATCGGGCGACGACTCAATGCTCCACGATGAACTGTTTACGCCACCATCGATCGTCTTCGGGAGACAGCCGATGGCAAAGACCGTGCAGGAAGAGGTCGTCCACCGACATCCGACACGCCCCAGATTAGGAGCATTCTCCGGAAACGCATCGCACGCAATCCTCGACAATCCATGAGGAAGCTCGCTTCGTCGGTCGGTATCTCCCGTGAATCAACGCGACTGATAATCAAACACCGTTTCGGGATGTACCCCTACAGGATGCAGAAACGACATGGATTGGATGCTCGACAGAAGCTTCTTCGACATCAACGGTGCAAAGATCTGTTGCAACGATGTGCGCGGGCCGAGCATTTTCGTACGCTATGGACTGATGAAAAAATAATCACCATTGAGATGTCGGTGAATTCTCAAAACGACAGAATACTTGCTCACGATCGTAATGGAGCAGCTGAGCATGGAATCACAGTCGGAAGAAGCAGCCACCCCAAGCACCTCATGGTTTGGGGAGGTGTTTGTGCAACGGGCAAAACGCCGTTGGTTTTCGTCGACCCTGGTGTGAAGATAGATGCCAACTTCTACGTAAAGAAGATCCTCGAAGACGTGGTAGAGCCCAGGAGTAGGACACACTATAATGTAGCTGATTCGACCTTTCAACAGGACTCGGCACCTGCCCACAAGTCCAAAATCGCACAAGAGTGGTTGCTCACACACACCCCAAACTTCATAAGCACTTCCGAATGGCCATCGAATTCCCCCGACCTGAACCCGCTCGACTTCAGCGTCTGGGGCGTCATGCAGGCAAAGGTCGGAGCTATCCACCACCACACTCTCGATTCTCTGCGTGCCGCCCTTCTGAAGGCATGGGACGAACTCGACAACAACTACCTGCGGTCACTGGCAGGTGGATACGAGCGTCGTCTCAAGGCATGCGTTCGCACCAGAGGCGGCCATATCGAACATGATTGTGCATAACTGTTGGTTATATATTGTGATAAAGTATGTTATGATACCAAGATATGAATTTCGTTTTGAAAGAAAATACAGACATTTACATTTGTCCAGGTAATTTATGGTCACCCTGTAGTTAGAAACTTGAGAATGGGACCCTTTTTTGTGAATTGGGATGATTAATCCCTGTTTCCATGAAGACGAAAAGTGTCCTTGAGTAATGGAATTGCTCATGATTATGGAAAGTGGTATTGCCAAAGAATCTACACAGTGTTTGATGAATATATTCGGTATTTAGTCTGGTGAAGAATTTTGTTTTGGAGGAATCTTTTTCAAAATATTTTGAATATCGAAGGCTGTAATGTATGGATTATAACTGTAGAGAAGAAATTAGAGGAAGAGGGCCGCTTATCGGAGGGGGTTGCAAGCTGTTGAAATATTCGGAGAAGAGGTTTGCTTGTTCTCCTGGATAGGTGTAAGAAATAGAGTTGACTTTGATTGTAGGGATCGAATTCCTACCCTTAATACGGTTGGAGATAGTTTGGAAAAAGGTTCTGTAGTTTTTTGGAAGCTTCAATCTGTTCTCACGTTCGATCTCGAATCTATTCAGTTCTTTATGGAGCTTTGTTGATGCTTTAGAGGTCAGGGGAGAGAGAATTCCTCTTTTCCTACTTCTTTGAAGGAAACTATACAGGTGAAGAATTTTACGAGGGTACTTCATGTGTTTCTTAATGTTTTTCTCACGAGGGATGCTCTTTTCAATAATGGAGAGGATTATGGACGTCAATTCTTGCGTGCATTCATCTACTGTGAGAGTTGAGAACAAAAGGGTCCAATCTATGTTGAATAATTGCGAATTGATGCTATCCCAGTTTGCTTTTTTCCAGTTGAGGAAAAATTGAGTGGAGGGGAGCATGGCTTTTGCATTATTCCTTACTTCAAAGTGAACAGATGCGTGATCGCTAGTCGAGAAAGGGCTTTTGATTTCACAATTGAAAATTATATCTGCATTGCTAAATACATAGTCTAAGGTGTTCTCTAGCCTCGTTGGAGAGAGTACGTATTGGAAGAGATTGTTATCGCATGCGAGATCGAGGAAGGCATGAGAGATAGCGCATGATTTAGGAGCGGTTAGGGAAGCCCAGTCTATGCTTGGGAGGTTTAGGTCTCCACAGATTATGGAGGGAAAAGGTATGGAAAGGTTAGACAAAATAAAAGTGCATAGGGACTTACTTTCCTCAATATCGCAACTTGGTGATCGATAAAAGTTCATTACTCTAATTGCGGAGAAAGGAAAAGAAAAAGAGATATTAGGATATATATATCGATAATAACTCCCTCGCAGTGAGGCGAATTGTAGTGAGAAACTAGAGAGGAGGAGATAGTGTTATGTAATAGAATAGCTACGCCTCCTCCCCTATTAGCTAATCGGTCACATCTAAACACCGTAAAAGGCAGACTATCAGTGAGTATGGAGTCGGGGAAGTCGCAATTCATCCAGGTTTCGGACAATAGAACAATCTTACAGTTGGAACAGCGGAGTAAAAAGTATAAATCGTAAAGTTTGTTCATGATAGATCTACAATTGAAAGACAAACATTTAATCAATCTCTTAGAACTCACATCCGTTTTGTCCTATGTGGATGAAGGATCTGTTCTTCTGACAGTTCTCCTACGGGTCACTTTCGCGTCTGCAGGGGCGTTAAGAACACGAGGCGGATGAGTACTATGGGTCGTGTGCTACAACTGAGAACTATTGACGTGTAATGTGGAAGGGAGAGTGGAGGGGGTCCGAAACGGTAAGAGGGGACGTGGTGGATTGGTCGAATAGGAAGGGTAGATGTAGGGTTTCGGCTTGGAAGAGTCTTTTTTCCAGGCGTTGAAGGCTTGATGATATATCCTCTCACATTTGGTCTGACTATGTCTTATGTGGAGGTCAGGATGGAATGAAGAGAGAATGTGAGAAGAATATAAGACTTGCTGTTGGAAAGATGTCGTAGGGAGAACTATCTTTAGAGGCCTGGGTGATTGAACTCTAGAAGAGGGCATGCGGTATACTCGGTCCGGGTAGCATTGAAGATCCATTCTGTCAAGGATGCATGTTACGCGACTAATGTCGTCTTCGGCTCTCTGGGTTGCGGATTTGGATTTAGACTCGGGAAGATTGAAAAGAACCACTGAACGGTTTCTTTCCGGGCGATCCAAAACTTCTTTAGGAGACTCGTAGTAAAGGAAGTCTGGAGATGAAAGCTGGGGGGGGGTTTAGGAGCAGGTGTATGTGGCGGTAAAAAAGGAGGGATAGGGGTTGATTTGGGACAAGTTAGCCCTTCAGTCTGTGGAGAGGACAAAGAAATGGAAACATTGGCGAAGGTATGCGCAAGAGAAGAAACTTGCTGCGTAAGAGAAGACACTTGCTGCGTAAGGGAATCAAACTTTACTTGATATTCTTCGCATTTCCGAGCGAGGTCGTGGTTGTGCTTGAGAAGAGTGTTGATGAGAGTGACGACGTCTCCACCGTGGCGATACATCTCAAGAGGCCCTTCCTTCTCTTGAGTTGGAGATGGAGAAGAGGGCTTATCTGATGTGGAAGAACGATCGGCAACCACGTTGTTAACTTTCAAGTCCACGTTTTTTGACATGACTGTATTGTTGACACGATACAAGAACGACTCACCGAGTATAGTGTCAAACTGAATAGCATAGACGGGCACAAGTCTATTCGAAAGAAGTCGATGATAGAACCGGTGTGCGAGAATACCAAGAGATTCCGATGATGTCGAGATGAAGAATAATATTCAAAAGCAGGTCGAAAAATCGATGAGGCAGAGCAAAATAGATGGTCACCGCTCTTCGCGAGCAAAGAAAGTGATGATGCTGGGTTGTCCTCGAAACAAATAATTGAAGCGGCAAATTGGGCTCCTCTAAGCTCCACATTTGAAAAATTCTACTTCAAAGGGGACAGCACAGCGCAGGATTCCTTCCAAGTTGCGGTTCTTGGTCAAAGGTATCTTTGAAAAAGCCATTGATTGATATGAGCAATTTTTTTGATTTTTTTGTTGATATAATGTTATATTTTGCTAGACAAACACAGTTTGTTGAAGTAAAATATTTATTATGTCTCTTTGCGAATATCAATCATATGTCACATCCCTAGTTCACTCCTAATAGACCTTGAGTTTTTTCAAATTCTACTTTGAATCTTTCGTTTGTATGCTTGTTGGAAAAAAAAGTTTGTTTATTTGAAGGTTATATTTGAAGAAAAAAAAGTTTATTTGAAGTGTTCATTACATTACACAGTAACACGAAATTTTTTATTTAATTTGGAAGAAAAAAAGAAAAAGAAAAAACTCAAGAAAAAGAAAAAAGGAAGAAAATCTCGCAATTTATGGGCGAGGTTTAATACAGCACACTTTTTTCCAAGTGAACAATATTATTGACCACAAGTGAACAGTTTCGCAGTTAGCGAATTAGCGCTAGGTGGGGCGAGTTTTACTACAGACTGAACAGCGTAAAAGCCAAACGTAAATGCTATCTCATTCTAAAAGTTCTCAAAAGTAAGAGCACGAAAGTGCTCATTGATGCCTATAACATTTATGTTAAATCTATTCTTCAACATTGTACCACTGTCTATTCCCCCCATTTCGTTAAAGATATTAGAAAATTGGAAAACGTCCAAAACTTTTTCACTCGCCGAGTTTTCTATCGCTGCTTTTGTACTGATTACATAAACATGCCAAACAGTCAAATTAGAAACAAAAAATTAGGCCTTCTTTCATTGGAAAGCATAAGAGAATCGAACGATTTGAGTTTACTTTTAAAACTAATAGGGGGAAAAACAACTCTTTCAGACAGAAAACCCCATTTCTATAATTTAAGACAATCCGCGACACTTGGATCTAACTTCAAATTACATTTTCGTGCCCCGAAAACAATTTGTCGTATAAATTCATTCGCAATAAGATCTGCTCGTCTGTTTACTGAATTAAATTCAAATGTTTAGTATTTATAATATTGTTCCGCTCAATATGTTCATGTGTTCAGTTGTAATGTTTATGATCTAATGTTTGGTTTGTTCCTTTAATGCTTATTATCTTCCAACTTGTTGGAATCACTATAACCCACATGATGTTTGTGTACTATCATTGTATATTATATGAACTACATGTAATAAATAATAATAATAATAACAATATAAAGGGCACTAAACACATCGTCCCCTTTATATTGTTCAGAAAATGTATCAAAACTGATTAATTTTTCTCTGTGTGTACTTACTCGTGAAAATCTTTTGAACCTGAAAAGTGATGGGAGTTCTGGGCACAAAGTGGTGCTTGATGCAATGAGCGACTTTGACCACCCTCCCTGTACAGTATGCTTTAGAGACCTCAAGCGAAGTTTCGTTGTATTTGACGTGCACGAATTGTGAGGGGCAACTTCTTCGAAAAGACAAACTCATGCGACCATCTTTGTCGCACGGATTCTGAATGGACACTCCACTTCTGACGCGCTTCATGAGCTCGTGGTGGCTAGTGAATATATCCGCAGAGTGGATTGATTTATTCATCAAGGTCCGACCCAAAAAGTTGTTGGCCGTCGGAAGAGGATAGAAGGAAGTTACAGCATTGTTTTTGAAGCTAAGCATCAGAAGCACAGTCCGAGAGAGAACAGCCGCTCTCATTTGTTTTTATTAGTAACAATGTTGAGTTTGCCACTCCTGCAATGTCTGCATTGAGCCATATTTGATGTATTCTTGCTTCCGTTGCTCACACTGAGCGGCGACTTCATTTCTTGCTCCGTGAGGAGATTCGCTTGATCTACCTCTCATCACTTCTCATCGGAAGAAAAGGCCTTGGTGCCAATGATTCACTCTTTCTGATTTGGCAGCCGAAAGGGTCAGTTATGTCTGATTCTGCTGTTTCTTCTCCGTTACCCGGAAATATGAAATCACTTGTGAAATTTTGCAGTAGGCGCGGGCTTTCCTGACTCGGATGACCTAAAACACGGCCTGGCTCAATTAAAGTCATTGGATCTTTCTTGTTCTTTTTCTCTTTCTTTTGTTCTTACTTGTTCTCTTTCTTTTCTTTTTCTTTCTCTTTCTTTTTTCTTTCTTGTTCTCTTTCTTTCTTATTTTTTTTCTAAGACGGACGGCCTCGTTAGCTAAGCCGTACGGCCTCGTTAGCGTATACTCTTTCCTAAGCCTAAGCCTTTTTTAATGTAAAAAGAAATTTTGTAAAAACAAAAATAAAATTGCAAAATTACTCATTACAGCGAATCTGAACTCTCACCGAGCTATTCACAGTCAAGCGAGCTACTCACCTTACACTAAAGTGCCCCATAGTGGAAATAGACAAAATAGTAGTCATGAACGAACGTAACAGTTAGCAAAACCAGGACAGCCCGCGCCTACTGCAAAATTTCACATGTTTTGAAATCACAGTCCTCTTCTCCTTTCGTTTCGCTATTTGACAGACTGTGATGATTACAAGGAGGCGATTCGATGATTACAAGGAGGCGAGGGAACGGGAGTGAGACGTGACAGCTCTGAAGCTTTCGCTGATTTAAACTCTCTCTCTATCTCTCTCTTATCAACCCTCATCGAGAAAAACAACGCCCTCGAGGAACGGATTAACAAGTATGAAGATATCATAAGAAATCGGGCAGAAACTATCGCATTTTTTTAAAAACAAGATTGGCTCTATAATGCAATCTCGAGTTCTTCCTCTTACTCATGCTTCTACCCTCCCAAAGCAACTTACTACTCCTCCACCTCCCTCTGTTTTACAAAGTCAATTTGTCTCGCAACCCACTCTGAAGCCCCCTCCACTGACTGACCAGCATTTAAATACTTCTAAACTCAATCAGAGGTGGAAAATAGGCGAGAGCGCTTTCGCCTGGTCGTCCTCTTTCGACTCCCCGAGTCCCATTCGACTTCCGCCGCACAACGAGCAGATGACGACACCTACCGAGCTCGCCAGATTCTTGATGAGATGAAGATCCAAGTCGTTCCAGACAATATCTATCGCATGCCTTCATCCATCCCATTAAACTCTCGCAATACAACTCCACATCGACTCAAAATTGTTTTCCTACAGCAGACTTTTTAACAACAAGTTCTCGCCTCATCTTTCATTTTATCTAAATTTCATTCCGATCTCTTCCTAAGGCACTCCCAAACTGAAGCTGAGCTGTCATATGATCGTGCTCTCAGACTTTGAAAACGTGACCTCACAAAACCTAAACCACATATCCCAACATCCTCTTCACCTAAGTTTACTTTAAATCCTAAGCCTCTAATGACTGTATCTGTACCAAATTATTTTTGTTATTCTTATGACGGTTCAAGAAATGGGCAGTCAAACTGAACAATGATCTCCGATTTTCTTTGAGAACATTCAAATGTTATTATGCCAATGATAGATCAATAGTCTACAAGATTCCGGATCTTCAATTGCTTCTATCTCATAATTATCATTTGATTGCTATGACTAAAACATGGTTTGCAACAAAGCATCCTGACTCTTTACATCTGGCTAGTCATGCCTCCAATTATAACATGATTCGCTGTAATAGACGTGGAAAGAAGTGTGGGGGAACACTTCTTTTCCTTCATTCAACAGTTTATTATAGACATGTTATGGGTGAGAGTGTTCCAAATTCTCAAGAAATACTAGTTATAGAAGTTGAAATTGAAGATAATTCTCTTTGAATAATTTTACTTTATCGTATACCTGATGCAAATGTTGACTCTAGCGAGACGATTCTCAAGAAAATTCTGGATCATCTCACTTCTCCCCATCCTTCATTTTTTTTGAGAGACTCCAACTATCCCGATATATAATAGATTGGACTTTGAAACCTCCAACCTCAGCCATCTCCAATCACCTGATTCTTGAACAAAAAAACTCAGCGCTGATTCAGTTGATAGAAAAGCCAATGAGGCAGCATCAGACATTACACCTTCTTCCTAAAAGTTCTCTTGATATAATTTCTTCGTCAGATTTCACCGTTCCATTTTCTTCATCTGATCACAACTCTATCACTTTCGCTTTATCTTTATGTTTTGAAGTTCATTTATATAATATATTTTTAGAGACAATTTCTCGAAAATAGATTAAGATTTCTTATGCTGTGCCTTATGCAACTTAGATTGATTGGCATGTTATGCTTTTACCTCTATGAAATGTAAATGATATGTATGATAAGCTGCTAGAAGTTCTATCTGAGGCTTCCGATTCTTTAGCCCCTTGGGTGAAAGTGAGCCTATATACAAACACAGTACTCCCAGAACACATAAAGAGAGCCATGCAAAGTTGGCTTAATTTATGGAACACTTATAGTAATACGAATCAAGATTCAGACTATATCAAGTCCTCAAAAGTGGGCAATTTATGTAACAAGTACATTCATAAGTTTAATTTGATAATTGAGAAGAGAATAATAAATAGATAGCAAAGACAAAAATCTCTTTTTCAAATACATTCGATCTTCTCTGTCCAAAAAACCAGTTGGTATAGATGCTCTCTGTGATATTTTGAAAAGATATTATATTTAGATATAGAAAAAGCAGATTTACATGCTAGTACATTCCTGTATTCTTTCATGATTGATAATGGTCAAGTCCCTCCGTTTGATCCTCCTCTTTCAACTCATTTACTAGGAAAAGAAGATATTCTTTTTCCTCGACATGCCATTTGTTCTCTTATTGAAAAATGGAAAAAATCCTTTTCTGAAACACCGGACCATATCCCCCGACCTTTCATCAAGAAATTAGCGTTTACTTTGGCAATTCCTTTAGAATTAATTTTCAACGAATCTTTCAATAGGAGTGAAGTACCTAAGAAATGGCGTGATTCAATAGTCATTCCTGTGAGGAAGAAGCCCCCGTTCTCTGATCCCAATAACTACCGTCTCATCTCTATTACATCTTTCATTTGCCGTGTTTTTTTGAGAAAATGCTCGACAAGTACATTTGCTCGTTCTGTGAATCAAATAGCATTTTCCCGATGAGCAATATGGTTTCAGAAGAAAGAGTTCAATAGAGAATCTAATGCTACTACCTATTCCTAGATTATTGCAGTATGGAAATTGACAGTAAGAGATTCATTGATGTTATATATTTTGATTACACAAAGGCTTTTGATAAGGTTTATCACATTAAGTTGATTCAAAAACTCAAGGGAAATCCCTTTCCAAACAAAATAGTGAAATGAATTGAAGCATATTTAAGAGACAGAACCTTTAACGTTAAAGTAAATGGTTCTTTATCTCAATCTCTACCCGTGACCAGCGGAGTACCCCAGGCAGTGTACATATTAGGTCCTCTTCTTTTTATAATACATACTTCCGATATAGTTCAACCAATCAATGATCTAGGATGTCAAAAAAATGTTATATTATTTCAATCTCTACCCGTGTTATTATTGATTCTTTCTATATCAATTGTTGAGCCAGTCCTTTTCTCAAACCAATTCCAAACAAACAGATATGTCTGTTCCTTCGTCAGTTTCTCAACCCTCATCTGATGTACAAATTCTGATCCAAGCTGTCAACCGTCAAAGCGACCAAATCTCCCAACTTCTTAATGCAGTAACCTCAATGATGACGACATTATCTTCTCTCATTCCTCTTCTCTCTAAGCTCACAACCCAAACCCCGGCCCCTCCATCCAACTCTTTGATGACTTCTTCTCTCATATCGCAGCCTGAACTACTCGCCTACGACGCGGTCAGGAGAGTCCTTCAGGAAGACAAAGTCATTCTGGAAGAGAAGGCTCACAACATCGTTTTGGTCGGCATTCCGGAGGAGATAAGAGAAGACGCCACGGATCAACATGATGGAAAACTTTTTGATTCTCTCGTTAGTGAACTCAATATACCTTCTCTCACTAATGCATTCAACCAAGGTTCTATCACTCATCGACGCTTCGGAAATAAAGAGAACAAGAAAAGAATTCTTAAGATTCTTTTTCCATCGCCATCTCTCCGAACATAAGTACTTCGAAAACTACGAGTCCGTCGTCCTTAAGTCCTTCGCAAATTTCCTCATGCGTACGCGAGAGAAGACCTTACCAGAGAAGGACTCCAACTCGAGAAGGACTGCAAGAAACTCGCTAAGGAAAGAAACGACAAAGCTGGATCGATGGAGTGGGGGGTACAAGGAACAAGGCTCATTCGATTCTCTCATCCGCGTCCTCTATACACTCCGAAGACAGTCGCTGAGGCTAATGGTTCTCTTCAAAACGTGACGGTGACAAGAGGAAAAAGGATGGACGCAAACGATGTACAGAAATAGGTCAGTAGTGCTGATGGCCATAGCCTGTTTACTTCTGATATTTGGAATAGTCAACATAGTATTAGAGGAAATTTTAGTTTTTACTATAGTAATTGTCGATCTATACGGAATAAATTGTACGATCTTAATCATTTATTATCTTCAACGCAATACAATGCTATTTGCTTTTCAGAAACTTGGTTACACGATAGTGAACCTGATGTCATTTTACATTCAAATAAACCATATTCTGTTTTTCGTTCTGATAGAAACTCTAATATCAGTAACAGAGGTGGCGGAGTAGCAATTTTAGTGCAATCTAGAATCAGTCCAGTAGCAATTTCGTCGATGTCAGTTTCAGAATGTGAAGCTATTACAGTTGAGTTACAATGTAGTGACAAAGATTCATATTTTTCTCGGGTTAGATTAATGTGTGTTTATCGATCTTCCAGTGCCCCAGACAATATCATGAATGAGTTATTAGCATACTTCTCTTTAAATACCATTCCCAATGTCCCTCTCATAATCGTTGGTGATTTGAATTTGGCTTGTGTTGATTGGGAAAAGTTGGGTTCCATGACATCTTGCAGAGCGACACCTTGCAGAGCGACACCTTGCACCGCGCACTTTTCAGAGCGACACCTTCCAGAGCGACACCTTGCACCGGACACTTTGCAGAGCGACACCTTGCAGAGCGACTTTCTTGGCCTTCAACAAAGTGTCCACCCTACGGCCTGGCTTTAACAAAGTGTACACCCTACGGCCTGGCTCAATTAATTAGTATTCTTTTTACTTTTACTTTTTTATTTTTTTCTCTTTCTTTTTCTTTACTTGTTCTCTTTCTTTCTTTTTTCTTTCTCTTTCTTTTCTTTTCCTTTAAAAAAATTATCTTTATAAATTTTGGGGAAAGGAAAGGGGGGAGGGGGGGGTTTACCTAAGCAGGGAAGGGAGGGGGGCCCTAAAGGGGGAAGGGGGAGGAAGAGGGCCCTACCTAAGCAAAGGGGGTAGGGGCCCTAGGGGGGGAGGGGAGGGGGAAGGGGGGCCCTAAAGGGGGGAAGGGGGCCCTAAGGAGAAAGGGGGGGGGGAGTTTTCATGAATAAAATCTCTTCCTGATAAAAAAATCTTTGGACGGCTAAAGTAGATTAAAGCCAATTTTTTACTAAGCCTAAGCGTTTTTAATATAAAAATAATTTTCTGATGTAAAAATAAAAATGTATAAAGATAATTTTTTTTAAAAAGGAAAAGAAAAGTAAGAGAAAGAAAAAAGAAAGTAAGAGAACAAGTAAGAAAAAGAAAGAGAAAAAAATTAAAAAGAGAAAGAAAAAGAATACTAATTAAATGAGCCAGGCCGTATGGTGTACACTTTGTTAAAGGCTCTGCAAAGTGTCGCTCTGCAAAGCGTCCGGTGCAAGGTGTCGCTCTGCAAGGTGTACGGTGCAAGGTGTCGCTCTGCAAGGTGTCCGGCGCAAGGTGTCGCTCTGCAAGGTGTCGCTTTGCAAGGTGTCGTGTTACCGACAAGTTGACGTGTTCTAAGAGCTATTCTTCTACTCAATTTCTTAATTACTGTTGTGATAACCATTTCACTCAGTACATTCTGATGCCGACTCGAAGTCAGAACATTCTTGATCTTCTTTTATGCAATCATCCGATTATCTCTTCTTCTAGTGTTATTGCTCCCTTCACATCCCAGTGCGATCATAATTCTATTTGTTTCGATTGTATTACCTCCAAAGTATTCGATGACATAATCAAGTCTATAAAACTTTATTCTGAGGTAAACTGGCATATGATTGAGTACTTTATTTACTGTCATGATTGGACCTTGGCATTATCATCTCTTGACCCTAATCAAGCTTACAACTATATCGTTGATCTATTATGTGACCTTATCGATCGCTTTGTGCCAACTGTTGTTCCTAATTCGTCCTCCAATAGATATCCAGCTCGTATTCAACGCTTATTCAATAAGCTTCAGAAATTTTCAATTACTGCTCCTTACTCCGAATATTGTAAAAATCTGTCAAGAAATTTTTCTTCTGAGCTTGATGATTTTGAAACATCTAAGGAATCTTCTTCTCTGATTGTTAAAGGCAACCGTAAACAGTTTTTCTCGTATTGTACAAATCGTATTAAATCTCAAAACGATTCCTATGTTTTGTATGACAGTAGTGGAACGGTAGTGACGGACCCTTCCATAAAAGCTGAAATGTTTTCTTCTCAGTTCTCATCAACTTTCTCTGAACCGTCTCAGAATGTTCTTCCTGTCCCTATTTTAGCTCCCTTCGATCAACACTTTTCTCTTGAAATAATTGATGATCAAATGATAATCGAGGCTGTTTCTAAGTTAGAGAATAAATGTAATACCTCACCCGATTCCATTCCGAACATTTTTATCGAAAAATTTAGATTTGCGTTGTTGAAACCTCTGCGTATTTTATTCAACTATTTTATTCAACAAATGACTGGAAACGTACCCGATATGTGGAAGTTTGCTATTGTAAAGCCTCTGCTCAAAAACAAAGGACCTCCTATCTTATCAAATTACAGACCCATTTCTTTAACCTGCTCGATTTCTAAAGTAATGGAAAAAGTTATTGTTAGTTCTATTTCAAAGTATCTTGAAGATCGTTCATTGCTGTCCCCTTTTCAAGCCGGTTTTCGACCTAATCGATCGACAATCACTTCTTTAGCCGAATCATGTTCCTTCATAACCCACTCTCTGAGTTCAAGTATTGATATTGATGTAATTTTCCTAGACATCTCAAAAGCTTTTGATTCTGTAGATACTCGATTTCTATTCTTTAAATTGAATTCACTTGGTATTTTAGGGCCTGCACTTAAATTTATCTCTTCTTTCCTCAACTCCCGTAAACAATCAGTGATCATCGATGGTATCAACTCAGTACCAGCTTCAGTTTTAAGTGGTGTTCCTCAAGGTTCTTCAATAGGCCCGTTGTTGTTTTTACTGTTCATTGACGACATCAAGAAAGTTATCCCTGCTACTATTCGCTTCAGTATTTTTGCCGATGATGTTAAGCTGCTAGCTCAAGTACCCTTATATTCAGATGACTTGCAAACTGCAGTCAACAATATATTTGACTGGTGCACTCAGTGGAACCTTACTCTACCAACTTCCAAATGTACTGTTCTTCATATAGGCAAGCAATCGGTGTTTCACCCCTACTCTATCAACCATATTCCATTGCTTGTTACCAACCAGGTTAAAGATTTAGGGATTTTGTTAACTCATGATTTCCGTTTCATTTCTCATATTGAGAAGATTTGTAAAAAAGCCTCTTCTACTGCAAACCTTATTCTGAAGGCTTTCAAGACCAAATCATGCAAAATGCTCATGCTTGCTTTTAATGTATACGTTAGACCGATTCTCGAATACGGGACTGAAATTCGGTCCCCTACCACGTAATACCTCATCAACGATTTAGAATATGTACAACGTAATTTTACTAGAAGGCTGTTATATAGATGTGGTAATGTAAGCCTGTATTATTCTCAGAGATTGAAACTGCTCAAAAGTGAGTCATTAGAATATCGTCGAGCCTTCAGAGATCTATGTTTTTTGCACAAATGTTTACATAACAAATGCTCTCTCGATTTTTCCTTTCTATACATTTTATCTCCCCCCAAGTATAATACAAGACAAGCGCACTCTCTCAGAATTCGTCTGCCTATCGTTTACCCGGCTAGGTTGTCTACGTTTGTCTCTAGATCAATAGCAATATGGAACTCCCTTCCGGAAGATATCGTTGTAATCGAAAGTTCTTCAAGTTTCGCGACAAGGCTAAAAAAATTCCATTTTAAGTTGTGCTTCCTTGTCCGAGTGTAACAGATTGACGATTATTTGTATTTACATACATATGTATAGGACACAATCTTCTGATTATAAATAACTGTAGACAGCTATTTCATATCTTTTTTTTCTTTTCTTAGATGATATTTGGATTAGTTGAATGCCATTCAGCACTTTTGAATGAATGATTGTTTTTTTGTCTCCCTATCCTACGCGTCCATGCTAATTGGAACTACCATTCATAATTGTATTACAATTTGTTGTTCTTGCATGGAATAAATGAATTGAACTACCATTCATAACTGTATCACAAGTTGTTGTTCTTGCATGGAATAAATGAATTGAATTGAATTGAATATATGCGGATGATATGAGAATATTTAGGTCCTTTCAAAAGTCGGATGATAGGTCCCTTGACTATGTTTACGAATGGCAACTCAGTTTATCCCCTTCAAAGTGCTCTGCTTTAAGAATTGGTCACATCAAAAACTCCCCCTTCTATTACTCCCTTAAATCTTTTGTCTTACCTAACGTTATTGAAATTCGTGTCTGGGGTTTATAATGGACTCTAAGTTATCCTTCAGTAACCATTGTTCGACTCTCGCAAAGAAGGCTCTTACCAGAGCTTATCTTACGTTGAAAGTCCTCAAATCTAAGAAGGCTGAAGTTTTAACTCGTGCTAATTTCATATACATATGTACGTTCGATTCTTGAAAATTGTACATAAGTTTTTTTCCCCATATCTGAAGAAGAATATCAAAATTTTAGAAAAAGTGAAGAATTATTACACTGGCCGGGTTTACACTCGGTGCTATGATATCCCATATAGTCACATGCCTTCTCGTACCCAGAGGAATCGCAAACTTGGACTTTCGACCTTAGCCCATAGAAGCGAATCGAATGACTTCGATTTACTTTATAAGATTATTCTTGGTAAGGTCATGGTAAAGTCCAGCGCCATGTTCTGAAAAACGCCTGGATAACAATACGAGAAATAAGGGTTTACGGGAACTGCGGGCGGCTTCTCTAGCTCTTCGTCTGATTCTGGTTTCGAGTAGAGTTTATAGTTTGATCCTGGTTCACGATCGAATTTCGGCTCCGGTCTCGGTTCAAGTTGTGTAACCGAATCTGAAGCAAAGGTGGAGCACTTCACAACTCGTACCGTTCAGTTATTTGATCCAATCAACAACTTGAGTCATGTTGTTGTTGTTTGCCCGTTGAAGTACAGAATTAGAAGCATTGTACAGAGTTATTACACTGGCCGAGTGTACAATCGGTGCTATGATATCCCCTAGTCACATGCCCAGAGGAATCACAAACTTGGACTTTCGACCTTAGCCTATCGAAGAGAAACGAATGACTTTGTTTTACTTAATAAGATTATTCATGGTAAAGTCATCCTTTGCCAGAAGAAAATAACTTTTTTTGTTGTTTTAGACGTACGGCGACCCGAGGCTCGAAATTCAAAATTAACTATAATACTCCGCGCACCAATTGTAGGAATTTAAGGTTCGCCATAAGATCCGCTCGCTTGGTTCCATGACATCTTGCAAAGCGACACCTTGCACCGCGCACTTTGCAGAGCGACACCTTGCACCGGACACTTTGCAGAGCGACTTTCTTGGCCTTTAACAAAGTGTCCACCCTACGGCCTGGCTTTAACAAAGTGTACACCCTACGGCCTGGCTCAATTAATTAGTATTATTTTTTCTTTCTCTTTTAAAATTTTTTTCTTTCTTTTTTTCTTACTGGGGGGTCCTAAAGGGGGGAAAGGGAGTTTTCATGAATAAAATCTCTTCCTGATAAAAAATCTTTCGATGGCTAAAGTAGATTAAAGCCAATTTTTTACTAAGCCTAAGCGTTTTTTAATGTAAAAATAATTTTCTGATGTAAAAATAAAAATTTATAAAAATAATTTTTTTTAAAAAAGGAAAAGAAAAGTAAGAGAAAGAAAAAAGAAAGTGAGAGAACAAGTAAGAAAAAAGAAAGAGAAAAAAAGAGAAAGAAAAAAGAATACTAATTAATTGAGCCAGGCCGTAGGGTGTACACTTTGTTAAAGGCTCTGCAAAGTTTCCGGTGCAAGGTGTCGCTCTGCAAGGTGTCCGGTGCAAGATATCGCTCTGCAAGGTGTCGTGTTACCGCTCGCTTGTATGGATAAATCCGCATGTGTTTTACCTATGTATTTTCAAGTGATTTTTTTCGTGTAATAAAAAGTTCAAAGCATTTTTTTTCTAAGTTCGTTCGCGACCGATCCGATTCCTTTTCTTATTTACATTAAAACATTTATTCTTTACAACATCACTGATAGCATGTTTCGCAGCGGAGAAAGCTAGTGGCCATTACATACTTGATAAATGATCAGTTCGTTTTTGAAGAGCCACACATATTTTGTCTATCCGTTCTGAATCACAGAATGACCGCCTGTAATCATTCCCAGTTCAACTATACATTTGACGTCAAGCCACTGAGTGTGTGAATAACCTTCAAGTTAACGAGAACGACAATAAGGGTTTGATGTCATTAGTTCGTGTAAGGTCCCCTGCTGCTATGACTCCACTAAAGTAACTTTATTCAAACTATATTTCATTTAAAAAAACTGAAACGTTGCCAATGTAATAGAAAACGTAACGTTAAGACAGAACTCAATCGAAAAACAAAAGAAAGTAGACATGGTATTCCGTTGTGCTCAAAGTATACAATTTTTATGATGTATTCGAAGCCATAGTCCGTGAGAAACTTTAAACGAAAAAAAATCAAGATCAATAAAAAAATTCCAATTTGGGTGTCAAGATGGCATTTGCCGGAAAGTGTGATTTCGTAAAGCATGATTCGGGAAATGCACTACTCGCACTATACTCAACTTTGTGCTCACATTTTTAATGAGACACTTTCTCATATTTTTTTATGTTTTGAAAATCCATCTATAACTTCAGTGAAATTTCGACTTGGCTTAGATTGAGTTTACGCTGAAGAGGCCGCGCTTTCCAGTAATTGCCTGTAAAGATAACTTACCCCTGCCTTGAGCTCTATTAGAAAGCATCTAGAGAGGGCAAGAAGGAAAACTATCTCAAATCTCAAGCGAACCCGCGCTTTTTTTAAACTTTAAGTACAACCCGTATGCAGTTCTAAGAAGTGATGGGCCAAGTTCGAACACAGATTACAGAATATTTCAAAGAAGTTATTTGCATATTACATCTACAGAATCATCTTTATAACTTCGGTTTTACAAGGTTTGAATGCCTTATAACTTTCATGATCCCAGCTATATTTAACGTGTTACATGAACAAATTATTGTTGTGAGAGCAGAAATAAACTACAATCTAGGAATAACAATGGTGCTCCGTTGTGTTTTCTAGTTAACTAACCGGATTTCTATAATTACAAACATTTTTTCGAAAGTTAAGTTAAGATATGGGACATTTTCATACTGTGGGTCAAAAACAACTTGATTTGAAGAAAAAAACAAGTTACTGAATCTCAAAGCGACAAATGCGTCTCAACATCATATAGTTACTTCGTTAAAAACCACAGACTAACAAGTGCAGTTACAGTACTCTGTGACATAGAATTAGCTATATTAACCTAAAACCTTAACGATCTACAGTAGTGCCATCAGATATTTTCATGAAGGTGTCCTCCAATGAGGACTGGGAGAGGCAGAAATCAGCGGCGCCTGCCTCCTCGGCCGCGTTTTGGGCCCGACGGTAGAGGGTGGACCATTTGTCATCCTTC
The DNA here is from genome assembly GCA_964056735.1 of Allodiplogaster pararmata. NCBI lineage: Eukaryota > Metazoa > Nematoda > Chromadorea > Rhabditida > Diplogasteridae > Allodiplogaster > Allodiplogaster pararmata. The sequence continues at coordinate 45,721,160 of OZ057403.1, forward strand.
TGACGGCTTATCTGCAACTCACTCACTATCGTTTCATTTCGCAGCCATGAAGGTTGTCATTTGGTTTTACGTCAGCAGGGATTTGGTCTCTTGAACAGGAAACCTGTTCGAAGGTAACAAACTAAGTACCACTAAGCGCAATCGTAATTCGCAACATGCGCAAGCCAATGGTATATAATAATAATTTAATTAAAAACTATCTGGCAATATGCTCAAAAGAATGTTGAAAATCAAAAAGCTACTTAAAAAGACCTGTCATCTCCTCTTATGACAGGACAAACTTTGAAAAAAGGAGTCTCTCACTAGTTCAAACAAATCATTACCATTATAGCGCAGCCAAACTCCGAGTGAAAATTTTTCCTCCAAAACTCATTTTTTTTCGAAGGATGTTTTCGAGTTTCCAATTGAATTTCGAAGGCAGAGCTGCGCCACTCACCTGCCAGGTAAGGGTGAGTGTGTTGTGGCCTCCCTTGAGCTGGGAGGAGGGGAAGAGACGCGCGACAGCCTCTTCTGCTGCAGCCGTTGACTCCTCTCTTTGCAGCACTACGCTCAGCTGGTACGTGTCACCAAATCTGCAATTTCTCTCTTGTCACAAACACCTGAGAACTCCGTAGAAGCAATCAAACTGCTCCCTCAACCTTGAAAACGGACTCACATTTACCTTTACTTCGATAGCATCTAGTTTATGGACATCATTCAAACTTTTACTCGTATTGTGATGTTGCTCCGAAATTTAATATATGCTAAGTGACCTCAGTTTTCGAGACAAACTCCCGGTCGATGATGTGGAGCCTCGAAACTCACCAAGTGCTACTAGATCTCGTCAAGCCCACCTGCTCTTGAGTGTCTGGCTGCTTCCTATGGCGACCATCCTTCCCCTGGAAAGAATGGCTATGCGACTGCAGAGAGCCTCGCACTCGTCCATTGAGTGCGAGGTCAACAGCAGCGCCGCTTGGCTGTTGTCCCGCACTCCGCAGAGCAGCTGCCAGATCTCACGGCGAGCCTGCAACACAGAGAGAGAGAAATTGAAAGAAATAAAGAGAAAAATATGAACAGCGAGAGAATGAGAGAGAGAGAGGAGAAAGAGAGAGAGAGAAAGAGAGAGGAGAAAGAGCCATCAATAGAAAAAAGAGAAACAAAAGGAGAGAAATGGAGAGATAGAAAGAGATAGGAGAGAGAGAGAGACAGGGCGTTTCTTACTACCGGACAATTTTTTCGATCGCATAGATTCTATAAAATTCCAAAAATTATTAAAAAAATTTTTGCAATGACTCATGAAATTCTCACAGTAAGAATCTAAAAAAGGCTTCCGACTGCATATATTTGAAGGTTTTTCCGGAGAGCGCATAGATTTTCTCACTCGCAGTGCGGTTGAGAGAAACACCCTGGATAGAGAGCTCTGACTCGCACGTTCGGTATCTCATAATGTAATTTCTGTACGTTCCAATCGGCTCTTTCAAGTCTCGAATCAATAGATGAAAATTGACCTTTGGATCGATTCCGGCCGTTGGTTCGTCCAAAATAATGAGACGATTCTCGGCAAGGAGCGAGATTGCAATGCTGATCTTTCGCCTTTGGCCACCACTGAGAAACATTTGTTCAATTTTTTTTGAGCTCATCTTTATTCAACTTTTGCGCTACTCAAATTGTTTACAGACTCGAATAGAAATAGCGAAGGGTCGCAGTGATGATTTGGTTGAATCATACGGGCTTCCCTTAAAGAAAGGAAGTTTTCAGTTGGGTCCGAAGTAGTAGGAAACATCTGAGAGGGGCTTGGTGACGTTCTGCTGTGGAGAAATCGGTGGCTGCTGTTGTTGTTGATGGGTATTGGAAGAGCTGCGTTGAGCAGGGGAGGGGCACCCCAAGCGTAGTCTTCGTGTACGTAGTTACTTCCTGATCCGAACGTGCCGCCCCCGGGAGCTCCGCCGCCTCCGCCTGAGGGGTAGGAAGGAGAGCTCATGTAGGTACTGCGATCAGCTATTTTGAGAGATTAAGGGGATAAGCAGCCCTTCCCTAGCCCCAATACCTCAAAGTCGGTGGGAAGGTGTAAACTCACTCAGCCCTACTACCGTGATTGCCGGAATCACGACGTTCTGAGTGAGGCTAAAATTGGGTCCCCTTTGGACGAGTCCACTTCCGGCAGTGGTTCTATCCGCCAGTTGGCCAGGCGGAGAGGGGTTAGTCCAGGCCACACGAGTCGAGGCGTCTTTTCGATTAATCTTCTGCTTTTCTACGGTCAAGGATTAGCAGGAACTCCCGACAAACACGTTCCGCGATGCCAGGCTGGATTGACCATCCACTCAACAGGCCGATCGCATGAATACCCTTGTTGTAAACCATGGCTTCAAGTTCTTCATACCAGGAAATCGGAGTGCAAACGACGGGAGCTGTTCACATCAGCGGTGAACCGCTCCCGAAGACCTCCGAATTCAAGTACCTTGGTTCTGTCATCTCCTCAGACACGTCAACAAATGCAGCGGCACGCCAAAGAGTAAATGCAGCTTGGATGAAATGGAGAGAAGCTGCAGGTGTCCTCTGTGATAGGAATATCACAGCTGGCATACGCGGAAAGATGTATAAAACAGCAATCCGTCCCGTGCTTCTCTATTCGACGGAGACCTGGCCTACAACGCGTATAACCGAGAACATTATCCACACGAATGAGATGAAAATGTTACGCTGGACACTAGGACTGACTCGCCTAGATTGTGTGCGTAACACGATTGTGAGAGGGAGACTCGGCGTTGCCCCAATACAAGACAAGATGCGAGAAGGGAGAGTTAGATGGTATGGACACGTGATGCGAAGAGACGCGACCAACATCGCAAGACACGCCCTTGACATGGAAGTACCAGGCAAACGCCCTCGAGGCAAACCGAAGACAAGATATATGGATACGCTCAACCAAGACCTGCGCCTTGCAAGACTCCACTCGGAAGACGCAACGGACAGATGTTTCTGGAGAGCTAGAAGCCGTACAGCGGACCCTACTCCGACTTCGGCCGGCGCGGGACAACGCTAAGAAGAAGAAGAAGAAGGGGATAAGCAGCGAGTTGAGAGAGCGAGCCGAAGGTGGAAGTGGAATTTCAATCCCAGTGAAGTGAAATTTGAAAGTGAAGTTGAAGTGAAATTTCAATCCCATCTAAGAAGAAAAAAAAGTTTTATACATCAAATAGCTAATTGGCCCTTCTGTACTTTTTTCAGATTGCTATTAGTTTATTTTATCAATTATATTATTAGGTAGAACTAGAGTTATTTCTCTCAAGATATTAGGTAGAATTACAGTTCTTTCTCTCAAGATTTTTTCCGCAGCTCACATCCTTAAAAAAAGCATTTTGATCCTGAAAACCCAGAGTATTTTAAAATTACTAAGAAACAGCGAACAAAACATCTAGGAAATCTCCAATTATACGAAGTGAGGCCTTCTAGACACTTCCAGTGCGAAAAGGTTACTGTAGTCACCTGTACTTGCCAGTTGCCTTGTCGGCGTGTTCCAACATCTCCACACATTTCAGCAAAGATGTAACCTAAATAAAGAGGTTCGATTGACATATATATTTTATTTGTCCCATAAAAACGATCGGACCAATTTCAATTAGATGGAGCTAGTCGTTTCTCTCTTATAGCTTAGACTAACGTTTTCATCGACTATACAAAGAGTAGACAGCTTAAACATAAATTATGTAGTCAAACTTTTTGATAGACTAGAGAAACTTTCTCAGACTACTAAAATATTCAAATAGACTAGGCGAATTATTTCACTCCCTGCTTCACCTTCATATTTCTCTTCTTTTTCCCGGCGTTTGCCCGCCGAGAGCCGAATCTTCTTATATAAATTACAATAATATTCCTCGTGCTATTTTAAATACATTATTCATCATGGCAATTTAAAAACTTCTGGTGCGGTAAATAGCTTAAAACTTGATTGTATTAACTCCACTCTACCCAGTTCATACAAACACTCTTGCCTTGAGGGCGGGCCGCTCAAATCCGTGGAGGGCCGAAAGAATTTCGAGAGACGCACGGCCAGAGAACTCGGGCAGGAGAGCGTCGAATTGTGGGCAGTAACCGATCGCCTGTAATATACGATCTTTGTTTCAGGTCGCGAAGGAGGTCACCTACACGCGGTGCGACTGTGGACGATGCTTGAAGGCATCGGCCCCAATGGACCTCCAAACATACTATCCCAAAGGAAAGAAATCCTTCAAAGGGCATACACGAGCATTGCTCGTACGCAGTCACAACCCACTCTCTTTGTTTTTTCATTAGAGGATCAGGCGTTACCAGCCTCCCTGGTCCGAACTCTCTTACTTAGAGCTGGTATTGAATCCAACCCCGGTCCGCAAAGATGGCCGTGTCCCGTTTGCTCTAAAAGTGCTGCATCAAACAGTATAAGATGTGGTAGATGCTCCTCATGGGTACACCTCAAGTGCTCGAACTTGTCATCGTTCAATGAATGGTCCCCGAATTGGAGATGTCTCGATTGTAGTAGACCACGTGTCACGAGAACTAAGCCCACTAAGCCCTCAGAGAACCTAAAAATCCTTCAATGGAACGCGAATGGTTTAAGGGCTAGAGCGTCAGAACTAGAGGGCCTCCTACACGAACTGAACATTCACATAGCTCTCATTCAAGAGACCAAGATGGAAGGAGACGCTAGAGTTACTATCCCCGGCTACACCATGCTCAGAAAAGATCGTAACAATTCTGGCGGTGGTGTGGCCATACTAATAAGGGAAGACACTCAGTTCACTAATATAACCCTTCCCTCAACGGATAAGGTCACGGAAACTATGTGCATAAATGTCCCCACCAAACGAGGCAACTTCTCCATCTCCAATGTATACATACCTCCCCGGTCCTCATGCTCACTCGGTTATAGTACTAACTTTGAAAGACTGTTAGACAGACAGGGCCCATGTATCATTGCGGGAGATTTCAACGCACACAACGCGCTCTGGTTTGAAGGAGTCGAAGACAAAAGAGGAGACGATCTTTGCGAAGCCATAGAAGAAAGAAACCTGGTCTGCCTTAACAACGCCCGCCAACACACAAGAAAGGACGCCTCGCCTGACATAACACTCATCTCCTCCGACGTGTCAACAGAATGCAGATGGACACCGATCAACAGACTCAACTCCGACCACCTCCCCATCATCATCGAAGTTGATCTTCAACCGTCTAACATATCGAACGAGAAGTGCTTCATGAACTACAACAAAGCAAATTGGAGCGGTTTCGAGAAGGAGATAAACAAAAGAATTGGTGATTTTCCTTTCACAGGAAAAACCAATGAAATGCACGATTTCCTGGTACGAGTCATTCTTGCAGCGTCGAAGAACAACATCCCTAAAGGCAGAAAGCTCAACTACACTCCCAACCTGAGCGAAAAAGCGAAAGCCCTGATTAAACAAAGAGACTACATGAGGACCAATGATCCTTTGAATCCTGATCTCCCTACAATCATGGCCGAAATCACAACTCAAATTCGCAAGGATAAGCAAAAAGCCTGGGAGGAATACGTAAATGGACTTCGACATAATGAACCAACCAATCGGCTATGGAAAACTATCAAAGCAATTGATGGTAGAGGACACAACCGATCTCACAATGTCATCATTCAAAACGGAAAACAACTATCCTCCCTGGAAGCTGCAAACGCCTTTGCCAAAAACCTGGCCAAACAAGCCCCTAAAACACCGGACAAAACAAATCGACAGACAACCCGATGGATAAAAGGGTTTTCCAGAGAAGACATTCCCGTTTTTTCGATTGATGTTGTTGTAGATTGCCCGCCGTAAGTCTCCGGCTGGGTAGACGAGGTCTTCTTTGACATGGCTCAGAAAACAATAACCTTACTTACATCATTTATCTAATTACATTATTTCTCTTTCTCTCTCGGGGTTTTTTTCCCCCTTTATTTATTTTTTTTTTGAGAGAGAAAGGAATCACTGGTAGAAGAACTTAACAACAGACGTCGGGCTATTCCACAAAAAAGCGTTTGAGGCAGATGTTGGGCATAGACTTTTCCCGTCGTGGGTGATGGTCAAGTGCGTCGGTTTTATTGATTTGCCGTCGATAGCCTTTATCGTTTTCCAGAGTTTGTTGCCCGGTTCGTTGTGGCTAATTTCAGATATGTACTTTTCCCAAGCCTTCCTCTTTTCGAGGTTGATGCGGAAGGAGATCTCGGCCATTATTGAGGGGAGTGAGGGGTCCGTAGGATTGTCCCTCCTCATTTGGTCCCGTTCTGTAATCAGCTTCTTCACATCTTCGCTCAAGTGAGGCGTGTATTATGGCACCTTTCCACAGGGAATGTTGTTCTTCGCCGCTTTGGTCAAGGTGGTGGTCAGGAATTTGTGCATCTGAACTGAGTTGCCGGCGAATGGGAAATCCATGAGAATCTTGTTGATGTCCCTTTCGAAGCCTTCTCAATTCGCTTTGTTGTAATTTGTATAACAACGTGCGTTTGAGATGTTGGATGGCTGTGTTTCGACGTCAATCAGGCATGGGAGGTGGTCAAAGTTCATTCTGTTGATTGTTGACCAGTTGCAGTCGATGGCTATGTCGTTCGAGGCGAGAGTGATGTCTGGTGATGCTTTTTGTCTTGTGGGCATCTTTGAGTTGTTGAGACATACAAGATCGCTGTCGTCAATGAAGTCGCATAGTTCATCTCCTCTGCTATCCTCCGTACCTTCACTCCAAACTTTATTGTGTGCGTTGAAGTCTCCACCGACAATGAATGGTTTCTTCTGTGTTAGGAGTCGGTTGAAGTTCGGCGCGTATGTGTTGGGGCAGGACGATCGAGGTGGGATGTAAATGTTGCAGATTCTTATGGTTCCTTGGTCGGTTGGCACGTCCACGCTGAGTGTTTCGGCTGTCTGGTCCGTTGTTGGGGAGGTCACGTTAGCATAGCGAATATTCTCTTTGACTAGTATCGCAAGTCCGCCTCCAAAGTTGGAGCGGTCTTTTCTTATGATCGTGTAACCTACGATATTCGGAGATGGAATACTAGCATCCATTTTGGTTTCTTGGATGAGTGATACGTGAAAATTCAACTCATGTAAAAGGTCCTCTAGCTCGGTTAATCGGGCTCTAAGTCCATTAGCGTTCCATTGGATTATCCTCAGGTTCGCTATTGTCTGGGCAGTCGGCTGGATCGGGGCTCTCTTACAAATTCTGCATCTCCATTGGGGGTTCCAATCATTAAGATTGTTAAGGTTGGAACAGCGGAAATGTACCCATTTCTTACATTTACTATATTGAACACAATTCGAAGGCGCGTTAAGAGAGCATACAGAACAAGGCCATCTTGGGCCTGGGTTAGTTTCGATACCAGCGATTTGGAGGAGAATTCGGATCAGAGACGCTGGGTCTTTCTGATCCGTGTTAGAAAAAATGAGGGTTCGGGGGAAGCCGTCCTCGTTGTCCCTTGCGGGAGATTCCATTGGGAAGATTTGTTTTGGAGGTCAATTGGGTCCGACGCCGTGCAGCGTCGTCCACAGTCGCACCACGAGTAGGTGACCTCCATCGCGACCTTTTCGATTGATGACGTTGAAAAAGCTTGCAAAGCAACCAGAGGCTCGAAGGCAATCGATAGCGAAGGTATCTGCCCTCTCATGATCAAAAACGCAGGAAGCTCATTCAAAAGATGCTTGGCTTTTCTCTACAACAGTACTCTCCAATCCGGTATCATACCACATGCTTGGAAAACAGCCAGAGTTATTATGCTGCCAAAGATAGGAAAGGACCCGTCGAAGATTAAAGGATATCGCCCAATCTCAATCTTATCTCCCATTGCCAAACTTTTCGAAAGAAGCCTACTCCCTCTCATCGCAGATGGGATCGAAATGGCCAAATGGCAACACGGATTTACAAAAGGCAAGTTCACAACATCAGCTCTCCTGGAAATAACTGGCCAGATTACTGAAGGTTTCAACCAAAAAGCTCCCCCTAAGAGAACGATAATGGTTGCTTTGGACATGATTTCGGCGTACGATCTAGTCCACATCCCGACACTTTGCAGAAAATTGGCAGAGACCAATATTCCCAAAGGCGTCGTGAGATGGTTGTCTAACTATCTTCGGGGAAGATCCGTGAGTGTGACCTTCCAAAACACGACTAGCAGCTATTTCACCAGTCGGGCTGGCGTTCCACAGGGCGGTGTGCTAAGCCCCATTCTCTTCAATGTCTACCTAAACAATCTCCCAGTACCCACGGGAAGCACCAACATTGTTGCATATGCGGACGACATCTCAATAATGTCATCGAGTGCAAAGATCAACGAATGCGAGGACAAAATGAATGAGTACCTCCCCAGATTAGTTAATGAACTGGACAACCTAAAGATGCAGATCTCCAAAGAAAAATCTTCGGTGACCCTCTTCACAACATGCACTGCGGAATGCAACAAAAAACCTGAAATCAAACTCAGTGGCGATCTTCTCCCAATCACCAAAACACCAAAGATCTTGGGTGTGGTTTTGGACCAATTAGGAACCTTCCGACACCACGCAGAAGCCATCAGAACGAAGGCTTCCAAACGCCTCAACATCATCAGAGCATTAGCAGGCAGAAGATTAGGTCAGAGTCCCACAACACTCATCGCGACATATAAAGCAACGACGAGATCGATCATTAACTACGCAGCACCCGTATACACTCCACCACTAGCAAACACGCACTGGACACGACTACAGGCCTGCCAAAACAAAGCAATCAGGGCAGCCAAGGGTAACCTTCAAATGGCCGGAACACAGCACCTCGCTCTCGAATCCAAACTCCTACCAGTAAAGGAGCACAATGAGCTGCTGACCAGCCAATACCTAGCCAAGGCCAGAATGCAAGAGGATCACCCATCCCATAACCTCACCCTCCGACAACGACCACCAAGAGCCATCCGCAGACACGTGATGAACATGGACCTCAGTCTGGGGGATAGTGACTGTAAGACAACTCTTAGAAATCTGCCCACAGAAGCCGTTAGGAAATTTCTTAGAAACTGTGAACCAAACACAGTCCTAGGATTCAAACCACCCATGGTCCATAAGTCTACTAGGTTACTTGACAGGGAACAACAGGTTACCCTATCGCAACTTAGAAGTGGTTACTCGAGCACGTTAAATAGTTACCTTCATAGAATAGGTGCCACTGATTCTCCTCTCTGTCTTTTATGTAGAGAGGTAGATCATACTAGTGTACACTTGTTTAACTGCCGTTGTAACCCAACTAGACTTAAACCGCTAGACCTATGGTATAGACCTGTCGATGTTGCAGATTTCTAAGCCCAATGAATGTTGTTTTCATTGCCAGTCTAAATAGTTATTTGCTGTTCTTGCTGTTGTCTGTGTAGGTTGGATTGTTGAATAATATGGATGGAAGGATGGAATCAGTTATTTATTAAAAAAAACAAAGCCAGAGCCCGAAACCAAAAAAAAGGCGAAAAGAAAAGAAACAAAAAAAAGTGAATGAGAGAGAGAAAGAGAGAAGTGAGTGAGTGTGACTGTGTGCTTGAGCTTTTATTGAGAGCTCGTGGACCCCCTTTCAACGTCAGAGGAACCGCACGGGCAACAATCATCTGCATCATCTTTGTTTCAGGTTGCATACATGGATACGGTATACAGAGTGGATCACTGTCCCCTGATACGGTTTACAGAGTGGATCACAGTCCCCTGATACGGTTTACAGAGTGGATCACAGTCCCCTGAAACGGTATACAGAGTGGATCACTGTCCCCTGATACGGTTCACAGAGTGGATCACTGTCCCCTGATACGGTATACAGAGTGGATCACTGTCCCCTGATACGGTATACAGAGTGGATCACTGTGCCCTGATACGGTTTGCAGAGTGGATCACTGTCCCCTGATACGGTATACAGAGTGAATCACTGTCCCCTGATACGGTTTACAGAGTGGATCACTGTCCCCTGATATGGTATACAGAGTGGATCACAGTCCCTGATACGGTTTACAGAGTGGATCACTGTCCCCTGATACGGTATACAGAGTGGATCACAGTCCCCTGATACGGTTTACAGAGTGGATCACTGTCCCATGATCTGTATACCACAGAGTGGATCACTGTCCCATGATACGGTATACCGAGTATTTTCTCAACAGTGAAACAGAATGTACTACTGGTGTTACACTGTTCTGCAAAAGCTGTGCAGGGGTCTGGAGCCGAACCTGCAACTTCTAATTATCATGCGACGCTTTTATACCAAAGATCTAAGAAACACATAATCATTTATTCCACTTGAAAGGCCTCTCAGTTCTCAAAAAAGAAGGTGATCAAGGCGGTTTCCACGGTCACTGACAATCTGTCCAGCGACGTCCACTCCATAGATGGCTGCCTTCCCCAGAGTCGGGAAAGTTCTTCCAGTGATGACGTCGAATGTACTCGTCTTCCCAGCCCCGTTTTCTCCCAGAAGACCGAAACATTCCCGGGAGCGAACGCCAAATGTCAAATTATTTACCTGTCAAAAACCACCTCTCAAATAAGTTTGATCTTTCTCTCGAATATTCCGATGGGAAAGAAGCATTCAAAGATATGGATATCAAGGTCTTCGACAGTTATTTTCATCATAAAACTTCTAAGAAGCTCCGAAATTTCATCCAACTGAAGATTTCAAGGCAATTAAAATAGCCGGAAAAGCTAATTGTATAACCAAGAAATGGTTCAAAGCTTTGATGTAAGAATTACAGGGCAGTCAAATAAAAAGCGGATGAAACGACGAACAGCAACTGTTCCGCCATACTGTTTGGAGAGATCATGAACAATTAGAGGAAGAGTCGCTCCGTCGACTTCATTCAAGACATTCCTCTCGGCGGTTACTAAACCATCCTCTGCGTCATCTCCCTGCAAAAGAATCTTTACAAAACACTTTCTCAATCCAATAGTTATTTGGAAAGCTCCTAAATCCTGCTTCTTTTTTTTTACTTGCACGATGAGTTTTCTTCCTTATCCTGACAGAGAAGATTTAAGTTGAGGCTCTCGACCCTCTTTTGTTTCCTACTCTTTTTTCCGCGTTTTTTTTCTCAAGAAAAGAAATGCAACAACCGAGTGCGGTCTACACCGAAGGTCTATCGGTCGGGTTCCAGGCAAAAAAAAATTACTGTTCTTGATGGCATAGTGAGCACAGAGGTAAGTCTCTGGCCCCTATTCTATGCAAATAACTCTTAGGATCTTCTTCTCTCAGTTACAACTGCTGATAAACCAATTAAGTTGCTCATGACAAAAGACTTCCCAGCTAACAATCTTTAGATAACCACCGAGAATATTTGCTCGATAGACGGAGAAATGATAAAAAATTTCATTTTGCCTTTCGCGGTAACCAATGCATCATGCGACCCTTAATTTCTCAAAATCGGGCCTGTTCCTTCAATCTTACATTTTTATTTTCACTTATCTAGTGATCGCCTCAAACCAAACAATTTGGACACAGTGAGAAAAAGTTCATTAATTGCGGGATCTCCGGTTTGAAAAACGGGAACGAAACAGCTACAAGCCATATTTTGTTACCTGATCTGCAGGCCTTCTCCTAAGCAAGAGCCTTACATACAAGGCGTAAATCCTTTTCCTTATCATTTTGAACTGTAATGCGATGAAAATGATCGCGTTGATCGCTCCGAACAACAGCATGAAGAATACGATGCGACCTGAACTCATACAGTTTTTTATTTTATTCAAAACGGTCCTATCGATGCTGTGTCACCTACAGTATCTGCGAGCTATTTTTCTTTGGATCCTATTTTACTTCTAAACTTAAAAAAGCGGGACTTTAAACCTCCCCACGGCAGTTATTGATTGTCAATTAAAATAAGAAACTTGTGAATAACGATTATTATAACAAGCGAATCAAAATATTTTCGTGATGCCTCTCTCTGATTGCTCCGAGGGGGATGGAAGAAAGTCAAGGGTATATTCAGGCACCTAAATTGTCCCAATCCCACAGATTCATGTCCAAGTTGTGCGGAGCGGACGAGAATAATGCCAACTTGTTACCCGCCAGACAAAGAGAAAAGGACGGCACGAGCATCAGAATTAACACCTGAAGCCATTTCAGTTTTAAAGAGAAAGAGAAAGAAAACGAGATAACAAGGAAAGAGAGAGAGAGAGAGAGAGAGAGAGAGAGAGAGAGAGAGAGAGAGAGATAGAGAGAGTTAGCAATACATATGACAAACGATAGTAGAACAAGGGAGATGATGCTATCGAACATAAATTTTTTCACAAGATAGCTTCTAAATGAATTTGCTGACAAAAAACACTATTCAAAAAGCCATATTTTTCAAGTTACAAACCTATATCTATCTACAGATACTCACCTCTAGAGCTCTCTATCTACAGATACTCACCTCTAGAGCTCTCTATCTACAGATACTCACCTCTAGAGCTCTCTATCTACAGATACTCACCTCTAGAGCTCTCTATCTACAGATACTCACCTCTAGAGCTCTCTATCTACAGATACTCACCTCTAGAGCTCTCTATCTACAGATACTCACCTCTAGAGCTCTCTATCTACAGATACTCACCTCTAGAGCTCTCTATCTACAGATACTCACCTCTAGAGCTCTCTATCTACAGATACTCACCTCTAGAGCTCTCTATCTACAGATACTCACCTCTAGAGCTCTCTATCTACAGATACTCACCTCTAGAGCTCTCTATCTACAGATACTCACCTCTAGAGCTCTCTATCTACAGATACTCACCTCTAGAGCTCTCTATCTACAGATACTCACCTCTAGAGCTCTCTATCTACAGATACTCACCTCTAGAGCTCTCTATCTACAGATACTCACCTCTAGAGCTCTCTATCTACAGATACTCACCTCTAGAGCTCTCTATCTACAGATACTCACCTCTAGAGCTCTCTATCTACAGATACTCACCTCTAGAGCTCTCTATCTCTCAGGAATTGTCTGGAGTAAGAAGCTTTAACTCAAAGGAAATCTTGGAGATCAAAAAAGCAAGCACCTCAATAATGTCAGACCAGAGCTGACTCTTGATGATGTTCAACTCAACGAGGATCGATATGAGAAAGGCTATGCTGGTTACACTCATCTGAAAGGGTTCATTCGAGATGCACTGCTGTCAAAGAACATCATAGATTTGTACATGTTCAAATTCTTTTTAATATGAAAAAAATCGCTCTTTGCGCTACCACTGCAATAAAAAAGTATTCAAGACCGCTTTTTGAGTTAAGGATTGGATTGAATAACAAAAAGCGAGCTGGTGATTTTCTCGTGTGGCCTCGCTAAGAAAGAAGACACTAATTTTTGTGAACTCGTAGATTATTGAAAACATAATAATATGTGGGACATTTTGAGTGCTCCTATCAACTTAGTACCAGGACTTGGAATTGCTCGAAGAATCGCGTTACCTGTAAGATTTCTGTGACCTAAATGGCTTCTTACGAGAAAAATCAACAAGAAACTTTGTTATCCAAACAAACTTGGTAGGTGAACAGCATAATTTGTCCTTTTGATGGCTTGACGAAAACGAAACTTAGCGAGTAGATCAAGAAGATGCTGGAGAAGAAGAATACCAACCACAGTAGAATGAGACTGTAAATTTAGGATAATGTATTTTCGAGAATAGGATAATGTATAATGTAACGCATTTGAATTTGGTGCGCTATTCCGAAGATAATTTAATTTTAATTATAAAACAAAACTCTTTTTTATCTGAAAACTTATAATTTCTAAGAGTTCAACCATTTTACCATAAAAAACACATATTCTTTCCTCAATGAAAATCATTCAGTACATTCTTGAATTATGCGGAAGAGTCTTGAAAAATAAGAAACTCTCGCTGTTCTCCTTTTCGAATCTAGCTCGTTTCTTATTATTCCCGACTTCTTCGCTCGGAGAGGGTTCCCTTTCTCAAATTTCCTCAATTTCATGTGACCTTTGTTCAACTATGTTCGGCATGGAAGTCACTCACGTTCCTATGTAACCGACGAGCCAGTCATTCACGCTGAACATCAAGGCGAAAATGATGCAACCGATACAGTAGACGGCGAAGTCGTAAAGCAGATTGGCCGCCCAGAAGAGTAGTGGAGACACGCCCGTTAGGATTTGCTGCAGAAAATTGAAAAGTTGAAGAAGAAAAAAAAAGCGGTTACTTTTTTGATGCGGTTACTCAGGGCACAAAGTTGAGCAGTAATTGAGCAGATGAGAGTCTTCCTAATTGCTATCTCTTTCTCAATGATTAAGTCCACTCTTTGCTGTTGTTGTCAAAAAAGACGGCCTTTAAGAAACAGCTTCAAATCATTTGAAAAATCTTCAGCTAACAAGAAATGTCACTAGTTACACATCAAATGAAAAATCTTCAGCTAACAAGAAATGTCACTAGTTACACATCAAATGAAAAATCTTCAGCTAACAAAAAATGTCACTAGTTACACATCAAATGAAAAATCTTCAGCTAACAAAAAATGTCACTAGTTACACATCAAACAAAAAATCTTCAGCTAACAAAAAATGTCACTAGTTACACATCAAATAAAAAATCTTCAGCTAACAAAAAATGTCACTAGTTACACATCAAATAAAAAATCTTCAGCTAACAAAAAATGTCACTAGTTACACATCAAATGAAAAATCTTCAGCTAACAAAAAATGTCACTAGTTACACATCAAATGAAAAATCTTCAGCTAACAAAAAATGTCACTAGTTACACATCAAATGAAAAATCTTCAGCTAACAAAAAATATCACTAGTTACACATCAAATGAAAAATCTTCAGCTAACAAAAAATGTCACTAGTTACACATAAATGAAAAATCTTCAGCTAACAAAAAATGTCACTAGTTACACATCAAATGAAAAATCTTCAGCTAACAAAAAATGTCACTAGTTACACATCAAATGAAAAATCTTCAGCTAACAAAAAATGTCACTAGTTACACATCAAATGAAAAATCTTCAGCTAACAAAAAATGTCACTAGTTACACATCAAATGAAAAATCTTCAGCTAACAAGAAATGTCACTAGTTACACATAAAATGAAAAATCTTCAGCTAACAAAAAATGTCACTAGTTACACATCAAATGAAAAATCTTCAGCTAACAAAAAATGTCACTAGTTACACATCAAATGAAAAATCTTCAGCTAACAAAAAATGTCACTAGTTACACATCAAATGAAAAATCTTCAGCTAACAAAAAATGTCACTAGTTACACATCAAATGAAAAATCTTCAGCTAACAAGAAATGTCACTAGTTACACATCAAATGAAAAATCTTCAGCTAACAAGAAATTTCACTAGTTACACATCAAATGAAAAATCTTCAGCTAACAAAAAATGTCACTAGTTACACATCAAATGAAAAATCTTCAGCTAACAAAAAATGTCACTAGTTACACATCAAATGAAAAATCTTCAGCTAACAAGAAATGTCACTAGTTACACATCAAATGAAAAATCTTCAGCTAACAAGAAATGTCACTAGTTACACATCAAATGAAAAATCTTCAGCTAACAAGGTATTCCCGAAAATCTATTTATCAATGTCACTAGTTACACATGATTTTTTGGTGTAGAACTCATACTTTTTTGATTACTTCAACAATCCTTTTTCAGAAACTTCATTTGCATGACGAATGCAACTGCATCAATTACAGTATCTACTACAGTAGCTTTCAAAGCTCTCAATGTAACCTGCTCAAACAAGATGTTCCCTTCGATTGATAATACTGTAGCTTCATCAAGTTAAATATCAACCTGGTGCATAAAATTGCTGCTTCTTTCGGCAATCGGAAGTGCGATGAAAGGCGCAGTCACAAGAGAAGAGACATACACCAGCACAATTCCTGTCATCAATGTCTGCAAACGGAGAATTCAGACAAATGTTGCCGCTCAACTAAATCCAGAAATTGGATCCTAGCAGACTTCTCTGCAACTTCAATGATTGAAATCATGAGGAGCTTGTGAAACCTTGACTGCGGTCGATGCCGTTTCCGATGTGTCGTTCTTCGAACGCAGAGATGAGTATAGATGGAGACTGCTAGATACATTCACTGAAGAGAGATGAGTATAGATGGAGACTGCTAGATACATTCACTGAAGAGAGATGAGTATAGATGGAGACTGCTAGATACATTCACTGAAGAGAGATGAGTATAGATGGAGACTGCTAGATACATTCACTGAAGAGAGATGCTTATAGATGGAGACTGCTAGATACATTTACTGAAGAGAGATGAGTATAGATGGAGACTGCTAGATACATTCACTGAAGAGAGATGAGTATGGATGGAGACTGCTAGATACATTCACTGAAGAGAGATGAGTATAGATGGAGACTGCTAGATACATTCACTGAAGAGAGATGATTATAGATGGAGACTGCTAGATACATTCACTGAAGAGAGATGAGTATAGATGGAGACTGCTAGATACATTCACTGAAGAGAGATGAGTATAGATGGAGACTGCTAGATACATTCACTGAAGAGAGATGAGTATAGATGGAGACTGCTAGATACATTCACTGAAGAGAGATGAGTATAGATGGAGACTGCTAGATACATTCACTGAAGAGAGATGCTTATAGATGGAGACTGCTAGATACATTCACTGAAGAGAGATGAGTATAGATGGAGACTGCTAGATACATTCACTGAAGAGAGATGAGTATAGATGGAGACTGCTAGATACATTCACTGAAGAGAGATGAGTATAGATGGAGACTGCTAGATACATTCACTGAAGAGAGATGATTATAGATGGAGACTGCTAGATACATTCACTGAAGAGAGATGAGTATAGATGGAGACTGCTATATACATTCACTGAAGAGAGATGAGTATAGATGTAGACTGCTAGATACATTCACTGAAGAGAGATGAGTATAGATGGAGACTGCTAGATACATTCACTGAAGAGAGATGAGTATAGATGGAGACTGCTAGATACATTCACTGAAGAGAGATGAGTATAGATGGAGACTGCTAGATACATTCACTGAAGAGAGATGAGTATAGATGGAGACTGCTAGATACATTCACTGAAGAGAGATGATTATAGATGGAGACTGCTAGATACATTCACTGAAGAGAGATGAGTATAGATGGAGACTGCTAGATACATTCACTGAAGAGAGATGAGTATAGATGGAGACTGCTAGATACATTCACTGAAGAGAGATGAGTATAGATGGAGACTGCTAGATACATTCACTGAAGAGAGATGAGTATAGATGGAGACTGCTAGATACATTCACTGAAGAGAGATGAGTATAGATGGAGACTGCTAGATACATTCACTGAAGAGAGATGAGTATAGATGGAGACTGCTAGATACATTCTCTGAAGAGAGATGATTATAGATGGAGACTGCTAGATACATTCACTGAAGAGAGATGAGTATAGATGGAGACTGCTAGATACATTCACTGAAGAGAGATGAGTATAGATGGAGACTGCTAGATACATTCACTGAAGAGAGATGAGTATAGATGGAGACTGCTAGATACATTCACTGAAGAGAGATGATTATAGATGGAGACTGCTAGATACATTCACTGAAGAGAGATGATTATAGATGGAGACTGCTAGATACATTAACTGAAGAGAGATGAGTATAGATGGAGACTGCTAGATACATTCACTGAAGAGAGATGATTATAGATGGAGACTGCTAGATACATTCACTGAAGAGAGATGAGTATAGATGGAGACTGCTAGATACATTCACTGAAGAGAGATGAGTATAGATGGAGACTGCTAGATACATTCACTGAAGAGAGATGAGTATAGATGGAGACTGCTAGATACATTCACTGAAGAGAGATGAGTATAGATGGAGACTGCTAGATACATTCACTGAAGAGAGATGAGTATAGATGGAGACTGCTAGATACATTCACTGAAGAGAGATGAGTATAGATGGAGACTGCTAGATACATTCACTGAAGAGAGATGAGTATAGATGGAGACTGCTAGATACATTCTCTGAAGAGAGATGATTATAGATGGAGACTGCTAGATACATTCACTGAAGAGAGATGAGTATAGATGGAGACTGCTAGATACATTCACTGAAGAGAGATGAGTATAGATGGAGACTGCTAGATACATTCACTGAAGAGAGATGATTATAGATGGAGACTGCTAGATACATTCACTGAAGAGAGATGATTATAGATGGAGACTGCTAGATACATTAACTGAAGAGAGATGAGTATAGATGGAGACTGCTAGATACATTCACTGAAGAGAGATGATTATAGATGGAGACTGCTAGATACATTCACTGAAGAGAGATGAGTATAGATGGAGACTGCTAGATACATTCACTGAAGAGAGATGAGTATAGATGGAGACTGCTAGATATATTCACCGAAGAGAGATGAGTATAGATGGAGACTGCTAGATACATTCACTGACGCTACTCTCATTCACTGACTCATCAACAAAAATTTCCCAAAATAAAATTTTCTGCATGATAAAAAGATGAAATTTTATAGATAAATGACAATTTTATCTGCTAAGATTTTCTAAATTTCAAACTTTCTTTCTCAATTCGTTATTAATCCACGAAACTATCGTGATTAGATCATAGAAAACCGCGCACGATTTATAATGTTGATGTAACCAGGGGTTAAATGGAGCCGCCCAATTTGGGTTTACATGTATCCGCCGCTCAACGTTTGGAGGAAAAAAGAAGAGGGGATGAAGGAAAAGGGTAAGAAAAGAGAGGGAGTTTTTTGTCAATAGTGTGTGTACATGTATCCGCCGACGGGACCGATCCGGTCACTATTCAATCCCTGGATGTAACGCAAGAACATCCATATACACGGGCACCTAATCTATCTCCAACTTCTTTGCTCATTCGCAACTTTCCTTGTAAGTGCATGTGAAAAGTTGAGGATATCATTGTTTCAATCTACTCAGGACCCACTCTCAAATCTGGCCGAATGAGCAAAGGTGATAAGGGCTGGGAAGGCGTGTCTGTAGACAGGATTGTAGAGGACTGTCATCGCTTCGCTCGATGAGTTGGATCCTGAAACCAACAACAGCAATTTTCAACATCTCTCCATCAGTTTCATGTGTTTTATAAGACGATCTTCAGTAGAACAACTTTTTGGTGGGAAGATATGACTATTGTAAACTTCTCTACTATATATACTTTCAAAACGAGGTTGGGTAAATCTCGTATTTTAGATGTTGTTGTTTGCTCATAGGTTCTGTCGAGGGGAGTCCATTCGGATAGGTTGGTGAGGTGTTCTCTATTTGTTTTCATTTCTTTGTCCTTGTTTTTTTTCCATTTCCATGTGTTGTCACTTTTTAAATAATGTATGAACAAATATTTAAAAAATATTGATGGATTGGTAAAGTAGAGCTGACCTGCAATTCCTCCCACAATGGGCGGCCGGCGGAGTGGCTGACCCCTGAACCATTCGTCTGGATCACTCTGGATTCCGCCACTCTCAGCTGCCATCTCCTGTAGACATCTCTAACTCTTTACAGTGAGAAAAAATGTAGGCCATACTTATTTAACTTAAATTTCTTACTCAAAGCTCAAACACAGAAATGTTGGTTTTTATCCTTTATTCCCATCTCAACAACAATATAGGAATATTGTTTGACAGAAAAATAACAACAAACAAAATGAAAATATCTCATAACACATGATATGACTATCTAATGCTTCTTTCGTGATTAATCCAATACAACCAATCGCATAGTTTATAAAAAAAGTCTATGACTATACAATGACTCTATCACAATTAATCGATAAAATGCTCTGCACCTCGATCCGTGGAAAGGTTTGAAGTTTTTCAACAAGGTGTTTCCGTAAGGAAGGTTGTAAGTCTTCTTGGAAAAGCGCTAGCCTTCCTCTGCCCAATTCAGCCAATGACTGATGTCGATCTGAAAGCAGCCTCGCTCTACGACGTTACTCCTATGGAAACTTTCATGGCATTCAGTTTGAGATGACGGTTGATTAGAGTTTTGGTTCGGGTGTAGTGAGTGCATTGGTAGTGTTTTCGACTATTGGGAGATTGTACTCGAGTTCTAATTATCCGCCCCCGAGTCTACCCACCCGAACTATAAGTTAAGAAATGTTGGTGGTCTGCACCCCCTCATCTTATACACTCCCTAGCGTGACTAAGAGGGTAACAATTCTTTCCACCCAGTTAGGTCTGTACCTCGAATCGTATAAAAAAACAACTCAGAAGATGATGATGCGCGGAGTAAGAGGTTACTTTTTCTCAATGAGTTGATTTTTGTCGAACTTAAAAAGAGTAGCTGGCCCATCGCACTTCACAAAAGACAACTTACCTGCACCGATGACGCTCAGCTCCAGGAGACTCAGAAAATTGGCTGCGAGCCAAATCAGGAACATTGGAGCACCGAATTGGAAGATAAATGTTGATAGGTGAGCTCTGGTGTACAGTAATCTCTTTCTCAGCAGTGCTCTCAATTGGCTGACTACCAAGTGGCATCCCGAGAGTCGATTGGCTAAACAAATTGTTAGCTTGCTAACAGTCATTCATTCTCTATTTCATGCACTCATGATACCTCAGATTTACTATTATATTATGAATGCAGGGACTTTTTTCCTAATGCCGATGTGAGCAGGCATGAAAACGGTTGTGTCCGACTATTTTTCGGCATTCTGTTATTTCGACTGTCGGCGGAAAACATGCTTAAGTGTTGTTGTTTACATGTAAATACGAAAATTGTTTTAGTCAAGGGCGAACCCTTCTCTATAAATTTTATCTGCTCCAAAAAACCGATTTCTTCAGCCATGGACGATTATGTGAAAAACTAAAAAAAAAACTTTTGAGGGTATGTGGTAGCATTCGTTTTTCGATCCTTCCTGTTTCAATGAATAGTTTGGTAGAATCTATAAAATTACTCTTCCTCTGCGGTTAGTTTCGAGCCTCGTTCAACAAAGGACACTTCCAATTTGTTGAATTTTCAACAAAAAAAAGAAGAAAAAAGAAAGAAAATACTATCGATTTTCAAGCGGTAAAGTCTAGAATAAAGTCTGACTCTCCCCACTGCTGCTAATCACACTAGCAGTGATCTAGCAGGCAGCCACTGGTTCTACCAGGATAGGTCTGACCTGCATCTCAGGGGAGCGCGTACCCTGCCGCGAGGCGGGAACAAGCGCGAGGAAGAAGAAGAAGAAGAAGAAAGTCTAGAATAAAGAGAATGTAGAGATGAAGGGCAAAGTTGGAAGACCTTCTTAATCTTCTACATTCTACACCACGCTCAAATAGGTCGCAATTCAAAAATTTTTGATGAGTCATTATTTGGAGTCTGACCTTGTCCACTGACGACTTCCTTGACGGCGTTCAGGAGGCCAGCATCCACTGACTCAACTGGATCTGCCAGTTCGTCCACCCTGTAAACCTTACTTTAAGCACATCACGGTCTCTCTTTTACCAAGTCTTTGCCAGTCTCATACAAGCTAAGAGCCCTCAAGGAAAGAAAAGGAATACCGTACTTCAAGAACACTTGTTCGAGCGTGTTGAGAGACAGGCCAAAGCTGACCACTCCGAGGCTCAATTCATCTCTCTCAAGCACTTCGAACAGCTCCGGGAAGCTGCAAGAGAATAAGGTATCGGTTAAACCTATTCTGTACCTCCAGCTTGCGGGCCTCTTTTCGTTTACCGGTTCGTTTTGGATCACGTTTAGAATGAGCTTTTTAAAAAGTTCTAGGAAAATAGTGTATGGAAACCCTATGACTTTCTTCAATGGAGTCTAAAAACTTGAGAGAAGACCACAGAAGATCTCAGCATCACAGCTCCCTCGACCTGTCTTTCCGGCACTCTCGCCAACCAACCAGTGCTGCTGCTCCTTGGGGAGAGAAACTTCCATCTGCAGAGCGTGCACTCCCGCCAGTTCTGCTCCCTTCACATACTGGGAGACAGTTTCGAGCAGCTCCTTCTCCCGCTGCGTATCTCGCTGTTTCAGCACAATTGACAGGAGGTAGCCCGTGCCGAATCTGAGAAATGAGCGGAGTCAACTCACCAGGCTTAGGCCTTCAAGCAAATTGAATGATGTGACACGATGTAAAAACACTTGAGCCAACTTCGAAACTTGTCAGGTTTGCTAAAATAATCAGTAAACCCAGACAATTTATTCATTATTTATTCATCAACTTAGTACATCACAGAAAATTTACTTTCGTTTGTTTTCTGCATCAAAGTGATGCATACACGGCCCATTATCCGTCTAGAACAAAGTTCAAAACAGGCCAAATTCAGTCGACGGGGCTTGACAGCGATCATCAAGCTGATCTTGCTGTTCTTATTGATCTGAAGAGGTATAACAAGGGCTATTCGTACATTCTCGTTGTTGTTGACGTCCTCTCTCGGTTTGTGATGTGTGCATC
This sequence comes from Allodiplogaster pararmata, assembly GCA_964056735.1. Classification (NCBI taxonomy): domain Eukaryota; kingdom Metazoa; phylum Nematoda; class Chromadorea; order Rhabditida; family Diplogasteridae; genus Allodiplogaster; species Allodiplogaster pararmata. Next base: position 45,743,519 of record OZ057403.1, read on the forward strand.
TCTCAAAAACAAAACTGGAAAAGAAACTGCGACTGCTTATACTTTAAAACGGTATACTTTACTCTAGCGGAAGAATTCCGTTCAGACTATACACTGACGAGGGAAAAGAGTTTTTAAATACACATTTTCAAACACTTTTGAGTGTTTCTCTCCTCATTCTCTCTCTCTTCACAATTCATTCTGAGCGGACTCATTCTCTCTCCAGAATTCATTCTGTGCGGACTCATTCTCTCTCTCCACAATTCATTCTGTGCGGACTCATTCTCTCTCTCCACAATTCATTCTGAGCGGACTCATTCTCTCTCTCCACAATGCATTCTGAGCGGACTCATTCTCTCTCTCCACAATTCATTCTGTGCGGACTCATTCTCTCTCTCCACAATTCATTCTGAGCGGACTCATTCTCTCTCTCTCTCTCCACAATGAATTCTGAGCGGACTCATTCTCTCTCTCCACAATGCATTCTGAGCGGACTCATTCTCTTTCTCAACAATGCATTCTGAGCGGACTCATTCTCTCTCTCCACAATGCATTCTGAGCGGACTCATTCTCTCTCTCCACAATGCATTTTGAGCGGACTCATTCTCTCTCTCCACAATGCATTCTGAGCGGACTCATTCTCTCTCTCCACAATTAATTCTGTGCGGACACATTCTCTCTCTCCACAATGCATTCTGAGCGGACTCATTCTCTCTCTCTACAATGCATTCTGAGCGGACTCATTCTCTCTCTCCACAATGCATTCTGAGCGGACTCATTCTCTCTCTCTTCACAATTCATTCTGAGCGGACTCATTCTCTCTCTCCACAATGCATTCTGTGCGGACTCATTCTCTCTCTCCACAATGCATTCTGAGCGGACTCATTCTCTCTCTCCTCAATGCATTCTGAGCGGACTCATTCTCTCTCTCCACAATGCATTCTGAGCGGACTCATTCTCTCTCTCTCAACAATGCATTCTGAGCGGACTCATTCTCTCTCTCAACAATGCATTCTGAGCGGACTCATTCTCTCTCTCCACAATGCATTCTGAGCGGACTCATTCTCTCTCTCCTCAATGCATTCTGAGCGGACTCATTCTCTCTCTCCACAATGCATTCTGAGCGGACTCATTCTCTCTCTCCACAATTAATTCTGTGCGGACACATTCTCTCTCTCCACAATGCATTCTGAGCGGACTCATTCTCTCTCTCTACAATGCATTCTGAGCGGACTCATTCTCTCTCTCCACAATGCATTCTGAGCGGACTCATTCTCTCTCTCTTCACAATGCATTCTAAGCGGACTCATTCTCTCTCTCCTCAATGCATTTTGAGCGGACTCATTCTCTCTCTCTTCACAATTCATTCTAAGCGGACTAATTCTCTCTCTCCACAATTCATTCTGTGCGGACTCATTCTCTCTCTCCACAATTCATTCTGTGCGGACTCATTCTCTCTCTCCACAATTCATTCTGAGCGGACTCATTCTCTCTCTCCACAATGCATTCTGAGCGGACTCATTCTCTCTCTCCACAATTCATTCTGTGCGGACTCATTCTCTCTCTCCACAATTCATTCTGAGCGGACTCATTCTCTCTCTCCTCAATGCATTCTGAGCGGACTCATTCTCTCTCTCCACAATGCATTCTGAGCGGACTCATTCTCTCTCTCCACAATTAATTCTGTGCGGACACATTCTCTCTCTTCACAATGCATTCTGAGCGGACTCATTCTCTCTCTCTACAATGCATTCTGAGCGGACTCATTCTCTCTCTCCACAATGCATTCTGAGCGGACTCATTCTCTCTCTCTTCACAATGCATTCTAAGCGGACTCATTCTCTCTCTCCTCAATGCATTTTGAGCGGACTCATTCTCTCTCTCTTCACAATTCATTCTAAGCGGACTAATTCTCTCTCTCCACAATTCATTCTGTGCGGACTCATTCTCTCTCTCCACAATTCATTCTGTGCGGACTCATTCTCTCTCTCCACAATTCATTCTGAGCGGACTCATTCTCTCTCTCCACAATGCATTCTGAGCGGACTCATTCTCTCTCTCCACAATGCATTCTGAGAGGACTCATTCTCTCTCTCCACAATGCATTCTGAGCGGATTAGCATCAAATATTATCTCAACAACAAAGTTTCTCTCCTCATTCTCTCTCTCCACAGTGCATTCTGAGCGGATTAGCATCAAATATTATCTCAACAACAAAGTTTCTCTTCTCATTCTCTCTCTCCACAATGCATTCTGAGCGGATTAGCATCAAATATTATCTCAACAACAAAGTTTCTCTCCTCATTCTCTCTCTCCACAATGCATTCTGAGCGGACTCATTCTCTCTCTCAACAATGCATTCTGAGCGGACTCATTCTCTCTCTCCACAATGCATTCTGAGCGGACTCATTCTCTCTCTCCACAATGCATTCTGAGAGGACTCATTCTCTCTCTCCACAATGCATTCTGAGCGGACTCATTTTCTCTCTCCACAATGCATTCTGAGCGGACTCATTCTCTCTCTCCACAATGCATTCTGAGCGGACACATTCTCTCTCTCCACAATGCATTCTGAGCGGACTCATTCTCTCTCTCCACAATGCATTATGAGCGGACTCATTCTCTCTCTCCACAATGCATTCTGAGGGGACTCATTCTCTCTCTCAACAATGCATTCTGAGCGGACTCATTCTCTCTCTCAACAATGCATTCTGAGCGGACTCATTCTCTCTCTCCACAATGCATTCTGAGCGGACTCATTCTCTCTCTCCACAATGCATCCTGAGAGGACTCATTCTCTCTCTCCACAATGCATTCTGAGCGGACTCATTCTCTCTCTCCACAATGCATCCTGAGAGGACTCATTCTCTCTCTCCACAATGCATTCTGAGCGGACTCATTCTCTCTCTCCACAATGCATTCTGAGAGGACTCATTCTCTCTCTCCACAATGCATTCTGAGCGGATTAGCATAAAATATTATCTCAAAAACAAAGTTTCTCTCCTCATTCTCTCTCTCCACAGTGCATTCTGAGCGGATTAGCATCAAATATTATCTCAACAACAAAGTTTCTCTTCTCATTCTCTCTCTCCACAATGCATTCTGAGCGGATTAGCATCAAATATTATCTCAACAACAAAGTTTCTCTCCTCATTCTCTCTCTCCACAATGCATTCTGAGCGGACTCATTCTCTCTCTCAACAATGCATTCTGAGCGGACTCATTCTCTCTCTCCACAATGCATTCGGAGCGGACTCATTCTCTCTCTCCACAATGCATTCTGAGAGGACTCATTCTCTCTCTCCACAATGCATTCTGAGCGGACTCATTCTCTCTCTCCACAATGCATTCTGAGCGGACTCATTCTCTCTCTCCACAATGCATTCTGAGCGGACTCATTCTCTCTCCACAATCCATTCTGAGCGGACTCATTCTCTCTCTCCACAATGCATTTTGAGCGGACTCATTCTCTCTCTCCACAATGCATTCTGAGCGGACTCATTCTCTCTCTCCACAATGCATTCTGAGCGGACTCATTCTCTCTCTCCACAATGCATTCTGAGCGGATTAGCATCAAATATTATCTCAACAACAAAGTTTCTCTTCTCATTCTCTCTCTCCACAATGCATTCTGAGCGGATTAGCATCAAATATTATCTCAACAACAAAGTTTCTCTCCTCATTCTCTCTCTCCACAATGCATTCTGAGCGGACTCATTCTCTCTCTCAACAATGAATTCTGAGCGGACTCATTCTCTCTCTCCACAATGCATTCGGAGCGGACTCATTCTCTCTCTCCACAATGCATTCTGAGAGGACTCATTCTCTCTCTCCACAATGCATTCTGAGCGGACTCATTCTCTCTCTCCACAATGCATTCTGAGCGGACTCATTCTCTCTCTCCACAATGCATTCTGAGCGGACTCATTCTCTCTCCACAATCCATTCTGAGCGGACTCATTCTCTCTCTCCACAATGCATTCTGAGCGGACTCATTCTCTCTCTCCACAATGCATTCTGAGCGGACTCATTCTCTCTCTCCACAATGCATTCTGAGCGGACTCATTCTCTCTCTCCACAATGCATTCTGAGCGGATTAGCATCAAATATTATCTCAACAACAAAGTTTCTCTTCTCATTCTCTCTCTCCACAATGCATTCTGAGCGGATTAGCATCAAATATTATCTCAACAACAAAGTTTCTCTCCTCATTCTCTCTCTCCACAATGCATTCTGAGCGGATTAGCATCAAATATTATCTCAACAACAAAGTTTCTCTTCTCATTCTCTCTCTCCACAATGCATTCTGAGCGGATTAGCATCAAATATTATCTCAACAACAAAGTTTCTCTCCTCATTCTCTCTCTCCACAATGCATTCTGAGCGGATTAGCATCAAATATTATCTCAACAACAAAGTTTCTCTTCTCATTCTCTCTCTCCACAATGCATTCTGAGCGGATTAGCATCAAATATTATCTCAACAACAAAGTTTCTCTCCTCATTCTCTCTCTCCACAATGCATTCTGAGCGGATTAGCATCAAATATTATCTCAACAACAAAGTTTCTCTCCTCATTCTCTCTCTCCACAATGCATTCTGAGCGGATTAGCATCAAATATTATCTCAACAACAAAGTTTCTCTCCTCATTCTCTCTCTCCACAATGCATTCTGAGCGGATTAGCATCAAATATTATCTCAACAACAAAGTTTCTCTCCTCATTCTCTCTCTCCACAATGCATTCTGAGCGGATTAGCATCAAATATTATCTCAACAACAAAGTTTCTCTCCTCATTCTCTCTCTCCACAATGCATTCTGAGCGGATTAGCATCAAATTTATCTCAACAACAAAAAAAAAAGCCAAAAGAACTTCACTATTTTTCTGTTATTAAAATCTGGCAGTACATGTTAAAAAAAGTGTCGGTCCTTGTAACATTCAGACAATCTAGATCCCCTTCCCTGAAAATTATTATTTGAAGAAAAGCATACCTTTTCTTAAGGAATTGAGGAGTGCCAGAGCAGACGACCTTTCCCTTTGCCATGATTGCTATTCGGTCTGCGAGGCGCTCTGCTTCGTCCATGCAATGCGTCGTCATCAGAATCGTGCTGTGAAAGCATAAAATTTGGTGCAAAAAGTGAAGCACGGTGTTTCTCTAACCCGCATTGCGGGTGAAATCTGAGTCATTATATGCGATTTCTAAAAAAGTTATGGATACGAATGGTCTGTTCGTATGCGTTCACGATTTTTCAACAAGCTGTCGGTCTCTTTGTTGAGTCTTCCGTTTCCTCATGATTGGAGAAATATATATGGAAAATGTCTCTCAATATATGGAGAACACGATTCTAGTAATGGTTTTTTAACTTCTTGAAGTTTTACAATTCAGATCGTTTCAATTTAAGTCCGGGTTTCAGTTTTTTTTCGTTTCAGTTTTTTTTTAACAACACAGTTACTGTTTCTTTTTCTCAAGCCTCCTCAAACGAGAATCTGTCAACTTTGTTGAACAAGTTATCGAACATTTAAAAATTTTTGTTTAATTACCATTGACTCTAGTCATTTTCTCTAGAACTGTCTTAAAATATCAATTTAAAAAAAAAGATTTTTAAAAAAGAACGGCCATCGTGCGTTAGACATAGAAAGAAATTGCATGGGACAATGTGTGCTCGGTTGGTGTATTGGTTAACGCTCTACAAGCCCCGATTAGGCAGCGGAGTTTCAGTCCCAGCCGAGTGCCAATTTTTGCCCGTGCGATGGATTTCATTGATTATAGTCTCAGCCCATCTTTGCTTAAAACGAATAACAAAGATCAAAAATTCATTTTCTTTTACTTTTATGAGTTTGTTTATTTCTTTAGCAATTGGAAAGAAGTCCTATGCCGCCTTTTTGGTCACCTACAATTCGGATCTTAAATCATCAAAACTTGAAAATACACTTCTTTTTCGCTAGGATGTAATTCATTCCACGGAAGATTACCGGAAAATAATATTCCGTTCCCCTCTTCAGTTCCAACCTGTCTTTCTTATAACGATGCAGCAGCTGTTCAATGTCCCTGCGGGCCCCGGCGTCTATTTCAGCCGTGGGCTCATCGAGAAGAATCACTTCGCTCCTTCCAATAACCGACATTCCAACACACAGCTTACGTTGCATTCCACCGGAAAGGGCAGAGGCAACCTGGATAGGCCTCATTCCTCCTTTGAATAGAACGGGTGAAGAAAATAGAAGGCTTTAAGAAATAAAGTAATGGGAATAGAATACAGAGAGATGAAAAAGAAAGACATACGAGAAACGGAATTGCTTGAGAGAAAAAAGAAAGAAACAAGAAGAAAGAAACAAAACATAGAGTCAATTCTTTCCTTTCCCTGCCCTTGAGATGGTTGCATCTGCTCCTCTCTACTCCTTCATTGAAACCATCACTCATCTCCACCCCAACTCATCACTACACTTTTCAAATGCATCTACTAAAATTATCTTGAATTCTCGTCCTTCTGCTCCACTCTCTCATTTGTTATGAGCTCATGTCGGCTCACAAACTTCCATCAAATCAACTCATTAATCCTTTGTGAATATGCAATATGTTTTTGCGAGGAATAAACAGTAACAAGAGAGAGAAAAAGATGAGAGGTCACCTATTCGTGGTGCGACTGTGGACGATGCTCTAAGGCATTGGACCCAATGAACCTCCAAACTCTAACTCTCTAAAGAGAAAGAAGAGCTAGCTCGCCAACGGAGTCGCCTACACGATGGTGCGAGTGTCGACAGACGTCCCGGACGTTCTGGACGCAAAGGACTCCAAACTATACCTATCCCAAAAGTGGTTTTTCTCCCGCAAGGGACACATCGAACAGCTCTCCCCCCAGCTGTCCAATCCTCTCGTTTTTTCTATTAAGGATCAGGGCCTTCCAGCGGCTCTGATCCTCGCCCTCCTCTTAATTGCTGGAATAGAAAGCAACCCGGGTCCTTTGCGATGGCCGTGTACTGTATGTCACAAAAGTGCTTCCAGCAATAGCGTTCGCTGTCAGAAGTGTCAGAAATGGACACATCTTAAATGTTCTGGTCTCTCCTCCTTCAATGCCTGGAACCCATCCTGGAGATGTCATAGCTGTGTCAGACCTCCCCCAAGAAGCTCACAAACTATTTGTTGTTGTTGCCGGCAAGCATCCCACATCGAAGACTTGGTTATTAACACTCTCTTTAATGAGAGAAGTTCTCGTGTTCTTCGGACAAGATGCGTCCGGAGAAGGGTTTTGATGTCCTTTGCAGTCCTGAGACTGTCATGCTGCACCTTGTGAAGGCGGACATCGTTGTAGCAACCTGTTCATGCTATAGGCCTTGTGAGTGGGTGGTCAAGCCGGCCTAGCATCGTTTTGGGTGGGAGTAGAGACGTCTCGCCTGTCGTTGACCGAAGATAGGCAAGAGGCTATTTGACTGGCGCCTCGACTCGCCATTGAAAAGTATAGCGGAGTATCGGCTGATGTTTTGTCCGGTGGCATGCCCAGGCCGGTCCGGCATCGCCCTCCTTTGACGAGCTATACTACCCAGTTTTGGTCCGCGGCGGGATTTCTCCCGCTACCTCCCAGCACGAATTATTCGTAGGGAGGCATCCCTCTATCCGCCACCTGAGGTCGCGCTCGATTCTGGACTGGATGATCCGGCTCCATCCGTGACAGGCTCTTAAGGCTGTAGAGTCATGAATGGCCACTGTTGCCAGTGTGTTTCGAGTGCTCACAAACTAAGATAGATACCCTCAAAATCATCGATTGGAATGCTAATGGAATTCGGGGCAGAATCGTAGAGCTTGAGGACTTACTCCACGAGGAAAATATCTACATAGCTTTAATCCAGGAGACCAAACTACTTGCCACAGCCGTATCGCCATCGATTAAAGGGTACTCACTAATAAGACAGGACCGAACCAGATCAGGAGGTGGCCTCGCAATGATCATAAGAGAGGACATCCAATATGTGCTAGCAGACTCAACTCACGGTGATAAGACAATAGAGACAATGACTATCGAGACTCGGTAATCTGAGAATAACTAATCTCTATATCCCTCCACGCTCCTCATGTCCACCGGGTTATACCACAGACTTTGCCCACTTCCTCAAACATACAAAGACATGCGTTGTGGCTGGTGAGCTCTGGAGTACTGGTACCGAAGATGCCAGAGGAACTGCACTCTGTGAAGCTATCGAGCAGAGCAATTACATAGTCTTGAACTCTCCTCAGCAACACACACGTAAGGAAGCCTCTCCGGACATTACGTCAGTCACAAACGACATTGCGACCAACTGTTCCTGGAGAACTCTCGGAAAGCTAAATTCTGACCACCTACCAGTCCTACTCGAGATAGAACTGAGAATCCCAACGATTGGGAAACGAAGATGCTACATGAACTTCAGAAAAGCAAAATGGCACGAATACGAAACAGAAGTGAACAAGAGACTCGGCGAATTTCCGTACGAAGGAAGCCCTCACAACATGCATTCCTTCCTGGTTGAAACTCTCAGAGAGGCGGCAAGAAAACATATACCACAAGGAAGATGCCCAGACTTCATACCCCGCCTGAGCGAAGAAGCCAAAGCACTCATCCGAAAAAGAGATCAGATGCGTAGAGCAAACCCGGCAGACCCATGTCTCCCTGAACTGATGACAAGGATTTCCTATAAGATCAATGACGATAAGCGCATTGCATGGGAAGATTTCGTGAACAACCTCAGACCCAACGAACCCACAAATCGTTTGTGGAACACAATCAAATCACTTGATGGTCGAGCACACAAACCCTCCCACGCCGCTATCGTCCATAAGGGTTCACCTCTATCCAGCCTGGAAGCTACCAACCTTTTCGCCAAACAACTCGCCAAACAAGCCGTCAAGACCCCTGATCGATCTAACAGGAGAACTCACCACTGGACCTCGAACCTTGAGCGTTCCGACGTCCCAGTCGTCACAGTTGACGAAGTGAAGACAGCAATGAAGAAAATGAGAAGCTCCAAGGCCATGGATCTCGACGAAATCTGTCCTCTTATGGTTAAAAAGGCTGGCGAACAGTGTGCAAGATGCTTTGCAATACTCTTTAATTGCTCACTCAGCACCGGCATCATACCTTCGGCCTGGAAGACGGCCAGAGTTATCACGATTCCGAAGCCAGGGAAGGACCTCACGTCGGTAAAAGGCTACAGACCGATCTCAATTCTGTCCCCTGTGGTCAAATTCCTCGAGAGAATCATCCTCCCCCACATCACAGAAGAAGTTGAGTTGGAAAACTGGCAACATGGCTTCAGAAAAGGACGCTCGACCACGACAGCCTTGATGGAGATAACGGGCCACATAACCAACGGCTCCCTCCACATCGCACAGTGATGGTTGCGCTCGACCTCACCTCGGCATACGATCTGGTCAACATTTCTCGCCTTTGTCACACTCTCGCCGAAACGTCCATCCCCAGAGGCCTCGTTAGATGGCTCTCCAGCTATCTACGAGGTAGAGCCATCCGTGTGGACTTCAGAAACTGCCTCAGCCGCCAGCAAACCTGCTACGCAGGAGTTCCTCAGGGGGGAGTACTCAGCCCTTCCTTGTTCAACATATACTTGAATGGGCTGCCGAAGCCTCCCGAGACGATCAAACTGGTCGGGTATGCGGATGATCTGACAGTACTGGCCTCTCACCCTGACTGGAGAGTTGGAGCCGACAGACTGAACTCCTACCTCCCAGCCCTCACCAGCCATCTTGGGGAACTAAAGATGGACATCTCGGCAGCTAAATCCAGTGTAACGCTCTTCACCACCAACACAAAGGAATGTCGTGAAGTACCAGAAGTTGTGGTCAACGGTGAGCCACTCCCTCTAAGTAGAGCCCCCAAGATCCTTGGTGTCACCTTGGACCAGATGGGAACCTACCGTCAACACGCCGAAGGACTAAAGACAAGGGCAACAAAAAGATTGAATGTCCTCCGAGCAATCGCGGGAAGAAGGTGGGGACAGAAGACCGAGACAATGCTGAACACCTACAAAGCAACCACTAGAGCAGTCTTGTCTTACGCAGCACCCATCTACTCGCCCCAACTTGCCGAATCACATTGGACTTCCTTGCAAGCAGCACAAAACAAAGCCATTCGGATCGCAACTGGAAACCTTGCAATTGCGGACACTCAGCACCTGGCATACGAGAGCAAACTTCTTCCAGTCAAAGAACACAACCTCATGCTCAGCAAACAATTCACCGCCAAGGCCAGGCTTCAGCCCAACCATCCATCTCACCGCATCTGCACTGAAGCAAAACCTCCCAGGGCAATAAGAAAGCACGCCAAAGACATAGACATAGTATTAGGTGATACGGACTATAAAGTGGCCCTCAGAAAAATACACACGGAGACAGTCAGAGACTTTCTTAGAAATAGTCGACCCAACCCAGTTCTGGGAAATAAACCTCCTAGAATACACAAGTCCACGTCCCAACTATCCAGAGAAAATCAGATAACTCTGTCTCAATTGCGAAGCGGCCACTCTAGTTTCCTTAACAGTTATCTCCACCTAATAGGGGCCAATGAATCTCCCCTCTGCCCACTGTGTAGGATAGAGCCGCATACTTCGAGACATATTTTTTCGTGTCGCTGTAACCCCACTTCACTTAGCCCTATCGACCTTTGGAATAGGCCGCACTCGGTTGTTGATTTCTTGTTCAATTAAATCTCTCCAAAAAAAAAAGTGAAAGAGAAAAAAAAATAAATAAGAGAGAGAGGAAAGAGAGTGTGGGCTTATAACGCTGGAGGGTCGAGAGCTTCGACGACTTCCTCCAGTGTCTCGCGAAGGAAGATCTACCCGTTGGGCAAGACAACAACAACAAAGAAGAGCTAGAGAGAGAAAGAGATAGCTCGCAGCTAATAACCTACCGTATTGCGCTTGTCATTCAACTTGAGCGTCTTGCAGAGCACATCTCTGTCTGCCATCCACTCGGCTTTCTCGACTCCTTTGAGTCGAGCGAAAAACTCGAGATGCTCATCCACCGTCAGCAGCTGCAAACAATAACTTTCTCAATACCTCCGTTCGAACGATCTCAGTTTATTTACCTTGAAGAGAGGCCGCCCTTGAGGACAGTATCCAATGTGCTCTTGGCAAGTAGCCAACTCCTTTTCTACATCATGCTGGCAGATCCGAATACGACCGGATGTAGGCCGTGTGAGTCCACAGATCATGGAGAACGTTGTGCTCTTGCCCGCTCCGTTCAGGCCGAGCAATACAGTGACCTGATAAGAACTTGTATCCGCTTCAAACATGGCTTTAAAAAGGATTTTCTCTGTCGATGAGGATCTCTTATTACTAAAAATTTTCCTTTTTTTGCCGAATACTGTATCTTAAAACGATGATCGGGTGATCTAGGCAAACTATTTTAGCAGTGATCTAGGCAAACACTGGTTCTACCAGAATAGATCTGTCCCGCAGCCCAGGGAAGCGCGTACCCTGCTGCGAGGCGAGAACAAGCGCGAGGAAGATTTTTTTATTATTTAGTTTTACTGTATCTGAAAACAATTTTTATCCACAGACTAAACATGAAGTGCTATTACTGTCCTCTTTTCTCTCTCTCTCTCGTCTCTCTTCCATATTTCCTCTTTTCTCTCTCTCTCTCGTCTCTCTTCTATTACTGTCTTCTTTTCTCTCTCTCCCGTCTCTCTTCCATATTTTCTCAACAAATCCTCCCGTGATCAACCCAAGACTACTTTACTTTTTTCAGAGATCCTATAGTCTCAGAACAAAGATGTGACAGGTTATTTAACTCTAGATAACTGAGGACTGTGTCTCGTACCTGACCCTTGTATGCCTTGAGATCGAGTCCGTCAACAGCTCTCTGCCCGCTTCCCCACATCTTCACCGCCTGTTCCACTTCAATGCCCACCTGGATAAAGAGAATCGAATTTAACAGGAGCCAATCAATCTTCTAATCACTTTCTTCTCCTAATACTCATCAGTAAAATATTAAAAAAAGTTACATGAAACAATCCCATTGTCATCAACTTGTTCTAATCTAATTTTTTCCTTTAAAAAAAACCTTTTTGCAAAAAGGCAATTAAAAATTACACCTTATACATTGAGAAAAAAGAGATTTCCTAAGACTTTATAATTCATTCTCATTAGAATCTCAAACATGGTTATTTCTCTATCTCTTCTCCTCAGAAATTTTATGTTTTTCTCTCTCGCTGCAGACCTGCCGTGTCCCCTGCAGAGTTGCATCGGTCTCGTCTGTGTCTTCTCCTATCTTGGCAGACTTGGGTGCGACGTTGAGTGGAGTGAAATAGTGTAGACGCAACCAGTCCGGCAGCAGTGAAAGTACTCCACCTGGTTTCAACCCAATCTTTTTTATGGAAAATTAAAACAACGAAAACAGAAACCTTTTTTTAAATAACGCTTTCTCATATAAAACCCGTTCAAATTCTACAAACTTCTATCAAAAAAGTGCTCTTTCTCTCAAAACTTTTGCTTAGTTAAAATATTTCATTACAACAATTTATCTAGTTCTGAGATAAATCAAGAAACAAAGTTAAACATCTCATTAGTACCGACTTAATTTGTCTGCAGATGTTATTTGTTCCCCAGGTCTCTGACATCGAGATAAAAAGGTATTGTACTTACAATAATATAACAATCTACAACCGTCTGAAACCCTCTAGAAGATAAAATTAGCTGCAAAGTTCTTGATTGCCTTCTAGAAACCTTCGGCCGTTGCCAGGCCGCTCTTCAAGATGTCCACGAAAAAGGTAGCCATCATGAAGATTAGCGCGTCTACGATGAGCGCCACCATCGATAGACCAAGTGTAAACACCACGGAAGACTCCGCCCACATTGTCGTGAATCCTAATGGTTGGTCTGCAAAACATGACTTCTCCTCTGTTTCTGCCGACGTAGAAGAGAACTCGACAACAAGATTAAGGCTTACCGTACCAGCAACTCAAAACTTAACCATTAGACTTAGCAATCACACTAAAAGCGGTATCCGCATCAAATTAAAACCAGTTTTCAGCTCCACTCTCTCCTGATTTGAGAGAGAGCAGAGAGAGATACAGAGGTATAGAAAGAGAGAGAGCTAACTCGCATCTAAGACCCTTCCGTATTTCGCTCGTTTTCTAACTAGGCGGCCACTCTGGCTACCATCAACATGGTTTTCTCGACTTTATTCTTGAAGATATGTATGAGAGAGAAGTAGCAGAAAGGAGAAGAGGCGAACCTCTGTATAATGACTCCTGCATGGCTGCAAACGCATAGCCGAGGGCGACTCCAGGATTCAAAGAGGACAAGAAGCATCGGAGTATATTTTCCCGGTGGGGCGACCACCCCGAATGTACTATTAGCAGCGCAATGACCACCATCTGAACTGCAATCAAGAACATCGCGTTAAAACTTTTTGATTTATGAAGCTAACTATTTTAACAACCAGGGGATCATCCAAATTGAGCTCCAACTTTCGACAGATTTCAGAATTTTTCCGAGATCCTCCCCGAACGCAATTAAAAACCAATGCTCAGAACTATCACCGGATTTTTTTTATTGTATAAATTATAACTTCATTTTTTAAAGTTAATTTTTTTGTTCACAAAAACATTACATTCAAGTCAATTGATCGCAGCGCTCACAGCATCGTATTGCCGATGTTATCAGTAATATTTGTTCGATATTCCGAAGGTTCAATATTCAAGCTGTCGGTGGACCCATCTTTTGCAAAGAGGCGGGTTTCTTTTTATTACATAGTTCATCATTATAATATCTATCCATTTCTTTCTAGATCTACATAGTAATTCATGCTAATAGCTGGTCTCTAGTACGATTCTAGAACCATTTAGTTGCACTCTCCCGCCCTTTAGGAAAGATTGTTTGAACCTTTGGCGGCAGTAGAAGAAGTCTTGCAGAAAGCAGCCACCAGAGCAGTAATGCTGAGGATTGCCAAGGAGTACAGCAGAACGGCCAATACAAGCAGCAGTGGATTCACCTTCTAGCAAACACGCTCTTCGCACCGGTTCAAGCTTTCTCTCTCTATCTCTCTCTCTTATAATCGCTATCTCTCCATTTATCTCTTTATCTTAAATCTCTCCCTCACTGACTCTTGTTTGAAGTTTTAAAACTGAAGTGAAATTTCATTTGAAATTTAAAAAAAATCTATGATATGAAAAGATGCAATCTGCACGCTATTCAACAACAACAGAAAAATACAATTTAACGAGTTTATGTTGGTAGAAGAAAGGTGTTGAGTATTTTGATGAGACTGCTTCAGTACTTACACCATTCATGTTATTAAGCACTATCGCACGGAATAGCAATGTGTCACCGTGGTGTAATGGTTAACACGCTCGCTCCCGGATAGAGGAGAGATGGTTGCATGGGTTCGAGTCCCCCCGGTGACTAGCTTTTTTCCGTGCGGTGGTTTGATCAGTTTGTCTTCTCTACCAGGCTTCACTGCCTTAAAACTGTGTAACTGAGCATTTGAAGATTTGTCATCCATCTTCGACCTCTCTTCTGTCTTAATTGTGAAATCTGGAGTTATGCTCCATTCACGACGCTTTCGCTTCATGAGCATGCGTGACTAAGAGAACGAGGCAATTGAGCCTTTATTAAGCACTATCGCACGGAATAGCAATGTGTCACCGTGGTGTAATGGTTAACACGCTCGCTCCCGGATAGAGGAGAGATGGTTGCATGGGTTCGAGTCCCCCCGGTGACTAGCTTTTTTCCGTGCGGTGGTTTGATCAATTTGTCTTCTCTACCAGGCGTCACTGCCTTAAAACTGTGTAACTGAGCATTTGAAGATTTATCATCCATCTTCGACCTCTCTTCTGTCTTAATTGTGAAATCTGGAGTTATGCTCCATTCACGACGCTTTCGCTTCATGAGCAAGCGTGACTAAGAGAACGAGGCAATTGAGCCTTTATTAAGCACTATCGCACGGAATAGCAATGTGTCACCGTGGTGTAATGGTTAACACGCTCGCTCCCGGATAGAGGAGAGATGGTTGCATGGGTTCGAGTCCCCCGGTGACTAGCTTTTTTCCGTGCGGTGGTTTGATCAATTTGTCTTCTCTACCAGGCGTCCCTGCCTTAAAACTGTGTAACTGAGCATTTGAAGATTTATCATCCATCTTCGACCTCTCTTCTGTCTTAATTGTGAAATCTGGAGTTATGCTCCATTCACGACGCTTTCGCTTCATGAGCATGCGTGACTAAGAGAACGAGGCAATTGAGCCTTTATTAAGCACTATCGCACAGAATAGCAATGTGTCACCGTGGTGTAATGTTTAACACGCTCGCTCGTGGATAGAGAAGAGATGGTTGCATGGGTTCGAGTCCCCCCGGTGACTAGCTTTTTTCCGTGCGGTGGTTTGATCAATTTGTCTTCTCTACCAGGCGTCACTGCCTTAAAACTGTGTAACTGAGCATTTGAAGATTTATCATCCATCTTCGACCTCTCTTCTGTCTTAATTGTGAAATCTGGAGTTATGTTCCATTCACGACGCTTTCGCTTCATGAGCATGCGTGACTAAGAGAACGAGGCAATTGAGCCTTTATTAAGCACTATCGCACGTAATAGCAATGTGTCACCGTGGTGTAATGGTTAACACGCTCGCTCCCGGATAGAGGAGAGATGGTTGCATGGGTTCGAGTCCCCCCGGTGACTAGCTTTTTTCCGTGCGGTGGTTTGATCAATTTGTCTTCTCTACCAGGCGTCACTGCCTTAAAACTGTGTAACTGAGCATTTGAAGATTCATGTTATATAAGCCCTCTTAAAAATGTACAGTTGCATACTTCTATGAGTCTGCTTGACCCTGACTCTGATTGCGAGAAGACAACTCATAATCCCTTTTCCAAGCAAAACAGTCGGTTGTGTCCCCCAGTTTCTCGCAATTCCCTTTGTCTCGCTTATTCTCCTCTACTCACAAAGCTACTGGCCTTCTAATTCTACTCGAAAGGCTCTCCGGAAATATGAAAAGCTGAACGGTTCTATTAATGCAGTGTTTTCATTTGCGAAAACATAATGAAACATAACGACATCTCGTTTTTTTCGAATTACGTGAACGTGTTCTAACGTAAAATTTGTACAATTTTTTGTACTCTTTCGCCGCAAAAAGACATCGCTGCTCATGTCTCTTACGTTATATCTCTCACTAATTGTAGTACAGTCAGATATTATACCTGGTACAATTAGTGAGAGAGATATAACATAAGAGATATGTGGCAGTATGCACGTACCATTTTTGGTGGGAAATGTTGAAGTAAATAGCGTTTTCCTAGAAAATGTGGCCTTTAACAAAGTGTACGGTTTACTAGCTGACTACGCGTCGCGGTCAGTCACTACGCGTCGCGGTCCTAAAAAACGGCCCGGCTCAATTTTTTCTTTCTTGTTCTCTTTCTTTCTTTTTTATTTTTCTTTTCCTTTATTTTAAAATTATCTTTAAAAATTTTGGGGAAAGGAAAGGGGGGAGGGGGAAAGGGGTTTACCTAAGCAGGGAAGGGAGGGGGGCATTAAAGGGGGGAGGGGGAGGAGGAAGAGGGCCCTACCTAAGCAAAGAGGGGGGCAAGGGGCCCTAGGGGGGAGTGGGGAGGGGGAAACGGCTTGATTACCTATTTTAGTAATTCCCTTAGTGAAGTTCATACTAAGAATTATAATTATGTTTGGAATTTGTCCTAGACGTAGTCAATAAGTATCTTAGCTCTCGAACTTTCCTAGGATTGATTTATTGTTTGTCAATGTCGACTCGTCATTTATCTTTCTTAGTCGTCTAGTCGTCGACATTTGTTTAACTTTTTCCTTTAGTAATTATAAATTTTATAGGAGATTCCTAGGATGCTAATAAGTTGTGCTACAACGATGTCCGCCTACTCGCGGTGCAGCACGTCAGTCTCAGGACTGCAAAGGACATCACCAATCTTCTCCGGAAGCAGACCAGCTCCGAAGATACGAAGACACGCTCCCTCCGGAGCACACAATTCTTCCGTTTTTTGCAATGTGAGGCAGACTGACCCGGCAAGTCTGTCTCAATCTCTACTTCTACAAGCCGGAGACATCGAACGCAACCCAGGACCTCCCACCACCTGGCTCTGCTCTACTTGCCGAAAGACAGCGAACACGAACTGCATCCAGTGCTCTCTCTGCTCCGAATGGACACACATCAAAGCGAAGTGCAGCGGTATTCCATCGCTCAAGGACTACGTCCCTGCAACCTACCGATGCCCTCCATGTCAGACCCGCTCAGACACACCCTCGCCATCTGCAGACGCAGCTCTCGCTCCAATCGCTCGAAACAGACGCAAAGGCAACAAGAACCTGAGACTGCTACAATACAATTGTAATGGGATAAATGGCAAGACAACAGAGATCCTCGACCTCCTAACTCGCCTGATGATCGACATATTCCTAATACAAGAAACGAAGCTGACGGATCGCGCTAAAACTCCTTCATTCCCCGGATACTCCATTGCTAGAAAAGACCGCGGAACCGACACAGGTGGCGGCCTACTCACAGGCATCACCCATTCTTTAATCTACTCCGTCGTCCCGTCTACCACAGATCCTCACCTGGAATCACTGACTGTTCGCATCTCGGACAACAACGGCCTCTCTCTGGACATCACTAATGTCTACATTCCTCCGATGACCTCCTGCAACACAGGCTACCAACCGGATCTATCCCCCCTTCTACGCAACCGCGAGAATTCCATCATACTAGGCGACCTTAACGCCCACGACTCCAGCTGGTACTCTCACTCGACAGACAACAGAGGAAACGTCATCTCCAGTGCTATTGACGACTCGGAACACGCCACTCCCAACCGCGACATGCCCACACGAGTTCCCTCAAACGGTCGCCCTTCCTCGCCAGACATTTCCATCTGCTCTCAGGATCTCCTTCAAAAAGCGTCATGGAAAACTATCACTGAAGGCAGCTCCGATCATCTTCCGATAATCATCGAACTAGAAGGCAGCAATTTCAACCACACTCACAGAGACGCAACCTTCACAAATTACCGGAAAGCGGACTGGGAAGCGTTCCAGCAACACGTCGAAGAAAGCCTGTCCAAAAATCCTCTTCCCAATCTACCAGCCGTTCAAGCACAACCTCTCTTCTGCAGCAAAAACAATCCCACGCGGCCGGATCAAGAAGAGAGAAGTCGCCCTAACGACAGAGATACGAGAATGGATGCATCATCGCGACACACTCAGAGAATCGAATCCGACAAGCGACCTTTTGAACGATCTCAACACGAACATAAGGAGAGCTAACGACGAAAACAAACGGGATATCTGGCGCGCACTGATGGAGTCCTTCGATCCAAAGAAAGATGTCAACAAGCTCTGGAAGACCATCAAAATCCTCAACAACAAAGGAAGACCACCGCCGAACTGCGCCATATCCTTCAGAAATGAGACGATCACGACCGCCTCCGATATCGCGAACCGCTTCAACAAAGCCTACACTTGTCCAGTCCAGTATACAACTTCAAAGGAAAATAGGAAGACTATGAGGAAAATACACCGCCTGTCCGCAGATGACTTCGAGGACTTCACTACCACAGACGTAGCAGCCGCCATCAGATCCACGAAGAAGTCCACCGCGCTTGGTCCAGATGGCATCGCTCCTATAATTCTCCATCATTTAGGTCCGAAAGGAATCAGCGCCCTGACTTCCCTGGTCAACAGCTCCCTACGCACAGGCAGGATCCCCATGATATGGAAATCGTCGATCATTCTACCCCTCCTGAAAGCAGGCAAACCAGCATCCGAAGGCTCCAGCTACCGTCCGATATCTCTACTCTCGCCCGTCGCCAAAGTGATTGAACGGCTATTACTCGGCTCCCTACAGAGGCACATTCCCCCGGCAGACCACCAACATGGCTTCACGGCAAGACGCTCTACAACCTCGGCCCTCGTAACTCTCTCGAAGAGCATCGCAGACGGTTTTAACCAGAAACGTCCCGCTAGTCGAACGGTCCTCATGGCAATTGATATGTCCAAGGCATTCGAAAGTATCGACATCGTCAAGCTCATCGACCTCATTGAGACAACAACCGCGCCGAACTACATTAAAAAATGGCTCGCCTCTTACCTTAGAGGAAGAACAGGACGCACAAGCTTCCGCGACTCGGTATCAAGTTCCAGACTCTTCAGAAACGGAGTCCCACAAGGCAGCGCCCTCTCGCCCACGCTTTTCAACCTTTACCTCCGCGATCTTCCCACAGACGATGCCCACACGAACGTCATCTCGTATGCTGATGACATCACGATCTGGGCGTCAGATCCCGACATCAACGTCGCCTCCGAAAATCTACGCAGGGCCATCACGAAAATTGAAACCTTCCTCAAAGAACGGTCACTCATCATTTCCCCGACCAAGAGCCAGCTCATGCTTTTCACCCCGTTCAGTCGTGAATTCAAGTCTACTCTGGACATATCAATCTGCGGATCACCCGTCCCCACCGTCAACCAGGCCAAGCTACTCGGCGTCACGTACGACTCGATGTTCACATTCAGCCATCATGCCAAAGACATCGCGAGACGGATGTCGCAGCGCAATAACGTACTGAAAGCCTTAGCCGGAAGCACCTGGGGCAACCAAAAAGAAACCCTCCGCCTCACGTTCAAAGCCATCTCGCAAGCGATCTGCAACTACGCCGCACCCGCCTGGTATTTATTCTATCATTGTTTTTTCTCTATTATAATAATTTAATTTACGCTGTACTTGAGTAACTGATTTTTTTACAGTTCTTAAACATAGGTTGGTCTTGTTTTTCAATGTTTTTTTTAAAATTTCATTTATGGAAAGATCACAATAGTAAATTACATTGTTTGAAGGAATCTGTATAGAACACCTATATTCGAAAAAAAACTTGGTGAAATTTATCGCTTCAAAGTTGAAGGACAGAGAAATCAGGTTATTTATGTATATACAAGCTCCGTGCAGGAGATGGATGAGCGAATCGTGCGACTGCGGGTGCTTCTCTCGCAGGACCCCCCACTCGCCTACCACTTCTTCCTCTCGGACTCCGCTCACGCCAAAATCCTACGTTCTCAGAACTCCGGACTCCGCGTCGTGACAGGGAATCATCAAATGGCCGACACTGACCATATTCATCGCGAATCAAAGGTCATGCGCACCAAATCCCATCTGAACATGCTCGCCGCGCAGTACCTCGCGAGATCGTTGGACCCAGAACACATCCACCACGGCCTCCTCGACTGCCCGGCGCCCCCTCGCGCAATGAAGAACAACCTCGTGTTGAGCTGCAAGAAGACTGTCGAAGCCGCGAAACAGATGTCAAAGGATCCGAACAATGGGAAATCAGTCGCAAACACCGTACACTCGATGATGGTCTCGAACGAACTCCAATCGTTGAAGGGTGCCGTCATCCTGGGAGGCAGACCTCCGCCCCTTATCCAGGAAGAAGAGAAGGAGTTACCCCGCAAGACTAGATGCACGCTCAGCCAGCTCCGTTCGGGATTCAGCAGATTCATCAACAACTACCTCCACCGCATTGACGAATCCATCCCCGACGTGTGTCCCGATTGCTCTTCCGGACCTCACGACGTTGCGCATCTCTTCAACTGCCCATGCCACCCGACCGCGCTGTCTCCAATCGACCTCTGGACCAAGCCGCTGGATGTCGCAGCGTTCTTGAAGATATGAGAAAAAAAAAAGAAAAAAAAAGAAGAACAAGAAACGAAGTACACAGACGTTCTTCGAAGCCGGCTACATCCGGCAACAACAACAACATGCTAATAAGTTTCTTCCATAGAAATTTCATGCTTTCTCTCCTAGAATTGCCTATAATTTACTTCTATATAATGCTCATTATAATGATGTTTTATCTATCTAGTGTATTTCAATAAGTAGTTAACTTTTGTTTAGTTAACTTATTGTGTCTAGGAATTCTGACACCTTATTTGATTAGTGCTCTAGGCTGTGTTATAAGCGGTGCGTGGCCTTTCATTGTTGCAATAATGGTTGCTTCCCCACAGAGGGTTTAATTACCCAAGTTTGAGAGGGCGCGTGTTGCGTGCCCCGCCGGTCCAGCTCTCTTCCTCCTCACCTCTGCTCAATCTCGTCTTTTGTCACGCAGAACCCGGGACGATCGAAAGACCAGCTTGTCGTCTCGCACAGGTTACGCAGGTCACATAAAAATTGCCTTACTAATTTTGGACCAGTGACCTGCGTCCGGTACTTCTTTAAGGGTTGGCTGTAGTGGCAACTTGGTCTTCTCTCTATCTTTCCTTTTCTCCTCTCTATTTCTCTCCTTTTCCTCTCTTCATTTCTCTCCTTCCCCTAATCATCATTACTCTGTAGTTGGTTCGTTGTTGTTTTATTCAGTTGTTTTGCTAATTGGTTGATTGAGAATAAATTCCTCAACGAGTCCCGCGTGGCAGCACAAGCAATCTCAAGGGAACTTTTCCTCGCAAATATCTGTGACATAAAGGGAGTATCCCGATAGATCTGATTACACTATCCGAAGGGAGTAACCCAACGGAGTGTATCGCCAACAACCTCGAATATATATTAGTTATTTTTTTTAAAAACACGTTAGCCTAATTTCGTGCATTTTCTACCTATTTTCTCAAACACGTCTACCTATTTTCGTGAAACGTTCACCTATTTTGACAAACATGTCTACCTGTTTTGACAAACTTGTTTACCTATTTTGAAAAAAACATGTCTTCCTATTTAGACAAACTTGTTCACCTATTTTGACATTTTGATTTCGTGCGACGTCAACCTTTTTTCGTGCAACGTCAACCTATGACTTTTTCTTGTCTCTGTTGACTTTCCGCTGTTTTTTTATAATGAGAAAGAGATTTTATTCATGAAAATTCCCTTCCCCCCTTTCTCCTTAGGGCCCCCCTTCCTTCTCCCCCCTCCCCCCCTAGGGCCCCTACCCCCCCCCCTTTGCTTAGGCAGGGCCCTCTTCCTCCCCCCTTCCCCCTTTAGGCCCCCCTCCCTTCCCTGCTTAGGTAAACCCCCCTTCCCCTCCCCCTTTCCTTTCCCCAAAATTTATAAAGATAATTTAAAAATAAAGACAAAGAAATAGAACAAGTAAGAAAAAAGAAAGAGACAAGTTTGTCAAAATAGGTAGACATGTTTGTCAAAATAGGTAGACATGTTTGTAAAAATAGGTGAACGTTTCACTAAAATAGGTGAACGTTTCACTAAAATAGGTGAACGTTTCACTAAAATAGGGAGACATGTTTGTCAAAATAGGTAGACATGTTTGTAAAAATAAATGAACGTTTCACTAAAATAGGTGAACGTTTCACTAAAATAGGTGAACGTTTCACTTAAATAGGTGAACGTTGCACGAATTTAGGCTGACGTTTTTTCAAAATAGGTAGACGTTTCTCAAATCAGGTAGACGTTTTTCAAAAAAGGTAGACAAGAAATTGTCGTCCTGTCTAAAATCCGTATGCACGTACCATTTCGTTTTCGAGGAAAACTGTTTTAATTCGACAAAACAGTTTACCTTCCCCAAGTAGGTGGAAAACGCTATTTTCCTTGAAAATGGAAGATGGATAGTTGAATTATGTACATAGTTTTTTGCATGTTCTCTTGTTTAGTGCTACTTTTATGTTTATTTTATGGCTAATTTTTTCGACTTCGTGTTTTTATCATTAATTCGTATAATGCTGGGCTTGTACAGTGAACGAATAATTTGTCTCTATACCAGTTAATTTGCATTCATTAGAATGGTCTATTTTCGCTTCTTTTTTTTTTAGATTTTCAAGCCTTTCAATGGTTATAAATGTTGAGGTTAAGTTTTCTTTGTATTTTTACACTGCCTATCTGTCGCAAACTTTGTTTTCGTGCATTGACCATCTGTTTTTTTAAAAACTTTCATGCTCGCGATTGTTTCTAGGTTGGTGTTTCAATCTAGACATGACTGATCTTTCACTATATAAACGTTGGGCTCTTTTTCCTTATGGGCATACCCTGCGTCTTGTCTTGCAGACATTAAAACTATGCTTTTATAAATTAATTTTTTTGATACTGTCTTGTTAGCCTAAGCTAACGAGGCCGTATCAAGAAAATTACCCAATTGAATCTCTGGTAGGGGGGCCAATAAAGAGAAAAAGTGCCAAAAAATCTTCTTTTTTTTAAACAACAAATAGACCATTATAATTAATTCAAATTGACTGGTATCGAGACAAATTATTCGTTCAATGTACAAGCGCAGTAATAAACAACGAAGTGATGATGACAAACATAAAGTAAAGAAAATTAGCCATTAAATCAACCTAAAAGCAGCACAAAACAAGAGAAAATGCGTTAAACTATTCACATAATTCAGCTATCCGTCTTCCATTTTCAAGGGTATGACATTGCTCGAAAATAAAGCGTGATCGAGTCGTATCCTCTTACGGAAATTCTCACGGAGTAAGCAATACAAAAGAAAATTATAAATAAAATCTCGAAGTCACACTGATCACAAAAAACATTTTCAAATTTCTGCCTGAAGTTTTCTCGGTAAATATTTTCCACGGTTCGTGCATACCATTTATCATTTTCCTCGAAAACACATTTCCCTCGGGAAATGTTTTCCCTGAAAACAGTTTTCAAGTAAAACGTTTGCCGCGTGTACGTGCATACGGCCTATGAGCAGCGATGTCCTTTTTTTGCTTCGAAAGAGTACAATTTTTTTCTTCAAGTTTAAGATTAGAACAAGACGGTAACGCAATTCGAAAAAAAACGATATGTCGTTATGTTTCATTATTTTTTGCAAATAAAAACACAACATAAGAATCTTCCACGCAACTTCGCAGTTGATTTTTCCTCTTATGAAATTCTTTCAAAACCCTCTTCGTCCCCCTTGAAAGCGATAACACAGAAGACGTTATCTTTTGGCGAGAAAGATATAAAAAAGAACTCACCGGGAGCGCACTAAAAAAAGGAATGCAGTTGATGACCACTGCGAGTAAGGATTTCAGGAAGGCCATCATGATGTGCGAGAGATAGAAGACGCCCCGAGACATTCCCATCACAGCTAGGAAATCCTGCCAACAACCAAACTAAGTTCCACACCTTTTAATTCTTACCAGTAAATAACAAATTTTTGCTTTTCTTCTAGAAATTATTCGCAATAGAATGTATCTACTTCATTCTTTACAGTAACCTACAATCATCTTCCCTTTTTCGCAAGCTCCATTTTCCTCATTCCTGATGAGATTTTTTATGTTTTACATTGAGCTCAGTTCCTCTGATCTACAGTAACCTGATACCGTTGCGTTACAGTAACTGACCTTCATCCCGGTCTCCTGTTCATCCGCGATGTCACTGGCCGTATGGAGGACTACGGTGATAATCATGAATTGGAAGAGCAAATAGGAGAATCCGAGTACTTGAGAAATTGTATACTCGATGTGAGCCGGAGTTCCAAAGGCCCGACTCATGAGATTCGTCTTGAGTGTTGAGTTCCGAATTAGCTGCAGATACGGTAGTATAACAAATAGGGCAGAACTGATCACTTCAACTAGATCAAGAACCAAAATAGACATATCAATATCCATATAGATTACATCGAGATCTACACTAAAAAATATCTCAAACAACTGGTGAATGTTTCAATAAAGACTCAAATGTACCGAGAAACGGCGCCTCCGATACACTAAATCCATATGGTATTATACCCCGATTCAAGCTTCTCTTCAGTTAAACTCTCATTTTCCATATTAAAACGGTAATTGACCGGTTGTTTCGTTACCTCTATCTCTCTCTCTATATATATATATATTTATATATATATATTTCACTACTAAAAAGCATCATTGAACCCAGTTTCGTGAAGAACTTGAAAACCTAGAAAACCCACTTTCCCACTCTTTTAATAACTAAAAACGCAGAAAAATTCTTTTTTTTTCGCTCTTACGTTATAAAAACAAAAACTTACCTCAGCAAAAGATGCTTCGACGCCTACTTGGAATGCCATGACTCCTGATCTACAGTACGCCCTTAGCAAGTTGGGCTGGTGGAAAGAGTCGCTCTGCTCGTACACGAAGGGACTGTCGTTTTGCACATACATATCATTGAGGTACCACTTAAAAACGCAAAACTTAATTTTCCAGGAAGACATGCATTTTTTTAAAATTAAGAGTAGTCAAATGCGAACTAGAAGTCAATGAAATTCCATCTGGCTCAGCTGAAAACCGCCTTCTCTTGCTTCGACTCGGCCCTGCCAGAATACAGCTACTATCATTGCATCGAGGTCACACACTTCTTTGTTTCTTGTCGAGATTTTGTGTGAATGAGGAGTCTGCGTAATTCTCAAGAGTAAAAGTAGCCCAAATAGGGGTGAAAACAAGAACTGTTGTAGAATATAAAGAAGTAATTACAGTCTTAATCCTCATCGTAAATTGACATGTGATGAAGAACGGAAAAATAATAATTTAAAAACTAACGACTAATCGACTTTGTATTGCACAGCCTAAATAATTCTTGTTTAGTTTAAGAAACGGACCCCCTCTGCGGACTGCGTATACAGCTGGTAGCCTAATTCACGAGTTCGGGTGTTGACTTTGGTGAATATCACTCCCGCGATGTATCTGCAGACAGTCGAAAAACTCATATATTTCCAACTTGTTGGAATCACTATAACCCTCATGATGTTTGTGTACTATCATTGTATATTATATGAACAACATGTAATAAATAAATAAATATTAGTTTTTTCTTACGAACATGGTTAAGATACAACTTATAACGTCTAAAAGAGTGTCACCCTCTTTTCACATTTGTTCAAATAGGTTGAAGGGCCCGCGAAGGCTCAATCGGTAGAGCATTAGACTATCGGTCTGAGTGCTCTCAAATCGCGGGTTCGGCTCCCATTCGGACGGGAAAAATAGAGGTTGTTTCTCCAGCTCCACTCTTCTTTTTTCACTCATCAGCATAGTTGAACTCGGTCTCTAGCAGGATTTGGAAACCCTGAGACCGTATTTTCCAAACTATACTCTACATTCTCTGATCTCTACGTTCAACGTTTTCGTTCAACGTCTCTCTACGTTCTTCAACGTTGCTTGAGCTTTTACCGAGAGCTCGTGGACCCCCCTTTCAACGTCAAAGGAACCGCACGGGCAACAATGATCATCATCAACGTTTTCGCTCGTACGTCATCAGGAACATGATAAAGAATAGAATTGTGATAATTTGTATGAATTATGGCACTTCAAGTCTATGAAATTGATTATACAGCGAATAAAAAAAGATGTTAATAGAAGCAGTTCACCACGCGCTGATTACCCCGATGGCGTATGTGGGGCCTCTCCCGCAGGCGGATGGGAGACTTGGTGGCTTTGCCATGGCTGACCAAAGAGGGGCTTAGGCTAGTGAGCGTCGCGGGTGGGTGTGGGAACTGGGCAGCCCACATCCTATAAAATGCTCGCTCACTAGTATCTCACTGGCCTTAGGGACACGGTCAAGAGGCGTGTCCAAAAAATAACCTCTAGCCCACATAGCCCAAAATCCCGGGTTATGTGGCCCAAAGGGTCGTAAACGGACGTCAGGCTGAACTATCGACTTGGATGTTCGTGCGACAAGCCGGTCTATGAAGAAACCGTCGCATCTTCCCAAGATGCACCATCAGAGTAACCCCAATGCTAGGGCGTCCCCTTCAAGCGACGCGCGTCGAATCCCGATCGACGTGAGAAATATGCGAGGGTCTTCGAGGAATAATAGGCCGCGTCCTCTATTTAATCAAATAGCAGTGCCTACACGCCTCCGACTAGCTACCTTGAACGTCGGAAGTCTCTCGGGGAAGTCCATGGAAGTCTGTGACATGCTGGCAAAAAGAAGAGTACATCTGGCATGCCTCCAGGAAACTAGGTGGAAAGGAGGGAAAGCAAAGCAGCTCGACGGGAGGTATAAGCTGTGGTACTCGGGCAATACTTCATCAGCAGCCCGCAATGGCGTCGGAATTATCGC
Organism: Allodiplogaster pararmata; assembly: GCA_964056735.1. NCBI lineage: Eukaryota > Metazoa > Nematoda > Chromadorea > Rhabditida > Diplogasteridae > Allodiplogaster > Allodiplogaster pararmata. The sequence continues at coordinate 45,770,433 of OZ057403.1, forward strand.
TGCCTCCTACCTTGCCACATCCGTCACGGAAGTTTGTCGAATCTCAGATCGTTTGATGTCCATCTCCTTGGAATGCAATGGCAAACTCTTCAAAATAGTCAGTGCTTACGCACCGCAGGCAGGATGCAGCGAATCCGAGAAAGACGGGTTTTGGGAAGACTTCGATGACGTCATCAGAAAATGCTCTCCGGAAGAAACTCTCATGATCGGAGGAGACTTGAACGGGCACGTAGGAAGAAGATGCGAAGCCCATAAGAGAGCTCATGGAGGCAACGGCTATGGTTTGTCGAATGCAGAAGGAGAGCGAATCTTGAGTTTTGCCGAAGAGCACGATCTTTCCATCTGCAATACCTTCTTCTGCAAACGAGAGTCTCACCTCACCACGTATTGCAGTGGTGGAAGGAAAACCCAAATCGACTTCTGGATGACGCAAAGAACCAATCTGAGACTCATCACTGATTGCAAGGTGATTCCGAGCGATAACGTCTCCTCGCAGCACCATCCAGTTATAATCGATCTCCGATTTTCCCAGAAGCAATGCAACGTAAAGCCTCTGAACGAAGTTTCTCGGATAAAATGGTGGAAGGTACGTGACAACAAGGTTCGCTTCATGCATCAGCTTCTTCTCGCCCTATCCCCGGACACTCTCCAAAAAACGTTCCCTGACTCCATTGAGGAGCACTGGAGGTTCGTTCGAGACAAGATGAAGGCGGTAGGAGAAGTCACTCTGGGCTTAACAAAACCAGGTCGCAAACGCATTGTAGACAAGGAGACATGGTGGTGGAACGAAGACGTTCAAACTGCTGTCAAGGAGAAGAAAGTGGCTCTCAAGCAATGGAAACGATCCGGAACCGAAGCTGACCGAGCTCTGTACCTATGTATGAAGAGAGAAGCTAAGAGAGCCGTAGCGAAGGCACGCTCCTCAGCCATCCAAGAAATCTACAGTAAGCTCGACACGCCTCAAGGAGAGAAGGAAATTTTCCGGATTTGCAAAGCACGAGCCACAGCAGCAAAAGACCTTTCTCACGTGCGGACAATCAAGAACCGGGACGGCATACTCCTCCGATCCAATGTCGAAATTTGTCAGCGATGGAGAGAACATTTCGAGGAAATCTCGAACATCGAGTTCGACCACCCTCCCGTCCCGCTGTCCCTACCAGTAGAAGGACCAGTTCCCACCATCTCAGAGATTGAAGTAAGAGAAGCCCTTCAGAAAATGAAGCACGGAAAGGCATGTGGGCCAGATGATCTTGCCGCCTCTGCATGGAGACTCGCAGGTGATTGTGGACTTTTCCATCTTACGACCCTCTTTCAAAAAGCCACTGCTCGCCTGCAGTATCCCGAAGACTGGAGTAGATCATCTACAATACCCATCTACAAAGGGAAAGGAGATGTCACAATATGCTCCAACTACCGGCCGATAAGAATCATTCCTCATACCACAATGATCTTGGAAAAGATCATCGAAGCACGGCTCCGCAAAATTGTAAGCACAACCGTCAATCAGTGTGGCTTCGTCAAAGGAAGTGGAACAACAGATGCTATTTTCGCCATTCGTCTTTATCTAGAGAAACACAGGGAAAAGGCGAAGTCAGTCCATTGCGCTTTCCTTGACTTGGAGAAAGCTTTCGACCGTGTGCCTCATGAGCTGATATGGTTCTCTCTTCGAGACCACCTAGTCCCAGAAGAGTACATAAGATGGATTCAAATGATGTATACTGACTCTAGAAGTACCGTGAGAAGTCCAGCGGGTACTTCGGATTCATTCAAGGTTGCTGTAGGAGTTCATCAAGGTTCCGCCCTTTCCCCCCTGCTCTTTATACTGATAATGGACACGATCACCAGAGATCTACAAACAAGCCCTCCGAAAACTCTACTGTATGCTGACGACGTTGTGTTATGTTCCAACACAACAGAGGACTTGGAGAAACAGCTAGGAGAGTGGAACGAACGCTTCAGTGACTATGGTCTACGACTAAACCTCCAAAAGACTGAGTACTTGGAAATGGGAAAAAGTACTTCGAATACCTCGAATACCATCAAAGTCAAGAACACCGAACTCCGGAAAGTGGATGGCTTCAAGTACCTCGGATTCTACATCACCGCAGACCTAGACCCCAAGGCTACAGTTGCTGCGAGAGTCAATGCTGCCTGGCTCAAATGGAGAGAATCAACCGGTGTACTATGCGACAAGCGAATGCCTGACAGACTGAAAAGTAAAATTTACCGATCAGTTGTCAGACCAGTAGCGTTGTACGGCCTCGAATGTTCTCCATGCACAGCAAAGACTATACAGATGCTGCATGTTATGGAGATGAAAATGCTGAGATGGAGCCTCGGACTCACTCGTCTAGACATGGTGCGAAATGAAACCATCCGAGATCGTCTGGGCATCGCCCCTATATCTGAAAAGCTTCGAGAGTCAAGGCTGAGATGGTACGGGCACGTGATAAGATCAAATCCCCATTCCGTTTCTCAATCGTCCTGGAACCTCGAAGTAGAGGGCAAAAGACCCAGAGGCAGACCCAAAACTAGGTGGCGAGACTGCATCGAAGTAGACATGAACACGACCGGGCTGAAGACTGAAGACGCAGCTGATCGGGTGAAATGGCGTGGTGCAGTCTACAAAGCGGACCCTGCCCGGCGGCGGGATAAACGCTAGGAAGAAGAAGAAGAGTTAATAGAAGCAGTTCAGTCTGACTCAACCCAGTTTCAAACATGTTAAGCTCTCTAATAACTTCTCAACCAGAGTAGTTCCGATCTGGAACAAACTCCCGGAGACTGTATTTTCGATTAATACAGTCAAATCATTTAAAACAGCTATCGGTTAGCTATTAAACGATCCTCATATTCTCGATTCCAGACCCACTTACCTCTTTTTCCTCGACTTACCTCTTTTTCTCACTTTGAAAAGTGTCACGCCTTGGTGTTGATACGAATCACTCCTCTATTTGATCCCCTACCTGCCCCTTCCGAAATCACCCTTGCGATAAAGTATTATTATTATTAAGCCTTTCAGAGGTCTTCCTTCCACCCATACCCATATTTACAACGAATAGAAGAAGCTCTCTGAGGATCTCATTAACAGTTCACTGCAGTCGAATCCCATTACACACATACTTGGGCCGTTAACTCTTGTAATCGAACAAAAAACAGAAATCAATATTTTTTTGAATTGTGCAGTTTATCGCAGAAGTAAAAAACATTTTTTGTTCAAACTTCAAAGTAGACTACTACCGGCACCTCCACCACTGAACCGCATTTTTTAATCAGACAATAACTAGATCTTTAAAGACATCAAAAACTCTATTGAGAAAAAATTTTGTTCTTGCACAAAATATTTAACAAACAAACAAAAAACAGAAAATAAAAATAATTGATCTTTCAGATCAAGAACTTTTTTAAGCTTTCGAAATCAGCAATCTAATAATTGTTGTTAATGTATTGTTTACTGCCCTTCACACGGATATTACTCATTCAACTCACTTCTGAGAGCAGAAATGGGTGAGATTGTGATCCGCGCGGAGACTTCGCTCAAAGCTTACACTGCAAATCAGTGACATTCTCAACAAACTCTTGCAAACACAGTGGTTTTCTCTTCACTGAGATGCTCTATTCTCAAACCTTGGATTAGTTTGAACACTAGGTACCAAATATCGATTTATGTAAAACCAATAATATAACGTAAAAGATGTGAATGGCAGAGAACGTTAGAGATTGGGCAATATAAAAGGTCAAAACTATCGAGACTCACACCCTTCCCTTTATTTTAGGCCCCGTCGAATGTTTTTAGTTTTTCTCGAAAAACAGTAGTTTTTTCATTCTTTTTTAAAAACTCTAGGTTAGCTATACTCAGAACCCTCATATGAAACCCATCGGTTCACCTGTCCGCAAATCGTTCCACAGTCATATTAAATGACGCATCTCTATTACTCGCTGAGAATCGCCTGGCAAATCGAGTCATGAGTTTAGCTGATTTGTTGAATGTGTCCATGTCTCCGTCGAACACCCTGGAAACCATAGGTCTCTAGCAACTGTGTAGAAAAACTACGTCTAGTTCGATTAGAAAGTCAGGGAAATTAATTGGCTATCATAAACCTTTGCTGGAAATCAACCACTCGCTCCTTGTCCTAAATTGTAATAGTTAAGTAAATTAGTTCTTGAAGATTCAATATAACAATCAACTTTCACTATAAAGACGGAAGAAACCACAAGCAGGACGTTTTAATTTATCGCGCTCAAGACCTAAACGATGGAGCTTACTATTCACTACTGTCAAGACCTAAACGATGGAGCTTACTATTCACTACTGTCAAGACCTAAACGATGGAGCTTACTATTCACTACTGTCAAGACCTAAACGATGGAGCTTACTATTCACTACTGTCAAGACCTAAACGATCGAGCTTACTATTCACTACTGTCAAGACCTAAACGATGGAGCTTACTATTCACTACTGTCAAGACCTAAACGATCGAGCTTACTATTCACTACTGTCAAGACCTAAACGATGGAGCTTACTATTCACTACTGTCAAGACCTAAACGATGGAGCTTACTATTCACTACTGTCAAGACCTAAACGATCGAGCTTACTATTCACTACTGTTCGGCTCAAGACCTAAACGATGGAGCTTACTATTCACTACTGTCAAGACCTAAACGATGGAGCTTACTATTCACTACTGTCAAGACCTAAACGATGGAGCTTACTATTCACTACTGTCAAGACCTAAACGATGGAGCTTACTATTCACTACTGTCAAGACCTAAACGATGGAGCTTACTATTCACTACTGTCAAGACCTAAACGATGGAGCTTACTATTCACTACTGTCAAGACCTAAACGATCGAGCTTACTATTCACTACTGTTCGGCTCAAGACCTAAACGATGGAGCTTACTATTCACTACTGTCAAGACCTAAACGATGGAGCTTACTATTCACTACTGTCAAGACCTAAACGATGGAGCTTACTATTCACTACTGTTCGGCTCAAGACCTAAACGATGGAGCTTACTATTCACTACTGTCAAGACCTAAACGATGGAGCTTACTATTCACTACTGTCAAGACCTAAACGATGGAGCTTACTTTTCACTACTGTCAAGACCTAAACGATGGAGCTTACTATTCACTACTGTCAAGACCTAAACGATGGAGCTTACTATTCACTACTGTCAAGACCTAAACGATCGAGCTTACTATTCACTACTGTCAAGACCTAAACGATGGAGCTTACTATTCACTACTGTCAAGACCTAAACGATCGAGCTTACTATTCACTACTGTCAAGACCTAAACGATGGAGCTTACTATTCACTACTGTCAAGACCTAAACGATGGAGCTTACTATTCACTACTGTCAAGACCTAAACGATCGAGCTTACTATTCACTACTGTTCGGCTCAAGACCTAAACGATGGAGCTTACTATTCACTACTGTCAAGACCTAAACGATGGAGCTTACTATTCACTACTGTCAAGACCTAAACGATGGAGCTTACTATTCACTACTGTTCGGCTCAAGACCTAAACGATGGAGCTTACTATTCACTACTGTCAAGACCTAAACGATGGAGCTTACTATTCACTACTGTCAAGACCTAAACGATGGAGCTTACTTTTCACTACTGTCAAGACCTAAACGATGGAGCTTACTATTCACTACTGTCAAGACCTAAACGATGGAGCTTACTATTCACTACTGTCAAGACCTACACGATCGAGCTTACTATTCACTACTGTCAAGACCTAAACGATGGAGCTTACTATTCACTACTGTCAAGACCTAAACGATCGAGCTTACTATTCACTACTGTCAAGACCTAAACGATGGAGCTTACTATTCACTACTGTCAAGACCTAAACGATGGAGCTTACTATTCACTACTGTCAAGACCTAAACGATGGAGCTTACTATTCACTACTGTCAAGACCTAAACGATCGAGCTTACTATTCACTACTGTTCGGCTCAAGACCTAAACGATGGAGCTTACTATTCACTACTGTCAAGACCTAAACGATGGAGCTTACTATTCACTACTGTCAAGACCTAAACGATAGAGCTTACTATTCACTACTGTTCGGCTCAAGACCTAAACGATCGAGCTTACTATTCACTACTGTCAAGACCTAAACGATGGAGCTTACTATTCACTACTGTCAAGACCTAAACGATGGAGCTTACTATTCACTACTGTCAAGACCTAAACGATCGAGCTTACTATTCACTACTGTCAAGACCTAAACGATGGAGCTTACTATTCACTACTGTCAAGACCTAAACGATGGAGCTTACTATTCACTACTGTCAAGACCTAAACGATGGAGCTTACTATTCACTACTGTTCGGCTCAAGACCTAAACGATGGAGCTTACTATTCACTACTGTCAAGACCTAAACGATGGAGCTTACTATTCACTACTGTCAAGACCTAAACGATGGAGCTTACTTTTCACTACTGTCAAGACCTAAACGATGGAGCTTACTATTCACTACTGTCAAGACCTAAACGATGGAGCTTACTATTCACTACTGTCAAGACCTAAACGATGGAGCTTACTATTCACTACTGTCAAGACCTAAACGATGGAGCTTACTATTCACTACTGTTCGGCGCAAGACCTAAACGATGGAGCTTACTATTCACTACTGTCAAGACCTAAACGATGGAGCTTACTATTCACTACTGTCAAGACCTAAACGATAGAGCTTACTATTCACTACTGTTCGGCTCAAGACCTAAACGATGGAGCTTACTATTCACTACTGTCAAGACCTAAACGATGGAGCTTACTATTCACTACTGTCAAGACCTAAACGATGGAGCTTACTATTCACTACTGTCAAGACCTAAACGATGGAGCTTACTATTCACTACTATTCGGCTCAAGACCTAAACGATGGAGCTTACTATTCACTACTTCAATTCAATTCTTTATTCCGCTTGAAACAAAACATAATGTTAAGTGACGAAACAGATGACACTGTCACAAGAAAAGTGAATTCAGTGAAGGTTATGAAAAGTGAGATCTAAATATGACAAGAACAATGAGGAACATTTCATTTTAGGAAAATAGGAAAGCACATAAAAAAAGCAAAGAAAGCAAAGCTTGTATCTTCAGTTGTGAACTATTCATCAGCAATTAAGAACTATTCATCCGCAATAATAACTTGAAATTCCAAAAATTCAACTCACTCTTTATCATTCGAGAGCTAACCGAGAACACAAATACAATGGAAAAAAGAGGAGAAACAGAAACAAAACATTTGAAGAAACAAAGCACTTGAATTAAAAATGTATTCTAGAGTTGGTGACAATGGTCTCACAATCAAGCTTAATAAGTTCATTTCTAAAAATGCTAGAAGAGCTTGTAGAAACCAAAGAACAAGGTAACTTATTCCAGACATTAATCATTCTTGAGGCACAAGTGCTTGTTCTGCTTTGATATTTACACGGCAAGCATATTCTGTAGTTATTCGATTCTCTCAGCGAATAAGGCGATGGGCAAAGTTTAAACATATTTGAGTAATCTACTTGAATATTTCCGTGCAGACATTTATGGATGAACACAAGATCGGCCACATTTCTTCTATATTCAAGCGAGGAGATGGAAAGAAAATTCAGTCTAGCAACATAACTCATTTTGGGTAATCCGGCCCTTTGTAGTAACCTTCGTGTAAATGATCTTTGCACTTTTTCTATGCAGTTAACGAGACCGATAGTTACTGGGGACCATACCTCACTCCCATATTCAATAAGGGGTCTTATGTATGTGGTGTATATTCTGAGCAGAACTTTAATTGATTTGGTTTTAAAGGCTCTGAAGATCATGTTTATACATTTTTGGGACTTTAGGGAGGTTAGTTCAATATGTTTAGAGAATGTGATATCTTCCTGAAATGTAATGCCAAGATCTTTCACTAATGAAGTAGTTGGTATGATATTGTCTTCTAGGTTATATGTTACTTTTGGATTCCTAGGACCACAGTGCATGATAAAGCAATTTTGAGTTGATATCACAAGTCCCCAGGTCAGTGAGTAATCGGAAATGGAATCCAGACTTTTCTGAAGAGAGTCTCTGTTTTTGGAAAAAAATTTTGAGGTCATCGGCATATAGAAAACCATGGACATCTGGCTCTATGTGCTCCATGATATCATTTATAAATATTGAAAAGAGGAGGGGTCCAAGGCAACTCCCCTGGGGAACACCACTGTTGTATACTTTAGGGCCTGATAATGTATCTCCGATTGAGACTTTCGAGGACCTGCTCGTGAGAAAAGAACGGATAAGATAGAGGAGGTTGCCCGTTATTCCCACTTTTTCAAGTTTGTGAACAAGAAATCTTATGTTTACAGAGTCGAAAGCCCGTGAAAAGTCGACTAGACAGATGTCAAAGTCTATTTTTTTATTCTGAAGCGTGAGGTAAATGGAATGAGCCTCTACCAGGGATGTTACCGTGGACCGTCTCCGACGGAAACCATGTTGTTTGGGATGTAGTATGCCATTGGTTTCCAGATATTGATAAGTTATATTGAAGATCAGTCTCTCGAATACCTTTGACATAGAGCACACCATAGTGATAGGACGATAATTTTCGATCTGAGAGCGGGGCCCTTTTTTATGAACTGGTTTGATTATTCCTTTTTTCCAGGCCAGAGGGTAGTGCCCTAAGGTTAGTGAGTTGGTGAAAATGATGGAGAGAGGTATGGCCAGTGAGTCCAGACAATTTTTGAGTAGTCTACTTGGAATAAAGTCAGGGGAAGAGTTCAGTTTCGGAGCTATTCGTTTCAGAATGGAGTTCACCTCAAAAGGGGAGATGTCATTAATGTGGTCGAGGTGAAAATTCGGGCGAGAGATCTGAAGGGGTCCACTGATTGGTAAGGGTTGTAACTTATCAAAATACTCGGCGAAGTGAGTTGCTTGTTCGAAGGGGATAGTAGTTGGTTTATTGTTTACTATGAGAGCAGGAATAGATGTGTTGCTTTTAATGCGGTTGGATATAGTTTTGAAGAATACCTTATAGTTTCTCGGGAACTTAAGCTTGTCTTCCCTAAGAACCTCGAATTTGACTAGTTCTTTGTGAAGTTTCTTGGATGTGCGTAATGACGTAATGGAGAGAGGGTTTCGTTTGTTACTTCTCTGTAGGAAGCTGTATAATCTTCTTATCTTGGGGGGATATTTCAAATGTGTTTTGACATTCTTATTTTTTGGAATCCTATTATCCATTATGAATTGGATGATGTTGGTTAATTTATCGACACTTTCGTCAATAGTTAGGTTTGAGAGCATGTAAGTCCAGTCGATGCTAAAGAGGTCTGAGTTGATTATTTCCCAATCTGCCTTTTTCCAGTCTAACGATGAGCTGGTGCTTGTGATAATACGCTTGGCTCTATCTCTGATTTCAAAGTATATTGAGGCATGATCGCTGGTGGAGAAGGGAGGCCTGACAATACAGTCTTTTATGATATTTGAATTACAGAGCAGGCAATCGAGTGTATTTTGAAGTCTAGTGGGAGAAAGTACGAGTTGTTTAAGATTGTTGTCGCATGTCATGTTTAAGAATGCAAGAGATATACTACATGTATTGGGAGCGGTGAGATTTGCCCAGTCTATCTTGGGGAGGTTCATGTCTCCGCACAGAATGGTGGGAAATACTTCAGTAACATGAGAGGTGATAAACGAGCAGAGATCCTTTGTATTTTCTACTCCACAGCTAGGAGATCGATATATATTAATCAGTCTAATGGCCGAGAAAGCAAACGAGAAAGATGTGTTAGGATAAATGTCTATTACTAACCCCTCGCACTGAGCCTTGCTATATTGAACAACTAAAGATGAGGAGATGGCATTATCTACTAGAATGGCTACGCCTCCTCCTCTTTGTGCCAATCTGTCATCTCTGAATACCGTGAAGGGTAAACTATCGGTTAGAATGGAGTCCGGAAGCTCACTGTGCATCCATGTCTCAGATAGTAAGAGAATGTGATATTTACAGCAACGAAGAAGAAAATAAAGATCATATAGCTTATTCATCACTGATCTACAGTTGAAATACAAGCATTTGATTACTTCTTTTCTAGCTCTTTTATCCGACTTATCCTATGGTGAATAACGAGAGGTTTTCCTAACATTTCTTCTTCTGGAAACAAATTCGTCTGACTTTCTGGGGCATGAGGCAGATTCTTCGGCGTTTCTGGTATTGCGTCTGCTTCTGACTTGTAGCGGCTTCACGGAGCTTTCCGCCAGAGAAGGAAAGTCAGTTGAAGAAGCCTCGAATGTAGATGTCGACCGGGCCCCAGAGTTCACCAGCGAAGACGATGGCATTTGGTGTTGAGTTGAACTGGCTAAGGGGGATAGTGACGAAGAGGCGGGAGGAGGGGAAATTGGTCGATCGGGTACTCGTTTGTAAGACTGGGCAAAACGAGGAAAGGCAGGGATTAGGTGAGCATCGACCACTTTGGCAGGGGGGAAAGATGGGTTAGTGGATATTCGGATGCAGTCTCTTTCGGCTTGAAGCTCTGCCGGCGAGAGGTCAGCTCGGGAGTAACATCCTTTAGGAAAAGGGTGTTTCGCCTTTCTGCAAAGTTCCAGAAAAAGGTTACGCTTTCCAAGCGAAGAAAACTCAATTTTCATGGGACGGCCATGAGGAGCAGAGAGACGTGGGCGATCAATTGGGTGACGATGATGATTGATATTACCCTTCTCTAGGTCGTCAATAAGGTCCGCTGAATTGAGTCTGATGATAAGACGTGAGATAAGATCTTTGTCTTTGCAACACGTATCATCCTCTGACTTGCCTTCTGGAAGTCCGATAATAACAGCTCGTTTACCTTTTCCTATGAGCATATCCTTGTCTCGATAAGTGGATTCGACGATAGCTGAATACAAGTGGGGTCTAAGTGTGGCCGGAGAGACAGATGACTTTATGGATTGCATTTCTTCACTAATCCGTAGAAGTTGCTGTGACTGATCCAGAATTACTTTGTTCATGTCAGAAATCTGTTGGGACTGAGGAAGTATCATCTGTTGAAGCGGCTGCATAACTTTTGTCAGCGTTTCTCGGACAAGACTATCGATGAACGGAAGAGAGACTGTGGGAATGGGGAGGTTGCAAAGATTAGGAGGAGATTTGCCATCAATTGGCAGAGCTCGGGAAGGGTCACCACTCATAGAGAACGGAGATCATTTCACTACTGTCAAGACCTAAACGATGGAGCTTACTATTCACTACTGTTCGGCTCACTAATTGTAAATAAAGACCTCTGATTTTTCTTTTGACTTGGAAGAAAATAATGAAGTTGTCTTGAATGAAATCTACGATTAAGTAAGTACTAGCAGACTTTGCATGAGATTAAACAGTCCGTGCTCGAAATCTTTCAGACTACAATCTAATTCATACTATATCAGAAACACGATTATGCAATATTGTATTATATTCAATTCTTTGTTCCAGAAGTCATGTAGAACTAATATAAAAGCATGACGACGGATGACTGTCACGGATGTGGGACCAGTGTTTAAAAAAATTACAAAAATTCTGAAGTTAAGTGTTCAAAAGTAGTCAAGATTCACAGAAAAGATGAAGAGTTGTAATTTTTTGTTCGTTATGTGTTCTTTTCATAATTGTGGTCACATTGCAAAATGTTATTCAGATAAATAAAAAAGTTTAGTCATTTCAAAAAAGTCATTTTAATGACATCACAAAGAAAAAAAGGAAACTTCAAATAGAATGAGTGTAAAAGATTGACGTCATAATTGAACAACCAACTAGCAAAATTCTATTCGTGGGCAATTGACCTACCTTGAAAACCTTCGAAAAAAAACTTTTTATGAGATAAAAAAAACTTTATTGATAGAAATTAGGATTTTTTTCAGAAATGCTCAAGCCCAAATGAAATAGTTGACGCCAATTAAAAATTTTTAACCCACTCGGGTTATCGACCTATCCGAAATATCAAGATTTTTTGAATATGACTGACGTGTAAGCGAATTTGTATTGCTGATTGGGTGTATTGAGACACTGAATAGGGCAGCCAGTCGCCTCCAGATCAGAAACATTTCCGTTGAGAGAGAGCGGCGGGAAGGTCGTCGGGGGGAGTGACTCAGATGTCGCAGACTGCAACTAACCCTTGTCAGTCAGGCTGTTACCGTACTAACCACGCAAAAGTCCTGTAGATAGGTAAGAATAACTATTAGTAAGCGACAGAATTTGCAGAGAAACCTTGAGAGTGCGATGAAAAGTGAAGAACATACAAGTAATTTGTAACACTATATTTTCCATTAAGTACGAATAACTGCGCGTAGATTCCAACCGGCGTATGTTTAACAGAAAACAACGCCCTGCTGTCAGTGCGAAAGTGTTATTATTTTTTAACTGTTCATGACAGTTTAATGCAGGGCGTTTCTTACCACCCGCACAACTTTTTCGAGGGCATACATTTTCAAAATTCTAAAAAAATTCGAAGTGTTTTTTGCAACGACTTATTAAATTTTCTGAGGTGAGAATCGAAAAAATTCCGATCGCATAGATCTGAAGGTTTTTCGGTGTTTTTGGAAGGCGCATAGATTTTTTTGAACCGCAGTGCGGGTGAGAGAAACACTTTGGTTTAATGTTGTTGTTGCTTGTTCAGTGAGCTGACCTCTACCCCTTGGAACAGAAGATCAATGTTTGGGCCACGGTGTTTCTCTTATCCGCACTGCTGGTCGAATATATGCGCTATTGAAAAAAGATAGTGAGACAAATGCTTTGTTCGTTTGCACCCTCTCTTTTACATGACACGCTCTCGGGCTTTCTAAAAGACCTGCCGTTCCCTTATGATCATCGATATTGATATACACGTTTTTCTACGAATGGTAAGAAATAGCCTGGTTGGGGTTCACATCCCTCTATGTTTTCTTCATTTTATGATTTTCTGATACCAAGGACCTTGCTTGTGTCTCCGGTTCGTACTCTCCAAGCTTACCTTAACGATAAAGTGGATGATGAAAACGAATAGAATGGGAAAGATGATCTCGAGTGCGGTCCACGTCTTGTTCCGTGGCATCACCTTCATATTCTTCCACGTGAGCAAGACGAGCTGACGAGCCGTTCGCCGCAGTCCTGAAGTGTGCATTTTCAATCCTCACTTAATCATCGTAAATTGCATGTATTGCTCAAATTGGTCAGTTGCACTCGCCAAACCATATTAAACTACCAATGGTCAAGACTACTTTATAGGGCGACGAAGCTACCGACCCTTTCCTGAATGACTTCAAAATGAGAATGCTGAGAGTAGTTCTCGCGAAAAATATCCTTGTTTATCTGTATTGAAAGTTCTACTTGGCGTAAACTACCAACCTCTACGGGCGATCGAATTATCGAAAAATCAAGACATATTTGACCTATGCGTCGAACGAAGCGTAGTTTCAGGTATTATATAAATTTATCGGTCCTCTGTTTTCTCTCTCTCTCTCTCTCTCTCTCTCTCTCTCTCTCTCTCTCTCTCTCTCTCTCTCTCTCGCTCATCTTATATCTATCCTACCTTATTCTGCTTGATGGCAATACGAAAAAGCATCACATCTTCTTAATGAGACTGAAAATGGCTTATGTTTCCGTTCAAACTTCTCCACTTTTCATTTGTTTCTTTATATATATCAAACCGAATACCAAAACAAGAAGGAACCGTTGCATGAGCGACTGGTTGCCATTTCAGGTGACCGAACTCTTCCAACTAAGGAGGGCCTCGTTACTCTACTACCCGCCGACGTCATACTTTCATTTTCCTGCAATGATGGGAGATATTGCATAACTTCAAGAATTCTAGAGAACAAAGACCAATAAGATAGAGAATGAAAAGGGCGACGAAAATTTTTAAAAAAACAAAAAACCAACTTTGGTTGAAAAAAAGGAAGATGTTGCATACAGGGTGTTTCTCTGACCCGCACTGCAGGTAAAAAAAATCTATGCGCTCTCGAAAAACATAGAAATCTATGCGCTTGGAAAAATTATTTCTCGGATTTTTCGCAGATAAACACCAAATCATTGGAAAAATTGAATGTTGAACTCTGAAATTTCAAGAATCTATGCGCTCGAAAAATGTAGTGCGGGTGCTAAGAAACACCCTGGTTGCATATTTCAAATGTAATCATAAACAAGCCAGATCAAGTTAAAAAGCAGTGACTAACATACCTAAGCAATAAAAACAATTTATAATACAACCCATTGCAGAACAACTGAACGATTCTTGACAATGTAAGCTAAATTACAAAGCGATGATCTAAATGTGGTAATTTTTTAGACGGTTTAATTCAGAAATCATCAACTTCTAGTTGAAAAATTTCTTTATTTACGATAATTTTCTCAGAATGTGAAATCTGAAAGGACTTTCAGCATTAAAACATACAAGAATAATGAAGTGAATCAAGGAGAAAGTGAAAGAATCGAAAGTCGAAAGGGGGAAATCGTAAATCATTTAATGAAATTATTCTAGTCATGTTGAGACGTAAATTTACTTTACATTTCTTTGCAAGGTAACTTCTCTTCTTTGAGATCTAATAAAAACAAAGCTATTGTAATACGTAGTTACGAAAGACTGTGGCAGACGGTGCATATTTTCATAGTTAATTCAAGTTAAAGTTTACAAAACAGTGATAACGTAACTAGTATTTTTTACGCCAACCCGTTTCTAAGCTACTCTCTATCGTTAGCACAGCCTCAGACTCCTTCTCGGCCGAGAATTCAATGAAAACAATGCCACTATGTTGTACCTAGTCAAAACAAGAAAAGTTTTAAGTTTGAACTTGCAAATCGCTTCGGCAACAGATAAACTTGATAATTAACAAGTTTAAAGTTTTTCACTACAAAGAATATTGAGAAAACTGAAGTTTCCTAGCAACCGCACACCAAAAATACAACCTCACACCAAAAAGAGAAGGAGCACGAACGAACAGTGAGCGAAATAGATCTGCAGTACACGCCATTGCTTCTCACCTCCTGCAAAGGGACGGAGGACGAATCCGATTCGTCGCCCATTCCATGCACTCACAGAGATCCTGCACCGCCCTATCCGTAAAAGTTCTTTCTACAAGGCACACACTGATGAAGGTTGTAGAATGAAACTATAATTGATTTTAGAGAAGGAAGAAAACGAAACTTCATTGCAAAATAATCAAGGTCTGAATTGTTACTGCGTGAGTCACCCTTTGCGATTGAATCGAACAATGAATGTTTCGCTGTATGGAAGAGGGGGGTGGGGGTTGAATTAAAAACAACATTAACCGAGCTATTCAGAGTTGAGTGAGACATAGATAGAAGGGGAGAGAAAGAAGCAGAGGGAGAGAGATAGAGATATAGAGAGAGAGAGAAAATATGAGTGAATGAAACATGAAATGAAAGAGCATATTGAGTATCCATTGAGAGAAACAGAAGAACACTTGCGTTCCAGAATTGTATGCTGTGGGGTGGAGAGGAGAGAAAGGGATGAGAGAGAACGCGGGAGAGAAATATAGAGCGAGTAAGAGAGAAAAAGAGATAGAGAAAGAGAGAGAAACATAAAGAATATGTGCGAAGAACGCTTGTTGCATTTGTCCACCAAAAACGGGCTGGGCGGAAAAGCTCATGACGAGGGAACACTTTTAGCTGAGAGAAG
Source organism: Allodiplogaster pararmata (assembly GCA_964056735.1). Lineage (NCBI taxonomy): Eukaryota > Metazoa > Nematoda > Chromadorea > Rhabditida > Diplogasteridae > Allodiplogaster > Allodiplogaster pararmata. The sequence goes on from OZ057403.1 coordinate 45,786,070, forward strand.
AGATGGAAAGAGAAATAGTGGTTGCTTCATGGAGGTTCCGAGAAAACCAGGAGGGTTCTGAATCCATGGAGCAAACGTTAAACGCAATACATTTTCTCTGAATAATCTTCTACTCTCTCTTGACAGATTACTCAAAGCCTTAGGGGGTTCATGAGAGAGGAGAGAGAGAGAGAGAGAGAGAGAGAGAGAGAGAGAGAGAGAGAGAGAGAGAGAGAGAGAGAGAGAGAACAAGAAAGATATATAGAAAACAGAAAGAGAGAGTGGTGGGAAAAAGAGAGAGCTGTGGGAAAGACAGATGAAGGAGAATGAAAACAGGCCACCCACTGACCACTCTCTCTCTCTATTTCGTTCTCTCTCTCTCTCTCAATCGATATGACCTTCCACAGCTCTTCCGGTATTTCCGTGCGAGTAGGGACAGGTTTCAGTTCTTCTGTAGCGATATCCTCTTCTAGCTTGCGGTAACTACGATTAATATCTCATCTATTTTGTATACAATATTAAACTATTTCGTTAGAAATAGTCAACTATTTGAATTTGATGAAACAAATGTTTAAAGAAACAAAGAAAATGCATTTGAAAATGCAATGAAAATATTGAAAACATTAACAATAAAGCAACTGCTAGGTGCAGTTTTATACTTAGAACCTTCAAATCGAAGAACTGGAGATTTCTCTATACAAAAAGCTTTTCATCACATATGTGCGCCCTATGTTAGAATACTGCTCTACAATATTGACACCTAGTCAGAAAAACCAAATAAGTCTCTTAGATAAGGTTCAACGTCGTTACTCCAAAATTGTTTGTAGGAAATCAGGGCTTTCAGAGATTTCTTATCCTGAAAGGCTTCGACTACTCCAACTAGAGTCTTTGGAGGAACGGAGAAACCATGCGGACTTGATGATGACTTTTAAAATCATCACTGGCAGAACCTCAATACCCGCTGAAAGTCTATTCCTGTTTCCTAACCATGACTACAATCTACGAGGTCACAGATACCACCTTCTCATGCCTAAGCTGAAGTCTTCTAAGCACTCTAACATTCTGCCTGTGAGGGTAGTAGACAGATGGAATTCTCTACCAGACTCGATTTTCTCAGCTCAATCCATCAAAGCGTTTAGAACTCTGGTAGTAAGCCTATGATTAATTTTTCATAGGTAACACATAGTATTTTAATAGTTTTTTTGTGTTTTTAAATGTGTTTTCCTAGTATCCTCTTTCTTTCTCACTTTAGTTAGTAAAGTGTCACGCATGTGTTAATTAGATTGTAACAGTTCATTATTTGCTTCCTTGCCGGTCATTCATACACATCGCGATAAATATTATTATTATTATTATTATTATTATTATAATGAGAAAGAAAAAATTAAAGAAAGCATTTGAAGTTAATAAAAATCTAACAGATATGTATGAACCGTGTATATTGAAAGAAGCATAATTCCCCCCCTGACTACTACTATAAAATGCGAATGTTACAAGAGATTGAGATAGATACACTTATGACTGTATCACATATTCCACTCCTTGCTGTGTTGCCCTATATCAAAAATTCCATGATGTCGAGCGTTTATTTCCCTTCGCTAAGCCCAACATAGTAGGCTTTTTTTCTCTTAAACTCGATTAATTATGAAGTTTAAAGCAACTTCAAGACCTGAATGGATCTCATTTGCTCGGGAAAAAGCGGATCGGAAAAGAAAATGAGAAGACGAGCATGAGGATACATGTCAGAGTCACGAATTGAGTATAAGTAAAGGCGACACAGGTCAAGCCAGTCAAGACTTTCGAAAGGGTTTTTAGGTGAAGAAATCGCTTCTGGTGACCTTTGGCATTGTGCTTTTCAAAGGCATTTGGCAAAAAAGCGAGGTTACAAAATTCAGGCCTTTGACAAAAGGTGAGGGTGGATGAATATTGCACCGCCCACTCAACACATATTGGTCTGTTTCCCAAGCCGTACGGCCTCGTCAGCGTAATATTTACCTAAGCGGTGAAAAAGAACAGCAAAAAATACCTGAAATCTCAAGCCAGAACAAGTTTTCTGAAAAATAACCTGGAAATGTGTGATATAATTTAAATCCAACCTCACCTTTTGTCAACTGCCCTTTTCAAATACTTTCATGTCTTCTGAGGAGATCACGTTGATTTCCTTGTTTTGTTCGAGACGTTGTCCCTTCACTCATCAAAATATTGCTTTATGACTTGATACACCATATTCTGTTCCTTTTCCAACACTAAAAATATCCGCTTTCTGTTCGGGAAATGAATATAAAATGCTCTTTTATTGAGAATAATTACAAAAGTATATTTTTCATTACATTCATCTCGCTTATTTTCTTCAAACATCTCAAGATCTGTAAGTAAAACATTGATGAATACAAGATCAGGTTTTCCTCTTACATCACTAACCACTTTAGATGATTATATGAATCCGTCAAACAACACTTAAAAGAACCATATTGTGTTTTCTTTAGACAAGTATATGATAAATTGATAATTTAATTCGACTATACATAATCTTGATTTGATAAATATTTATATTTAAAACACTACAATCGACTATTTAATATTGTAATTATGAATCTCACACCAGGCGAACCCAAACGAATAAATATCATACGGTATGTTTACTTCCACTCATAATGGTTAAACTAATGAAACAGGAAGGCATAAGAGGCCATCTTTTCAGAATAAGCATGACGCATTAAGGAATGGAAAAAGAATATTGTTTGGTACACATCAAAAGGGAACATGGGTACATTTCCAACTCCATTCCAGGGTTCAACAGACACATCAAGAGGGAACATGGATACATTTCCAACTCCATTCCAGGGTTCAACAGACACATCACGAGGGAACATGGATACATTTCCAACTCCATTCCAGGGTTCAACAGATTTCCAAGAAATTTTGTTATACATTTTCTTCATCTCAAGAAAAAACCTGCCAGACGCAACATCCAATTTAAACTTTTCATAACACATTTAATTTTTGCTTCACTTCCGATACATTAATTCATGAACAGACAAAAACTGATAGATTAAGACTTTCGAAAGAAATCTCTTCTAGATCTGAACTGCAGTGAGTGTCAAAAAACTATCGTGGCGTGAGCCAGTCGGGAACTGGGAAAACAATATGAATAGAAAGCGAGAAACCCGCACAACAGCGCGCGCGAACACAGCCAGAGCTAACTGGAACTTGTCGAAAAATTCAAACACGAACTCTTTTCCAAGTGAGAGACCTAGAATAGTGAGGAGCCAGCAAGAGGTGAAGGGCACAAAAAATGAAGAGATATTCATTAATTCAGCGTTAGCTCACACGAATGGTAGTTTTCTAATTTTTGCCAAGTGCGGTTGAGCTATGAGCGCGGCCGCTCAGAATCTGAAGGAGTGGCGCTCACATAAAGCCGCCGGCTGTAGGAGGATAAGGCGCCGCTGGCATACCGTAGGCACTTGCTGGAGGGACAGGGCCAAAGCTTCCGCCTGTATACCCTCCCATCGGCGGCATCCCCAAAGGCTGCACATTCGGGTAGGTTAACATCAATTGCGGCTCCACTACAATCAAAACTTTCATCTTAAAAGAACCTTTTTGCTTATACTTATACTATTGGGACAAAAGTATAACCCGTTAAGTCACCATTAACATGATTGATAAAGGGGTAATACAAATAACCCAATTAGACAGATTAAATGAATGGGACTTTCCCCAAGAACAACACCGCCTTTAAACTTTTGTGTTCCAAAATGCCCACGACAAAAAATGCCCACGACAGATTAAATGAATGGGACTTTCCCCAAGAACAACACCGCCTTTAAACTTTTGTGTTCCAAAATGCCCACGACAAAAAATGCCCACGACAGATTAAATGAATGGGACTTTCCCCAAGAACAACACCGCCTTTAAACTTTTGTGTTCCAAAATGCCCACGACAAAAAATGCCCACGACAGATTAAATGAATGGGACTTTCCCCAAGAACAACACCGCCTTTAAACTTTTGTGTTCCAAAATGCCCACGACAAAAAATGCCCACGACAGATTAAATGAATGGGACTTTCCCCAAGAACAACACCGCCTTTAAACTTTTGTGTTCCAAAATGCCCACGACAAAAAATGCCCACGACAGATTAAATGAATGGGACTTTCCCCAAGAACAACACCGCCTTTAAACTTTTGTGTTCCAAAATGCCCACGACAAAAAATGCCCACGACAGATTAAATGAATGGGACTTTCCCCAAGAACAACACCGCCTTTAAACTTTTGTGTTCCAAAATGCCCACGACAAAAAATGCCCACGACAGATTAAATGAATGGGACTTTCCCCAAGAACAACACCGCCTTTAAACTTTTGTGTTCCAAAATGCCCACGACAAAAAATGCCCACGACAGATTAAATGAATGGGACTTTCCCCAAGAACAACACCGCCTTTAAACTTTTGTGTTCCAAAATGCCCACGACAAAAAATGCCCACGACAGATTAAATGAATGGGACTTTCCCCAAGAACAACACCGCCTTTAAACTTTTGTGTTCCAAAATGCCCACGACAAAAAATGCCCACGACAGATTAAATGAATGGGACTTTCCCCAAGAACAACACCGCCTTTAAACTTTTGTGTTCCAAAATGCCCACGACAAAAAATGCCCACGACAGATTAAATGAATGGGACTTTCCCCAAGAACAACACCGCCTTTAAACTTTTGTGTTCCAAAATGCCCACGACAAAAAATGCCCACGACAGATTAAATGAATGGGACTTTCCCCAAGAACAACACCGCCTTTAAACTTTTGTGTTCCAAAATGCCCACGACAAAAAATGCCCACGACAGATTAAATGAATGGGACTTTCCCCAAGAACAACACCGCCTTTAAACTTTTGTGTTCCAAAATGCCCACGACAAAAAATGCCCACGACAGATTAAATGAATGGGACTTTCCCCAAGAACAACACCGCCTTTAAACTTTTGTGTTCCAAAATGCCCACGACAAAAAATGCCCACGACAGATTAAATGAATGGGACTTTCCCCAAGAACAACACCGCCTTTAAACTTTTGTGTTCCAAAATGCCCACGACAAAAAATGCCCACGACAGATTAAATGAATGGGACTTTCCCCAAGAACAACACCGCCTTTAAACTTTTGTGTTCCAAAATGCCCACGACAAAAAATGCCCACGACAGATTAAATGAATGGGACTTTCCCCAAGAACAACACCGCCTTTAAACTTTTGTGTTCCAAAATGCCCACGACAAAAAATGCCCACGACAGATTAAATGAATGGGACTTTCCCCAAGAACAACACCGCCTTTAAACTTTTGTGTTCCAAAATGCCCACGACAAAAAATGCCCACGACAGATTAAATGAATGGGACTTTCCCCAAGAACAACACCGCCTTTAAACTTTTGTGTTCCAAAATGCCCACGACAAAAAATGCCCACGACAGATTAAATGAATGGGACTTTCCCCAAGAACAACACCGCCTTTAAACTTTTGTGTTCCAAAATGCCCACGACAAAAAATGCCCACGACAGATTAAATGAATGGGACTTTCCCCAAGAACAACACCGCCTTTAAACTTTTGTGTTCCAAAATGCCCACGACAAAAAATGCCCACGACAGATTAAATGAATGGGACTTTCCCCAAGAACAACACCGCCTTTAAACTTTTGTGTTCCAAAATGCCCACGACAAAAAATGCCCACGACAGATTAAATGAATGGGACTTTCCCCAAGAACAACACCGCCTTTAAACTTTTGTGTTCCAAAATGCCCACGACAAAAAATGCCCACGACAGATTAAATGAATGGGACTTTCCCCAAGAACAACACCGCCTTTAAACTTTTGTGTTCCAAAATGCCCACGACAAAAAATGCCCACGACAGATTAAATGAATGGGACTTTCCCCAAGAACAACACCGCCTTTAAACTTTTGTGTTCCAAAATGCCCACGACAAAAAATGCCCACGACAGATTAAATGAATGGGACTTTCCCCAAGAACAACACCGCCTTTAAACTTTTGTGTTCCAAAATGCCCACGACAAAAAATGCCCACGACAGATTAAATGAATGGGACTTTCCCCAAGAACAACACCGCCTTTAAACTTTTGTGTTCCAAAATGCCCACGACAAAAAATGCCCACGACAGATTAAATGAATGGGACTTTCCCCAAGAACAACACCGCCTTTAAACTTTTGTGTTCCAAAATGCCCACGACAAAAAATGCCCACGACAGATTAAATGAATGGGACTTTCCCCAAGAACAACACCGCCTTTAAACTTTTGTGTTCCAAAATGCCCACGACAAAAAATGCCCACGACAGATTAAATGAATGGGACTTTCCCCAAGAACAACACCGCCTTTAAACTTTTGTGTTCCAAAATGCCCACGACAAAAAATGCCCACGACAGATTAAATGAATGGGACTTTCCCCAAGAACAACACCGCCTTTAAACTTTTGTGTTCCAAAATGCCCACGACAAAAAATGCCCACGACAGATTAAATGAATGGGACTTTCCCCAAGAACAACACCGCCTTTAAACTTTTGTGTTCCAAAATGCCCACGACAAAAAATGCCCACGACAGATTAAATGAATGGGACTTTCCCCAAGAACAACACCGCCTTTAAACTTTTGTGTTCCAAAATGCCCACGACAAAAAATGCCCACGACAGATTAAATGAATGGGACTTTCCCCAAGAACAACACCGCCTTTAAACTTTTGTGTTCCAAAATGCCCACGACAAAAAATGCCCACGACAGATTAAATGAATGGGACTTTCCCCAAGAACAACACCGCCTTTAAACTTTTGTGTTCCAAAATGCCCACGACAAAAAATGCCCACGACAGATTAAATGAATGGGACTTTCCCCAAGAACAACACCGCCTTTAAACTTTTGTGTTCCAAAATGCCCACGACAAAAAATGCCCACGACAGATTAAATGAATGGGACTTTCCCCAAGAACAACACCGCCTTTAAACTTTTGTGTTCCAAAATGCCCACGACAAAAAATGCCCACGACAGATTAAATGAATGGGACTTTCCCCAAGAACAACACCGCCTTTAAACTTTTGTGTTCCAAAATGCCCACGACAAAAAATGCCCACGACAGATTAAATGAATGGGACTTTCCCCAAGAACAACACCGCCTTTAAACTTTTGTGTTCCAAAATGCCCACGACAAAAAATGCCCACGACAGATTAAATGAATGGGACTTTCCCCAAGAACAACACCGCCTTTAAACTTTTGTGTTCCAAAATGCCCACGACAAAAAATGCCCACGACAGATTAAATGAATGGGACTTTCCCCAAGAACAACACCGCCTTTAAACTTTTGTGTTCCAAAATGCCCACGACAAAAAATGCCCACGACAGATTAAATGAATGGGACTTTCCCCAAGAACAACACCGCCTTTAAACTTTTGTGTTCCAAAATGCCCACGACAAAAAATGCCCACGACAGATTAAATGAATGGGACTTTCCCCAAGAACAACACCGCCTTTAAACTTTTGTGTTCCAAAATGCCCACGACAAAAAATGCCCACGACAGATTAAATGAATGGGACTTTCCCCAAGAACAACACCGCCTTTAAACTTTTGTGTTCCAAAATGCCCACGACAAAAAATGCCCACGACAGATTAAATGAATGGGACTTTCCCCAAGAACAACACCGCCTTTAAACTTTTGTGTTCCAAAATGCCCACGACAAAAAATGCCCACGACAGATTAAATGAATGGGACTTTCCCCAAGAACAACACCGCCTTTAAACTTTTGTGTTCCAAAATGCCCACGACAAAAAATGCCCACGACAGATTAAATGAATGGGACTTTCCCCAAGAACAACACCGCCTTTAAACTTTTGTGTTCCAAAATGCCCACGACAAAAAATGCCCACGACAGATTAAATGAATGGGACTTTCCCCAAGAACAACACCGCCTTTAAACTTTTGTGTTCCAAAATGCCCACGACAAAAAATGCCCACGACAGATTAAATGAATGGGACTTTCCCCAAGAACAACACCGCCTTTAAACTTTTGTGTTCCAAAATGCCCACGACAAAAAATGCCCACGACAGATTAAATGAATGGGACTTTCCCCAAGAACAACACCGCCTTTAAACTTTTGTGTTCCAAAATGCCCACGACAAAAAATGCCCACGACAGATTAAATGAATGGGACTTTCCCCAAGAACAACACCGCCTTTAAACTTTTGTGTTCCAAAATGCCCACGACAAAAAATGCCCACGACAGATTAAATGAATGGGACTTTCCCCAAGAACAACACCGCCTTTAAACTTTTGTGTTCCAAAATGCCCACGACAAAAAATGCCCACGACAGATTAAATGAATGGGACTTTCCCCAAGAACAACACCGCCTTTAAACTTTTGTGTTCCAAAATGCCCACGACAAAAAATGCCCACGACAGATTAAATGAATGGGACTTTCCCCAAGAACAACACCGCCTTTAAACTTTTGTGTTCCAAAATGCCCACGACAAAAAATGCCCACGACAGATTAAATGAATGGGACTTTCCCCAAGAACAACACCGCCTTTAAACTTTTGTGTTCCAAAATGCCCACGACAAAAAATGCCCACGACAGATTAAATGAATGGGACTTTCCCCAAGAACAACACCGCCTTTAAACTTTTGTGTTCCAAAATGCCCACGACAAAAAATGCCCACGACAGATTAAATGAATGGGACTTTCCCCAAGAACAACACCGCCTTTAAACTTTTGTGTTCCAAAATGCCCACGACAAAAAATGCCCACGACAGATTAAATGAATGGGACTTTCCCCAAGAACAACACCGCCTTTAAACTTTTGTGTTCCAAAATGCCCACGACAAAAAATGCCCACGACAGATTAAATGAATGGGACTTTCCCCAAGAACAACACCGCCTTTAAACTTTTGTGTTCCAAAATGCCCACGACAAAAAATGCCCACGACAGATTAAATGAATGGGACTTTCCCCAAGAACAACACCGCCTTTAAACTTTTGTGTTCCAAAATGCCCACGACAAAAAATGCCCACGACAGATTAAATGAATGGGACTTTCCCCAAGAACAACACCGCCTTTAAACTTTTGTGTTCCAAAATGCCCACGACAAAAAATGCCCACGACAGATTAAATGAATGGGACTTTCCCCAAGAACAACACCGCCTTTAAACTTTTGTGTTCCAAAATGCCCACGACAAAAAATGCCCACGACAGATTAAATGAATGGGACTTTCCCCAAGAACAACACCGCCTTTAAACTTTTGTGTTCCAAAATGCCCACGACAAAAAATGCCCACGACAGATTAAATGAATGGGACTTTCCCCAAGAACAACACCGCCTTTAAACTTTTGTGTTCCAAAATGCCCACGACAAAAAATGCCCACGACAGATTAAATGAATGGGACTTTCCCCAAGAACAACACCGCCTTTAAACTTTTGTGTTCCAAAATGCCCACGACAAAAAATGCCCACGACAGATTAAATGAATGGGACTTTCCCCAAGAACAACACCGCCTTTAAACTTTTGTGTTCCAAAATGCCCACGACAAAAAATGCCCACGACAGATTAAATGAATGGGACTTTCCCCAAGAACAACACCGCCTTTAAACTTTTGTGTTCCAAAATGCCCACGACAAAAAATGCCCACGACAGATTAAATGAATGGGACTTTCCCCAAGAACAACACCGCCTTTAAACTTTTGTGTTCCAAAATGCCCACGACAAAAAATGCCCACGACAGATTAAATGAATGGGACTTTCCCCAAGAACAACACCGCCTTTAAACTTTTGTGTTCCAAAATGCCCACGACAAAAAATGCCCACGACAGATTAAATGAATGGGACTTTCCCCAAGAACAACACCGCCTTTAAACTTTTGTGTTCCAAAATGCCCACGACAAAAAATGCCCACGACAGATTAAATGAATGGGACTTTCCCCAAGAACAACACCGCCTTTAAACTTTTGTGTTCCAAAATGCCCACGACAAAAAATGCCCACGACAGATTAAATGAATGGGACTTTCCCCAAGAACAACACCGCCTTTAAACTTTTGTGTTCCAAAATGCCCACGACAAAAAATGCCCACGACAGATTAAATGAATGGGACTTTCCCCAAGAACAACACCGCCTTTAAACTTTTGTGTTCCAAAATGCCCACGACAAAAAATGCCCACGACAGATTAAATGAATGGGACTTTCCCCAAGAACAACACCGCCTTTAAACTTTTGTGTTCCAAAATGCCCACGACAAAAAATGCCCACGACAGATTAAATGAATGGGACTTTCCCCAAGAACAACACCGCCTTTAAACTTTTGTGTTCCAAAATGCCCACGACAAAAAATGCCCACGACAGATTAAATGAATGGGACTTTCCCCAAGAACAACACCGCCTTTAAACTTTTGTGTTCCAAAATGCCCACGACAGATTAAATGAATGGGACTTTCCCCAAGAACAACACCGCCTTTAAACTTTTGTGTTCCAAAATGCCCACGACAAAAAATGCCCACGACAGATTAAATGAATGGGACTTTCCCCAAGAACAACACCGCCTTTAAACTTTTGTGTTCCAAAATGCCCACGACAAAAAATGCCCACGACAGATTAAATGAATGGGACTTTCCCCAAGAACAACACCGCCTTTAAACTTTTGTGTTCCAAAATGCCCACGACAAAAAATGCCCACGACAGATTAAATGAATGGGACTTTCCCCAAGAACAACACCGCCTTTAAACTTTTGTGTTCCAAAATGCCCACGACAAAAAATGCCCACGACAGATTAAATGAATGGGACTTTCCCCAAGAACAACACCGCCTTTAAACTTTTGTGTTCCAAAATGCCCACGACAAAAAATGCCCACGACAGATTAAATGAATGGGACTTTCCCCAAGAACAACACCGCCTTTAAACTTTTGTGTTCCAAAATGCCCACGACAAAAAATGCCCACGACAGATTAAATGAATGGGACTTTCCCCAAGAACAACACCGCCTTTAAACTTTTGTGTTCCAAAATGCCCACGACAAAAAATGCCCACGACAGATTAAATGAATGGGACTTTCCCCAAGAACAACACCGCCTTTAAACTTTTGTGTTCCAAAATGCCCACGACAAAAAATGCCCACGACAGATTAAATGAATGGGACTTTCCCCAAGAACAACACCGCCTTTAAACTTTTGTGTTCCAAAATGCCCACGACAAAAAATGCCCACGACAGATTAAATGAATGGGACTTTCCCCAAGAACAACACCGCCTTTAAACTTTTGTGTTCCAAAATGCCCACGACAAAAAATGCCCACGACAGATTAAATGAATGGGACTTTCCCCAAGAACAACACCGCCTTTAAACTTTTGTGTTCCAAAATGCCCACGACAAAAAATGCCCACGACAGATTAAATGAATGGGACTTTCCCCAAGAACAACACCGCCTTTAAACTTTTGTGTTCCAAAATGCCCACGACAAAAAATGCCCACGACAGATTAAATGAATGGGACTTTCCCCAAGAACAACACCGCCTTTAAACTTTTGTGTTCCAAAATGCCCACGACAAAAAATGCCCACGACAGATTAAATGAATGGGACTTTCCCCAAGAACAACACCGCCTTTAAACTTTTGTGTTCCAAAATGCCCACGACAAAAAATGCCCACGACAGATTAAATGAATGGGACTTTCCCCAAGAACAACACCGCCTTTAAACTTTTGTGTTCCAAAATGCCCACGACAAAAAATGCCCACGACAGATTAAATGAATGGGACTTTCCCCAAGAACAACACCGCCTTTAAACTTTTGTGTTCCAAAATGCCCACGACAAAAAATGCCCACGACAGATTAAATGAATGGGACTTTCCCCAAGAACAACACCGCCTTTAAACTTTTGTGTTCCAAAATGCCCACGACAAAAAATGCCCACGACAGATTAAATGAATGGGACTTTCCCCAAGAACAACACCGCCTTTAAACTTTTGTGTTCCAAAATGCCCACGACAAAAAATGCCCACGACAGATTAAATGAATGGGACTTTCCCCAAGAACAACACCGCCTTTAAACTTTTGTGTTCCAAAATGCCCACGACAAAAAATGCCCACGACAGATTAAATGAATGGGACTTTCCCCAAGAACAACACCGCCTTTAAACTTTTGTGTTCCAAAATGCCCACGACAAAAAATGCCCACGACAGATTAAATGAATGGGACTTTCCCCAAGAACAACACCGCCTTTAAACTTTTGTGTTCCAAAATGCCCACGACAAAAAATGCCCACGACAGATTAAATGAATGGGACTTTCCCCAAGAACAACACCGCCTTTAAACTTTTGTGTTCCAAAATGCCCACGACAAAAAATGCCCACGACAGATTAAATGAATGGGACTTTCCCCAAGAACAACACCGCCTTTAAACTTTTGTGTTCCAAAATGCCCACGACAAAAAATGCCCACGACAGATTAAATGAATGGGACTTTCCCCAAGAACAACACCGCCTTTAAACTTTTGTGTTCCAAAATGCCCACGACAAAAAATGCCCACGACAGATTAAATGAATGGGACTTTCCCCAAGAACAACACCGCCTTTAAACTTTTGTGTTCCAAAATGCCCACGACAAAAAATGCCCACGACAGATTAAATGAATGGGACTTTCCCCAAGAACAACACCGCCTTTAAACTTTTGTGTTCCAAAATGCCCACGACAAAAAATGCCCACGACAGATTAAATGAATGGGACTTTCCCCAAGAACAACACCGCCTTTAAACTTTTGTGTTCCAAAATGCCCACGACAAAAAATGCCCACGACAGATTAAATGAATGGGACTTTCCCCAAGAACAACACCGCCTTTAAACTTTTGTGTTCCAAAATGCCCACGACAAAAAATGCCCACGACAGATTAAATGAATGGGACTTTCCCCAAGAACAACACCGCCTTTAAACTTTTGTGTTCCAAAATGCCCACGACAAAAAATGCCCACGACAGATTAAATGAATGGGACTTTCCCCAAGAACAACACCGCCTTTAAACTTTTGTGTTCCAAAATGCCCACGACAAAAAATGCCCACGACAGATTAAATGAATGGGACTTTCCCCAAGAACAACACCGCCTTTAAACTTTTGTGTTCCAAAATGCCCACGACAAAAAATGCCCACGACAGATTAAATGAATGGGACTTTCCCCAAGAACAACACCGCCTTTAAACTTTTGTGTTCCAAAATGCCCACGACAAAAAATGCCCACGACAGATTAAATGAATGGGACTTTCCCCAAGAACAACACCGCCTTTAAACTTTTGTGTTCCAAAATGCCCACGACAAAAAATGCCCACGACAGATTAAATGAATGGGACTTTCCCCAAGAACAACACCGCCTTTAAACTTTTGTGTTCCAAAATGCCCACGACAAAAAATGCCCACGACAGATTAAATGAATGGGACTTTCCCCAAGAACAACACCGCCTTTAAACTTTTGTGTTCCAAAATGCCCACGACAAAAAATGCCCACGACAGATTAAATGAATGGGACTTTCCCCAAGAACAACACCGCCTTTAAACTTTTGTGTTCCAAAATGCCCACGACAAAAAATGCCCACGACAGATTAAATGAATGGGACTTTCCCCAAGAACAACACCGCCTTTAAACTTTTGTGTTCCAAAATGCCCACGACAAAAAATGCCCACGACAGATTAAATGAATGGGACTTTCCCCAAGAACAACACCGCCTTTAAACTTTTGTGTTCCAAAATGCCCACGACAAAAAATGCCCACGACAGATTAAATGAATGGGACTTTCCCCAAGAACAACACCGCCTTTAAACTTTTGTGTTCCAAAATGCCCACGACAAAAAATGCCCACGACAGATTAAATGAATGGGACTTTCCCCAAGAACAACACCGCCTTTAAACTTTTGTGTTCCAAAATGCCCACGACAAAAAAAACTTAATTAGAAGGAGCGAGAAGAAAGCAAAGCCATCGAGTAATTAGAAAAACGACTGTTTCACCAATAAAGATGAAATTGTTCTTCAACAAACACTTACACAAGTAAACCAGCTAAATCAGTCAATACTGCCCAATTACAACTCAGTTATGACAGAATCGAGCTTTTTCTGAATCTTCAATTAAACACCCCTTCTGTACCTAATAAGATCATCTTTGATCCCCTGGTTCTTCCTATAAAATTACCAAATACTAGGCTACCAATCAGGTCATCTACAGTCCAAGTTTTTTTGACACCATGATTCAGTCTTCAGCAAGGTCTTTTAGTCATCAGCAAATTTAGGATGTGACCAACTCATGCTTCCATTCTGGTTGTGACCTTCTTTGGCTTCCTCCTTCCTCTCCAACTCTGCTCTTTCCAACTTTTCTAACTGAAAACAGTGAAAGATGCACGCAAGCAGCTAAACTTTTGAATGCCTCTTCCCTTCAACAAACGACGACTATCTGACAATTTCTTACTAAATGGTTTCATCAAAGATTATAAGCAATTCTTTCGGTTAGCTTTAGGATGGGTGTAGAGTGTACAATGATTATCTCAAGAGTTCGATCTCACAACCAAAGTAAGATCCATCCGAGAAGGTTCAATAAATCTTTGCCGTGCTTGCCCGAAACTCAATCTCTCCTGCTAAAAACACTAGGAAATATACAAAGAAAAACCAGTGAGTGGTCACAACAAGTTAGTTGTGTATATTTTTTTTGAGTGGTTACAAGTATACATTCTTCCCTTTTATCGTCCTCCTGAGCGGTTGCCATGTAATGAATGACTTGCCCTTCTTCACTTCACCCTTCGAACTTCTCTTCCCGAACCTCCACCATTAGAAACCGTCTAGCAACACTCATCGGAAACCGCCAATGACCTCTACAGTTCTCTTCTCGCTATCTGTCATCCACTCCCCTTTTTACCATTTTAACGTGATGTTTTGAAAGATTCCGTGTAATAAAAAAAATTATATGACCTCGGCGCCTCGCATACCCTGCCTCGAGGCTGAAACGAGGCAGATTGGTCTCAACTTTTGATGCATTAAACCACACTGCAGAGTAAACTCCTGCAATGACCAACCCTGTTCTGGTAGTCTCGCATCACTTGAACCATGTAGGGCATGGCGAAGTCGGTGATCTTGTGCTTCCACGCCAACTCCATGATGACATCTGGATGCAGCAAATCGTAGCAGTGGTAGAGCGACGCCGCGAAACAGTCATACAGACGCTCCTCAACACAACAACATACATGACATTTTCTTCATCTTATTTCTTGCGTTTGCCCCGCCGCCGGGCGAAGACCGCTATGCAGTCATACGCAAAACACTTTCTCAATTTTCCTATTGAGACCATGGGCCGTATACACGTATCATTTTTGGTAGGACTTGATGAAGAAAACAGTTTTATCCTAGAACATTCAACACTATTTTCTTCATCATTTCCCACCAAAAATGGTACATGCATACGGCTCCAGTAGGGAAGTTTATAGGAAATATCAGATTTCTCGATTAAAGCTAAACAGATAACAAAAATAATCTACAACTCTGTAAAATTCAAAAACTCTCGTATCTACACCGTATCGATGAGTCCATCCCAGACGTCTGCCCAACATGCTCATCCACACCTCATGACGTCGCACACCTGTTCGATTGCATTGGCGACCCCCCGACACTCTCACTCACCGACTTATGGGAGAAACCACGAGAAGTGGCAAACTTCTTGAAGATGTCTATTTTAAAAAATGGACGATCTATACAAAACGAAAGACGAAGCGAAAAGAAACATATCACGTGGGCCTCGATCTTCGATGACGGCTACAACCGGCAACAACAACAACAACAACAACAACAACAACAACAACAACTCTGTAAAACGAAGCATTTCCTCCAAAGCTTCCGAGTTACTTTTCCCGATAACTCGAGTTTTCTCAAGAGCTTCGATCGATTTTAAAGCTAGAGAAAAATGGCCGCAGCTAGTAATTACACCAAATAAGGTGGAACTCTTCTTGCTTCTGCTAGTAATTACACCAAATAAGGTGGAACTCTTCTGGCTTCTGCTAGTAATTACACCAAATAAGGTGGAACTCTTCTTGCTTCTGCTAGTAATTACACCAAATAAGGTGGAACTCTTCTTGCTTCTGCTAGTAATTACACCAAATAATGTGGAACTCTTCTTGCTTCTGCTAGTAATTACACCAAATAAGGTGCAACTCTTCTTGCTTCTGCTAGTAATTACACCAAATAAGGTGGAACTCTTCTTGCTTCTGCTAGTAATTACACCAAATAAGGTGGAACTCTTCTTGCTTCTGCTAGTAATTACACCAAATAAGGTGGAACTCTTCTGGCTTCTGCTAGTAATTACACCAAATAAGGTGGAACTCTTCTTGCTTCTGCTAGTAATTACACCAAATAAGGTGGAACTCTTCTTGCTTCTGCTAGTAATTACACCAAATAAGGTGGAACTCTTCTTGCTTCTGCTAGTAATTACACCAAATAAGGTGGAACTCTTCTTGCTTCTGCTAGTAATTACACCAAATAAGGTGGAACTCTTCTGGCTTCTGCTAGTAATTACACCAAATAAGGTGGAACTCTTCTTGCTTCTGCTAGTAATTACACCAAATAAGGTGGAACTCTTCTTGCTTCTGCTAGTAATTACACCAAATAAGGTGGAACTCTTCTTGCTTCTGCTAGTAATTACACCAAATAAGGTGGAACTCTTCTGGCTTCTGCTAGTAATTACACCAAATAAGGTGGAACTCTTCTTGCTTCTGCTAGTAATTACACCAAATAAGGTGGAACTCTTCTTGCTTCTGCTAGTAATTACACCAAATAAGGTGGAACTCTTCTTGCTTCTGCTAGTAATTACACCAAATAAGGTGGAACTCTTCTTGCTTCTGCTAGTAATTACACCAAATAAGGTGGAACTCTTCTTGCTTCTGCTAGTAATTACACCAAATAAGGTGGAACTCTTCTCGCTTCTGCTAGTAATTACACCAAATAAGGTGGAACTCTTCTTGCTTCTGCTAGTAATTACACCAAATAAGGTGGAACTCTTCTGGCTTCTGCTAGTAATTACATCAAATAAGGTGGAACTCTTCTTGCTTCTGCTAGTAATTACACCAAATAAGGTGGAACTCTTCTTGCTTCTGCTCTTCGCATTTCATTTTTTTGCTTCTGACAACTTATCTTGTCGCTATTTGCATCTTTCACGCGAGTAGTGAATAAAGTTCTTCCGCTATTTTCAGCAAATAATCATGCGACCAAAACCTCTGCTAGACAATCAAAAAAATATGCATACCTGAGTGTTTTTGTAATTCACAATACAGGTAAACTGTATGCACTCCTAAATTGAGCGAGTGATAGAAAATCTCTCTTTGTATGTTATTCTCTATTTTTCATCGCACGCTCTCGGTCGCTCTTCAAAATGAGCCATCCCCTAACAATTATTATTTTGATCTACATGTTTTTTCCGGCTGGTTAGAGAGAGAGCCTGAAGGGAAGACCCCAGCAGACCTCGAGGAAGAAGCGAATCAGGTCCTCGGCCATCTCGGTCTGACGAGACTCCGCCGCGTACTCCATCGCGTCCTTGTACAGCTGGTCCTTCTTGCACAGTTCGATCGACTGCTTCCAGCGATTGTTACCCTTAACATCATTCATGAGTCCTGAGCCTAAGTCACCAGTACTGTTGAGTTTCTTTTGAAAATAACCGTTCTTTGAGCGGAAGAGTCTATAAAAAGAGAAGCTCTCTTCTCTGTCCTTCACCTCCAACGCGCTTCTCATTATTACACTCTCATGCTCCAATAGTTTTTCAAAACAAAAAAAAAAACAGTGTGAGTTATATATATATATATATATATATATATATATATATATATATATATATATATATGTATATACGTCTGACGCTATATGTATATATATATATACGTATACGTATATATACGTATATGTATACTATATACGTATATGTATACTATATACGTATATGTATATACGTATATAGTTATATATAAAAAATAACAAAGACTTGTGGTGAACTATGGTTCTAAGCCATAAAACCATTAACAACCTTAAGCAATTTTCGATCTACGCCCACACCCTCTTTCATACTCAGTCAACGTCCTAACGTTTTTTATTTCTGCCAATAAATACTGTATACGCACTAATATTTCATTTTCACCTCGTGAGTACTCCATTTGCTCAAATCATCTTTGATAACCGGTCTAGACCGTGTTGAATATGATACAAGTTCATTTTTCGATTAATTAGAAATTGAGCTGTGTTCTCCACATTATTCAAAAAACTTTCAAGTTTTCAATAAGCTCGTCAAACCTTGAATAGATACGCCGAAATGCGCCGGAACTCGACAAGTGGATGAGTTTCCAGTTGTTGCGCCAATGCAATGTTGTCAAAGTTGTCATGCGCATCAATAGACGCTCGTAGACCGGCAGCATCCTCTTCTTCGATGAGAAGACCTGCACACCAATATGAACGATTGAAGTACTGTAACTGATCAACATACTCAAGTAACTCCACTCCATCATGAAATTACAACATGCTTAACTTATGATTAAAAAATTAAAATGAAATTTTCTGCAAGAAGATCCAGTCTATTTTTAAAAAAGTTTCAAAATTAAGCGTGCATTTTTGTATTCCCAAAGGACAGAGCATTTGCTGTTCAAAAATAAATCACTAAATGTCAAAACTGAAAGAGGAACCATTGAGAGCCTCGTTGATGGCAGGGTTATTCAGGGACTGAACTGCTCGCAAGTAAGGCTTCACCAACCATTGAGGGCCTCGTTGATGGCAGGGTTATTCAGGGACTGAACTGCTCGCAAGTAAGGCTTCACCAACCATTGAGGGCCTCGTTGATGGCAGGGTTATTCAGGGACTGAACTGCTCGCAAGTAAGGCTTCACCAACCATTGAGGGCCTCGTTGATGGCAGGGTTATTCAGGGACTGAACTGCTCGCAAGTAAGGCTTCACCAACCATTGAGAGCCTCGTTGATGGCAGGGTTATTCAGGGACTGAACTGCTCGCAAGTAAGGCTTCACCAAAGGAAGATGCTTCTCTGAAAGAACAGGGTTATTCAGGGACTGAACTGCTCGCAAGTAAGGCTTCACCAAAGGAAGATGCTTCTCTGAAAGAAACACACACTTTCTTTCTATTCGCGGTAAAATCCAAAATTTGTTTTTTCGTTGTTCAAATTTAATGAACGTAATTTCCAGCAAGTTTATACTCAATCGAAACAACGGTAACAATCATCATCCATCTCATCTATCTACCGTAATAATCATCGAATTCAGACTATGTCAACACGAAAACCTTTTTTCCTCAAAATGTTCTTTGTACTTCTATCATTATATCCAAAGTCTTCATGCCAATTCTCACCCTGAATTTACAAATTTCTCGCTAAATTATAAGCATGGTGATACTTCGTATTTTCTACAGTAAGCCCGAAAGCGTCTAGGCGTTCCGAAGGGAAAAGGATACGTTTGTTGAAGAACTGGACGGTGCGGGAGTGGTCGAGTCTGGGCGAGAGTACGGTAAGGAGATCATTCAACAGCAACGGCTTCATCTCCACGTAGAACTGCATCGCTTTGTAGTACAACTCCACGTTCGCTACCTTCAACAAACTCGTTTCTTCTTTTTGAAACCTACAATACCGATATTCGTTTTTTGAGTTAATTCGAAACCAAAACTACGGCCTTGTGAAATGCACCCGATACGTAGTATTCTTGCTTCAAATCTGCTCCAGTGCCAATAAATGACGTGTCACAGGTTATCAAAATTGCTAAGAAAGCTAGGAAAACTTTATGAAATGCACCAGCAATTGTTTTGCTAATTTATTTCCATTGATTCTAATAAACGTTCTGCCGAATAAATACGCCACTCGAGGCTAACCTTGGCAATGACTTCCTTGAAATGCTGCTCTCTCCAACTCTCCGTTGGATGCGCCATCATGGTGAGGGCTGCATTGTCGTATTCCTCATACTTGTCATACAAAAATACAAGCTCCGCCCACAAATGAGCCTGCTCAGCGGCTCGCAGGACCTGTTTACAACAACAACCTGTTTAAAAACAAAGATAAATAGAATCTCTCAGAAAAATCTATCAAAGTTCAGCTACCCCGTCTCAAGCGGTAAATGGAACCACCGTTGTAGGCATCATAACACACCGCTTTCACTCCCAAATGGTTAGTTCTTCTGTTAAGAAAACACTGTCCTAATGAATCTTAAAAGGAGAACAGAAGCCCATGAACTTTTCAGGACATCGGAAGAGCAACCGCTGACTTACACAAAACCTTTCATCATGAGAGCTCCTGAGCATATTAAAAGCTCGATACACACTGGCAACAGTGGCCATTCATGACTCTACAGCCTTAAGAGCATGTCATGGATGGAGCAGGATCATCCATTCTGAAATCGAGCGCGACCTCAGGTGGTGGATAGAGTGACGCCCCCAGACGAATAATTCGTGCCGGAAAGTAGCGGGAGAAATCCCGCCACGTACGCCGGCCACAACGCTACTGTTACTTCTAGGGGTCGCGAGATTCCTCCACCATTTTACTTTAACAGATTTTCTGCGAATAAATCGAGAAAGACGGTCCTAGTCCGAGGGATCGCACAACAACAACAACAAGCATATCAAAACTTAATACTTAATAAACACGGAGTGAGAGAGAGCTAGTGGTCTCTCTTCATCTCTCTCTCTGTCTTCGAATGGGATGGATAACTTCCCTCACTTTAGGAATGTTGACTCTGGACCAGAATAGTTCGAGATGCTCTCTCATCTTCTCCGGTTTGTACTTGCTGTAGAGAATGGCGAGTTCGGTGAACATACCCATGTGGGCCCTTTCCAATCCGAGTGCGGCTTCCAGCAAATCTTCAAATCACTTTTTTTTTGCTTTTCACTTATCTCAGAAAAATCTCCCTTATCTCATAAAAAATCTTATTCCTCTCAGTTAAATTTCACTCCTCTCAGAAATATTCAACTTGTCTCAAAAAAATCTCACCCATATCTTGAAAAAATTTCAAATGTTTTTGTAAATCGTACGAAAGACCTCTTCTGTACATCTGCAGCTCCTACTCCTACTGTACATCTGCAGCTCCTACTCCTACTGTACATCTGCAGCTCCTACTCCTACTGTACATCTGCAGCTCCTACTTTCAAGAAGAATATGAATTTTGGGCTAAGGGAAAATATCAACTCAGTGCTTCTTCCGAAAAAAGGCTTCTTCAATAAACATATCTTGAATTGGGTTGAAAAGTTTTCGAAAAGCCTCCCTCGCCCACAAAATCTCAATATCTTTATCGGATTTGACTTGTGCGTGTAAGATATATGCGCTACCCAAGAAAGCTAGTGATAAAAATTCCCTGATCGTCTGCATCCTCACTCACTCAAAAAAAATTGGTCGATTAGGTTTGTTACGCTTTTTACCGGTCAGGCCTGCAGTTCCAACATGGTTATAGATCATGATTAGGGCTGAACGAAAAAAAATCGAAAAAATTTTTCCGATTGTAAAAGTCGAAAACTTTTTTCGACTATTCTTTTTCGAAATAAAAAGTCGAAAAAAACTAACAAAAAATCGAAAACTTTTTTATTTTAATCCGTTTCAATTTTTTTCACATCAAAAAGTGTCATTTCATGATGCTTCTCACAATTGTTTCATAGGTAAACTGCATGGTGGCAAAAAAAACAATCTTGGTTGACCCCCCCCCCTTTCCCTCACTCGAAATGAATGTATCACAGTTTTCACAGCTAAAATTGAAGAGGAAAAACTCTTCATTCTACTACATAAAAAGAACGGTTCATTAGCCATAACTCAGCCTCAACCGGTTTTGTGAAGTAGGTTAAAAGTGAAACTTTTTTTACCTACTTTAGCGATCGACTTATTTAAAAATAAAGACATATTGTACTTATGAATTGTTTTAATTTGTAATCATCAGAAAACATTAATTGTAATGATGAAGAGCTCAAAGCTGAGTACTTACACGCAGCTGACGCATAATGAGACAGTTAGTCTAGAATCAAAACAACTTTATAGTCATTCATAGAAGAATCCTTGGTAAACGTAGTTCTAAGCACAAAAACTTGAATGGAACTTCTCTGTTTTTCAATTGTTTCCTAGGGCTGTTAAGGGCGAGACTTAGGTTAAGGGCGAGTTTCCTAGGGCTGTTAAGGGCGAGACTTAGATTGAGGGCGAGTTTCCTAGGGCTGTTAAGGGCGAGACTTTTTGTTGTTTCCTAGGGCTGTTAAGGGCGAGACTTAGGTTAATGGCGAGTTTCCTAGGGCTGTTGAGGGCGAGACTTTTTTGAGAAACAACAGCTGGAAAAAACTCGAGAAAGATAGACTTTTCCTGTGATAAGTGAGTTTCTCTGGGCTGCGGTAAAACAACTCTGACAGTGAGTAGAACTCGCAAGAATAACTAAGTATTCCCGAGCAATCTGCTTGATGAATGCGTATTGCGTTTTTGACACAGCAGATTTTCAACAAATAAAAAAAACGCACCAAGCAAAAAAAAATTTCCGACTTTTCGAAAAAAAATTTTTCGACTTTTTGTTTTTCGAAAAGTCGAAAAAATATTTTTTTTTGGAAGTTTCTGAAAAAACCCGAGAAAAAAAGCGAAAAAAACACTATCGTGATGATGATACACGCTTTTGCTGTGGTTGGAAAGAAACAGCCTGCTTACCGCTCTACACTCAAGTCACATGTCTAGTCTCTCTCTCTCTCTCTCTCTCTCTCTCTCTCTGCTCTCCTTTTCCTCACCCTCTTTCTTTTTCTGTTTTACCGTAGACCTCTCACATCTGGGCGCTTGACTTTTGATTTTTTCGATTGGCTCGGGCGTTGAGAGGAGGGAAGAAATTAGGGACCTCAAGTGAAGGTTGACTGACTGATAAGTTCCTCAAAGTGCCCTCGATCCTGATAGAAGTCGATGAGCTCCTGGAGCTCGTCAGCGTGCACGACTATGTGGAGGCCGGCCATCTGAGCGAGCCGAAACTCGCCGTTCTCGATGCAAGCGAAGCACACCTCAACAAAAAATTCCTCGTTTAATTTCACATTCGTTTTTGATTTACAAAGGAATGATTTGGTGAGAGCGACAAATAGAGATGGAAAGTATCAGAACCATGTAGATCATTATTAAAGTTTCAACTACCTGCTTCATCTCCAAAGATTTAGAGAAAAAGCATTATCGACTGCAACCTTCGCTTTTTACAGAATTAAATGGAAATACCGATGATATAAACTCGACTTCAAACTCTTTCTCGACGTGACGACAGATGAGAGCAAGGAAAAGTCGTTGTTAGCATCTTCAAACCTGCTTCCATGTCTTGGTTGAGTTGGCCTTCCTGGCCGCATCCACCGCGTTCTGGTACTCGCCAAGGCGGACCAGCGTCACCGAGAGCTTCGCAAAGTTGGAAACGCTCGTGAAAAGAAGCTTCGCCGCGTCGAAGAGACCATCGTCAAAGCAGCGGTCTCCTGCCTTTAATCGAACAATTGGTACCAAGGAGCATAATAATCGGATCTGAATTGCATCCAAGAATAGAGAATGAAGGCTTACAAGAAAGAAAGAAAGAAGGAGAAAGACAGAGATTGAGAGAGAGAGAGCGTGCTATAGAATTAGAGCGAGAGAGATAGAAAATAATACAAAGAGAGTGAGAGAGAGAAAGAGTGACCTGTCCAACTTGCGCGTGATTGGGTGCATTGAGGAACTCTTCCAACTCGGTCAACCTGCCCGTCTTGGCAAGAGCGTAGACAAGTTCGGTCTCAATGTAGGAATCTCGCGACTTCTTCCTCGCCATCTGGAGATACCTCACGAGATCCTCCCAGTGACCTAAACAATCGAGTACATCTACTTTTTTTGTTGCTTCAATCATCGAATTCCAACCTATTTTTGTTGTAAAAACCCTTCATCGCAAGAACTGATCCATCTTTGTTTTATGAAAAGAGCATTTCATTGCAATTCGTTATCATAAATATTATCTTACCTTCCAAACTATCTCAAATCTGTTGGTAACATTTCACATATGGCTTTCGTCAAAGGATCGTAAATGTATACATACATAGTGAAAAAACTACATAGTGAAAACTATTCCCCCTCCCAAGGCGTTAAATGAAACCGGTCTAAGGCATGAAAGACGGCTGAGTCAAACTCAGCCGTCTTTCATATCTTCTGACAGGTAAAAAGCGTAACAAACCTAATCGACCAATTTCAAAAGTAACACTCACCAGTTTCGCCGCACTTCTTGACGACATCCAAATAAGCGCCCGGGTCGTCGGCCTTGATGAAGGAGTCCACGGCCTCCTTCACCACATTCTGCTTGAGTTGTGCCTTCGCCAACTGCGCCCACACTTCAGACTGGTTGCATCTTCAAGTAGACCGTTTTTCTTCTTGGACTGCTTATACGTTATACTTTGAGACAAAAGTTTGGAAACTCATTACATAAGTAGCCAATATTCTTCTCTCTTTGATCATGATAAACTCATCACCTGATAAACTACAAACATGCATTTAGGGCTCTTCCCCTTATTGTAGACCCTTTTTCAGACCTCTTTTCGCACCCCCCGTCAGCCAATGGAGAAAGGAGGAATTAAGTTTGGACGAACTTTTGTTATTTCAAACGGTCCCGCCTTAAAGTGGCTAAAATGACGGCGGATTTGAAAAAAATTCTAAACCGCGACGTCGCGGTTCGATAAGGGCAGTTTCCGATATTAAAAGTCGATAAGTGCCGTTTTTCATTTTTTTTTTTTTTTTTGCGATCGCAATGCAATATTGCGCAATCAAAAGGCCCGCATCAGCCGCGAAGCGTTCGCTTCGACGCTCCTGATCCATACATGCATGCATGCAATTTCCATTTCGAAACCATGCATCTACGTAGGTGTGTGCATGTGCGCGCATGCGCATCTTATTCAAAATATTGCGGGCCGGCCTTCTGTATCGAAAGTGGTCGTCTGACGGGGGGGGGTGCTCTCGTTATTGAAGACCCCCTCTCGTTATTGAAGACCCCCTTTCGTTATTGAAGACCCCTCCCTTTTCAGACATCTTCCCGTTATTGAAGACCCCTTTTCAGAGCTCTTCTCGTTATTGAAGACACCTTTTCAGACCTCTTCTCGTTATTGAACACCTTTTTTAAGACCTCTTCTCGTTATTGAATACCTTTTTTCAGACCTCTTCTCGTTATTGAAGACACCTTTTCAGACCTCTTCTCGTTATTGAACACCTTTTTTAAGACCTCTTCTCGTTATTGAATACCTTTTTTCAGACCTCTTCTCGTTATGTAAAACCTCTTTTCAGACCTCTTCTCGTTATTGAATACCTTTTTTCAGACCTCTTCTCGTTATTGAAGACCCCTTTTAAGACCTCTTCTCGTTATGTAAAAACCCCTTTTCAGACCTATTCTCGTTATTGAATACCTTTTTTCAGACCTCTTCTGGTTATTGAAGACCCCTTTTAAGACCTCTTCTCGTTATGTAAAAACCCCTTTTCAGACCTATTCTCGTTATTGAACACCTTTTTTTCAGACCTCTTCACGTTATTGAAGACCCCTTTTCAGACCTCTTCTCGTTATTGAAGACCCCTTTTCAGACCTCTTCTCGTTATTGAAGACCCCTTTTCAAACCTCTTCTCGTTATGGAAGACCCCTTTTCAGACCTCTTCTCGTTATGTAAAACCTCTTTTCAGACCTCTTCTCGTTAATGAATACCTTTTTTCAGACCTCTTCTCGTTATTGAAGACCCCTTTTCAGACCTCTTCACGTTATTGAAGACCCCTTTTCAGACCTCTTCTCGTTATTGAAGACCCCTTTTCAAACCTCTTCTCGTTATTGAAGACCCCTTTTCAAACCTCTTCTCGTTATTGAAGACCCCTTTTCAGACCTCTTCTCGTTATGTAAAACCTCTTTTCAGACCTCTTCTCGTTATTGAATACCTTTTTTCAGACCTCTTCTCGTTATTGAAGACCCCTTTTAAGACCTCTTCTCGTTATGTAAAAACCCCTTTTCAGACCTATTCTCGTTATTGAATACCTTTTTTCAGACCTCTTCTCGTTATTGAAGACCCCTTTTAAGACCTCTTCTCGTTATGTAAAAACCCCTTTTCAGACCTATTCTCGTTATTGAACACCTTTTTTTCAGACCTCTTCACGTTATTGAAGACCCCTTTTCAGACCTCTTCTCGTTATTGAAGACCCCTTTTCAAACCTCTTCTCGTTATTGAATACCTTTTTTCAGACCTCTTCTCGTTATTGAAGACCCCTTTTCAGACCTCTTCTCGTTATGTAAAACCTCTTTTCAGACATCTTCTCGTTATTGAATACCTTTTTTCAGACCTCTTCTCGTTATTGAAGACCCCTTTTAAGACCTCTTCTCGTTATGTAAAAACCCCTTTTCAGACCTGTTGTTGCTGTTGAACACCTTTTTTCAGACCTCTTCTCGTTATTGAAGACCCCTTTTCAGACCTCTTCTCGTTATTGAAGACCCCTTTTCAAACCTCTTCTCGTTATGGAAGACCCCTTTTCAGACCTCTTCTCGTTATGTAAAACCTCTTTTCAGACCTCTTCTCGTTATTGAAGACCCCTTTTAAGACCTCTTCTCGTTATGTAAAAACCCCTTTTCAGACCTATTCTCGTTATTGAACACCTTTTTTTCAGACCTCTTCACGTTATTGAAGACCCCTTTTCAGACCTCTTCTCGTTATTGAAGACCCCTTTTCAAACCTCTTCTCGTTATTGAATACCTTTTTTCAGACCTCTTCTCGTTATTGAAGACCCCTTTTCAGACCTCTTCTCGTTATGTAAAACCTCTTTTCAGACATCTTCTCGTTATTGAATACCTTTTTTCAGACCTCTTCTCGTTATTGAAGACCCCTTTTAAGACCTCTTCTCGTTATGTAAAAACCCCTTTTCAGACCTGTTGTTGCTGTTGAACACCTTTTTTCAGACCTCTTCTCGTTATTGAAGACCCCTTTTCAGACCTCTTCTCGTTATTGAAGACCCCTTTTCAAACCTCTTCTCGTTATTGAATACCTTTTTTCAGACCTCTTCTCGTTATTGAAGACCCCTTTTAAGACCTCTTCTCGTTATGTAAAAACCCCTTTTCAGACCTATTCTCGTTATTGAATACCTTTTTTCAGACCTCTTCTCGTTATTGAAGACCCCTTTTAAGACCTCTTCTCGTTATGTAAAAACCCCTTTTCAGACCTATTCTCGTTATTGAACACCTTTTTTTCAGACCTCTTCACGTTATTGAAGACCCCTTTTCAGACCTCTTCTCGTTATTGAAGACCCCTTTTCAAACCTCTTCTCGTTATTGAATACCTTTTTTCAGACCTCTTCTCGTTATTGAAGACCCCTTTTCAGACCTCTTCTCGTTATGTAAAACCTCTTTTCAGACATCTTCTCGTTATTGAATACCTTTTTTCAGACCTCTTCTCGTTATTGAAGACCCCTTTTAAGACCTCTTCTCGTTATGTAAAAACCCCTTTTCAGACCTGTTGTTGCTGTTGAACACCTTTTTTCAGACCTCTTCTCGTTATTCCCCTCTGATCAAATCCTCTGCGGAAAGCTCCTCGCTTCCTTCCTGTCATTCATGTAACCCATTCTTGTGAACAATAGATTCGAGACACCATAACAAAAGAAAATAACTGTGAAACACTACCAACTTCTCCGCAAACTCGTAAGCTCGATCAAGATTGTTGACATTGTCGATGAGGACGTTGATTGCGGATGAGTTGACGTCGAACTTCTTAAAGATGGCGAACGCCTCCTCGTAAAGCTCACCCGATATGGCAATGTTAGCGATGTCCGGAGCGTCATAATTGTCCAGTTTCTTAAAAATATAGAGCAATTTGACATTGTTGAGCAGGGTTTTTCTCTCACCCGCACTGCGAGTGAAAAAAATCTATGCACTCTCCAGAAAATATCCAGAAAACCCTTCAAATCTATGCACTCGGAAGCCTTTTTTAGATTCTTACTGGAAGAATTTCATGGGTCATTGCAAAAATTTTTTAAAATAACTTCTGGAGTTTTATAGAATCTATGCGCTCGAAAAAATTGTGCGGGTAGTAAGAAACGCCCTGTTGTTGAGTCGTAATTTCACATTCAAACTAGTAAAGACTTGTTCAAGTTATTCAATATCAAAGGACAACCCGTTTTAGGAAAAAAGCGCCAATTATAAATTATATTGATTACTACAGTAGCTTACAATTGCGAAAATTTTGTTTGAAGGCTATCGAGAAAATTCTGTTTTAGATTTCATCTTATGCCTTCTCAGTCCTATTTATTGAAAAAAATTCACCAAAAGATAAGTGTTTGGATGCGATCGAATTCTGCGGTCCCTCATTCTTCCTCTCCCCGACATCTTCGTAGAACAAGTGAACCCATTCCTAATCCTACCTGTATATACTCCATGACTCGAGTCCGATCCGCCTTGATGGCCGTCAGAATGAGTAGATTCTGAAGATTACGGTGCTCGGAGAAGGCAGAGTTGTCGAGGACAATCTTCTCGAGTAGCTCGATGAGTTCATTCGGCAGATCAGCTGCCATAAAGGCCTTTACCGTCACTGAGATGTCTTCCGGGTCCTGCGTCTCACCCAGAGCAGTCTGCACCACCTGAACAATCAACTGTTTGCTCTCACTCCAGGTAAAACAGAAGCGACTGGGTTCGACCTCGCCCTGTGTACTAGCAGCTTTTGCCAATGAGATATTCATCATATCTTGTATTTTGCTGGATGCTATGAGTCTAACCCAATTTCAAAACGTTAACTACAAATTAGAAACGATGAATCAAACTTGTGATTAAGAAGTCAAAACTGATACATCCAGGGGTTTTTAGTGTGCCAGAAAAAGGTACAGACGCCCACAAAAGGCGAGAAAAATTTCACATAAGGTCCCCCCTTATGAGAAAAAAGGAGCCCGTAAAAAAACTTTTTGTTGTTCTACATAAGGGTCTCCCCTTATGATTTGAAAAAAAACAGATGAAAAAATCTGACATGACTATTTGACCCCAGGCAACATCAAACAAAAAATTTTTTCTAAAGAGAACCCTACGAAGGTGACAAACCTGGTCAATAAGCGGCCTCCTAAACTGGTTGTTCTCGTTGAGAACCTGCTCCCAGAGACCAAAGTCTCGTCGACGCACCAAGTAACGAGCCAGGTTTTTGAACAGCGAGTTCTCATTACACACCTGCATTAGTGAATATCACAAATCAACAAACTCAGAGTCTTTTTTTTTCTCAAAATCCAGTCAACTGCTGGCTTATGGTAATTTCAGGTGTGTTCCACTCTTATTTGTACACTCGGCACCCTAGAGGAAGAGGCCGCATCCAAGAGTTGAACTCATTCTTTCAAAGTGGTAAATATACTTGCTTTCGGTTTTTTTTCCAAAAGCCTTCTCAATCTACTATTGGCTCTTCCACAAATGACACCGCCCACTTCGTTTCCCTAGTTAATACAGAGGCCCGAAAAATAGATTCTGGTCATTAGTTTTTCATTATCACTTTTAGCGAGCACGGAATGACATTTATCCCAAAGGACTCCCCTCGACAGGACCTATAGGCAAAAAAACAAACAACAATAACAAGGACTGACATTGATGAGTTCCGCGTCGCAATTGCCTCTTTCATAGGCGAGGAAGGCAAAGTGAGGGTCTCTTTTCTCGCAGTACTTACCCACCACTCCACTGTCGTAGTAGGGATTCTCCCGGAGGAATCTGCTAATTTATGATGTGTGTTCACTGTCTTCCAAAGTTTCCCCGAGAAAGAAAATGATTGAAGATGGGGTCTTGTTAGAGCTCCTAATACTACCATCCTGAAATATACTGTCAGAAGTGAACCATAACGTTTCAATATGATAATTGAAACTATACTGGGTTCCATCAAGATTCATTCCTACACGAATGATTTTTAAAGAGTGCAAGACAACGCCCGATGGAATTCACTAGAAATATAAAATAATATAACTGAATTCAAAATCAAAAATGAATTTTCTAATAAATAATCTAAAAAGTAAAAAAAAAGTTTTGATACGGGGGACTGTCGAGCAGACAATGTACAGAAATATTCATTTTCAAAAAAAGCTTACCGGTCGGGATTATTGTTAGAGTCGATGTAAATCTTGGCAAGAGCGTTGTGTGTGGCAGAATCTTGATGCCCTTCTTGCACTCTGGTCTCCAGCCAATGGGCGAGCAGCTTCAGTCTGCAGAGACAGCAGAAATACAGATTGATGAAAAAAAAAAAAAAACCCCCAAGATACCTGTTCCTCTTCTCGACCAGAAAACCCCCCAAGATACCTGTTCCTCTTCTCGACCAGAAAACCCCCCAGATACCTGTTCCTCTTCTCGACAGAAAACCCCCTAAGATACCTGTTCCTCTTCTCGACAGAAAACCCCCCAAGATACCTGTTCCTCTTCTCGACAGAAAACCCCCTAAGAGACCTGTTCCTCTTCTCGACAGAAAACCCCCCAAGATACCTGTTCCTCTTCTCGACCAAAAAACCCCCCAAGATACCTGTTCCTCTTCTCGACAGAAAACCCCCCAAGATACCTGTTCCTCTTCTCGACAGAAAACCCCCCAAGATACTTGTTCCTCTTCTCGACCAGAAAACCCCCCAAGATACCTGTTCCTCTTCTCGACCAGAAAAATCCCCAGATACCTGTTCCTCTTCTCGACAGAAAACCCCCCAAGATACCTGTTCCTCTTCTCGACCAGAAAAATCCCCAGATACCTGTTCCTCTTCTCGACAGAAAACCCCCCAAGATACCTGTTCCTCTTCTCGACAGAAAACCCCCCAAGATACCTGTTCCTCTTCTCGACAGAAAACCCCCTAAGATACCTGTTCCTCTTCTCGACAGAAAACCCCCTAAGAGACCTGTTCCTCTTCTCGACAGAAAACCCCCCCAAGATACCTGTTCCTCTTCTCGACAGAAAACCCCCTAAGATACCTGTTCCTCTTCTCGACAGAAAACCCCTAAGATACCTGTTCCTCTTCTCGACAGAAAACCCCCTAAGAGACCTGTTCCTCTTCTCGACAGAAAACCCCCCAAGATACCTGTTCCTCTTCTCGACCAAAAAACCCCCCAAGATACCTGTTCCTCTTCTCGACCAGAAAACCCCCCAAGATACCTGTTCCTCTTCTCGACCAGAAAACCCCCCAAGATACCTGTTCCTCTTCTCGACCAGAAAACCCCCCAGATACCTGTTCCTCTTCTCGACAGAAAACCCCCCAAGATACCTGTTCCTCTTCTCGACAGAAAACCCCCCAAGATACCTGTTCCTCTTCCCGACAGAAAACCCCCTAAGATACCTGTTCCTCTTCTCGACAGAAAACCCCCCTAGATACCTGTTCCTCTTCTCGACAGAAAACCCCCCAAGAGACCTGTTCCTCTTCTCGACAGAAAACCCCCCAAGATACCTGTTCCTCTTCTCGACCAAAAAACCCCCCAAGATACCTGTTCCTCTTCTCGACCAGAAAACCCCCCAAGATACTTGTTCCTCTTCTCGACCAGAAAACCCCCCAAGATACTTGTTCCTCTTCTCGACCAAAAAACCCCCCAAGATACTTGTTCCTCTTCTCGACCAGAAAACCCCCCAAGATACCTGTTCCTCTTCTCGACAGAAAACCCCCCAAGATACTTGTTCCTCTTCTCGACCAGAAAACCCCCCAAGATACTTGTTCCTCTTCTCGACCAGAAAACCCCCCAAGATACCTGTTCCTCTTCTCGACCAGAAAACCCCCCAAGATACTTGTTCCTCTTCTCGACCAGAAAACCCCCCAAGATACTTGTTCCTCTTCTCGACCAGAAAACCCCCCAAGATACCTGTTCCTCTTCTCGACCAAAAAACCCCCCAAGATACTTGTTCCTCTTCTCGACCAGAAAACCCCCCAAGATACCTGTTCCTCTTCTCGACCAGAAAACCCCCCAGATACCTGTTCCTCTTCTCGACAGAAAACCCCCCAAGATACCTGTTCCTCTTCTCGACAGAAAACCCCCCAAGATACCTGTTCCTCTTCCCGACAGAAAACCCCCTAAGATACCTGTTCCTCTTCTCGACAGAAAACCCCCCTAGATACCTGTTCCTCTTCTCGACAGAAAACCCCCCAAGAGACCTGTTCCTCTTCTCGACTTCCTCGACTAATTCGTCAATGTCAAATTTGCCCCTAGTGTTCAGGATTAGCTGCTTGATGCTGTCTTCGGCGCAGTCTACGTCGAGAAGACCACCGACGACGATTGGGAGACGCGCCGCGTTCACCTTCACAATCAATATTCTTATCAGACACCGAGACCTGGGTGTACCTAACCGGATGAAAACTATACGTTCTTCAAAAAACCAGAGATACATATTGTTTTTTGTGAAACATACTCTGTATCTTCAAACGAACACGATTCCAAAACGGAGTGTGCCGTTTTCTTACAAATAATTATTTTTTATCAACGGGCATTTTTTGTGGGTAACACGAAACAGCCTGCAGAGTACAAATTTTTTTAACGAAAACCACTAGTTACAAACAGCCGTTTCTGAACCGAAAAAACGGTAACTAGCTGAATTCTTGTTAGCTTCTATGTCAAAAATTCTCTTGCATCTTATATCCTACCCACTTTTTTGCTGAATCATGTGTGTAAACCACCATGCTTTCATGTTACAAAAACCAAAACCGTAATCTTCAAAAAACGACCAAGGCTTCTCACCTTTTGCACAAATACTTCGATGTATTTATGTAGAGAGTTACGGTAGAGATAGAGAACCAGATCGTGCACCATATTATGACGATCACAAACGATGATGAGTGGCAACTGAAGAGGAAACTATTTCATGCCTATCATGGATGAAAACGTTTTTTCGCGTTTGAATAGGTCTGTTGTACGCTCAAATGACAATTAGGATTTTAGATCAGAAAAAACAGCACTTACTTTTTTTTAGGAAACATTTAGTAACTTTCCTCGAAGCAAACCCTTTGAATGTAGACGAGCTAATCAATCGAAAATGACTGATGTTTTCGAAAAAAAACTTTGAAAAAATAATGAAGTTTTCAAGAGTTCTCTGAACGAAAAATGTTCTCTCAGTTGGTAGTTAAACTATTCAATCTAGATGGTTTTGTTGTACTCCTCATGAGAACTGCTCCAATTCAAATCCAACTCATTATTAAATTTTTTCCTGATGATAAAAAACCTGTATTTCTCCCTTGGTTCGCATGGAGTGGAAAAGAGAAAGACTGACTTGGTCGTTGAGCTTGGCCTCCTTGAGGAAGTTCTTCACTCTTTCCGGGTCGTAGCAGTTCGACTCCCGGCAGATTCTCTCAACCTCTTTTATCTGCGAGGTTCGCGTCGCAGCCTGCACACAAAACAAAACTACATTCATCCATTTATTTGTTTCAATACATTTTTATTTCATTATTTGTGGCAAATTTGGAAATTTGAATCCACTCATGGACTCTCTCTAAAACTCATCGACTCTCTCCAACTCATCGACTCTCTCTCCAACTCATCGACTCTCTCTCCAACTCATCGACTCTCTCTCCAACTCATCGACTCTCTCTCCAACTCATCGACTCTCTCTCCAACTCATCGACTCTCTCTCCAACTCATCGACTCTCTCTCCAACTCATCGACACTCTCTCCAACTCATCGACTCTCTCTCCAACTCATCGACTCTCTCTCCAACTCATCGACTCTCTCTCCAACTCATCGACTCTCTATCCAACTCATCGACTCTCTCTCCAACTCATCGACTCTCTCTCCAACTCATCAACTCTCTCTCCAACTCCACTAAAGTTACCTTTAGCTTTTTTCTCATTCCTCATTATCGCTCACAACTAACATGAATACAATGAATTCAAAGGCCTCCTTGAAACTCATTTTGTCAATTATTCTGAGAACTTACCATAATGCCATTAAATGAGATAAGCCATAAACCTATTCCAATCTTTGAATCGTGTTTACAATATTCTGCGATCACAAAACTTCTACCAAGCTTTTATTTTAAAACACAGAACCAAGAAGATGAAAACAAATTCAGAAAATATGAACCTGGATATACTTAAAGTGAACTTCCGAGTCCTGAGAATAGTTGACGATGGATCCAAGGAAGTAGAAGAGACCTGCACATCATTAGTTTTTCTTCAACTCCTTCTTATCTTCTAGGGTGTTTCTCTGCCCGAAACTTTGGGTAAAATCTTCGGTCTTCACAAAACCAACTTAAGTGTTTCCCGCTTATTTGGCATTAATGATTTATCGCATATGGGAATTTCAAGGCATATAGACATTAAATTTGAGATCTGTAGTTGAAACAAGCTTTTTTTCTATTATTAGCATCTCATATATAATAAATTTAGAAAGCAACTTCTTTCGTTGCCTGTGAATGTGATTGTGCCAGTTAGTCTTGTTTCCGATACTTAATAAGACTTGTGATTTTTCATCATTATCACAGCCCCCCCTTTTTCCCCTTTACACACCACCACTAAGCTTCATGTGTAATGTAGTCCATGCATACCTTTGTTTATATGTGATTTGCTTTTGTCTTAAATACCTACATGCTTGGAATAAAGAATGAATGAACGAATATTCTCGAAATTTCTCTTCCAACCGTAGCGTTTCTTCAAAATTTGTCTTTTGATCTACACTTAATTTGCGGGTAAAAGTGAACAGCCCGTTTTTTTCGAAATTACAGAGAGGCCCATAAATATGCAACCATGATCAAAGACGTGCATTTCAGAAAGCAATCGAGCAACAAAGTTCAAATTCATATATTTATTATTATTATTATCATTATAGTCGTGAAAACATTGTGTCGAAAATCATTCGATTCTGGTTCCTTTGGTACAAATTACAGCTCTAAGTTTCATTGATAAGGCGTAATTCAACGGACGGAGGTACTTGTCATCGATCTTCGACCACTCTCTTCTCTCTGTAGGGCTTGCTTGAGAGACTCAATATTCAAGTGGGAATGAGCATTTATTTTGAATGAGCGGGCGAGAAGGAGGGCCATTCTGAGCTGGTTATGAAGTCTGGCAGATAAGTCTTGCACCATGTCTGGGTTCTTTTGGCTCTGTGAGCTGGCGCAGAATCTCGTTGGGAGATCCAAGATGTTTTTTTCATGAGAAGCTGACCAGGGAAGCAATACGTTCTGATGAATTTTCGTTCGCTAGTAATCCTGGTCGATTTTGACTCCTGATTCGACGAAAACCAGTGGATTTTTGCCTGTGGCGTGTACTCCGGCCAAAACATGACTTGTGCCTGATTGGTTAACTAACTGAGAGTCTCGGGCAAGCACTCCAACATTTTGAGGGTTGTATGCCTCTTCCACAGTGAACAGCTTCTCATCCGAGAAGACTGTCTTAGATGAGAGTTGTCGCGCGTCCGGAGGATGAGAGCCCGGCACCTGTTGAGTCTTTCCTGCTTGTTTTTGAGAGTAAGGATGGCAGCCTTTCTGGTAGAATATGGTATAAGCCTGAAGTTTTTAAAAAAAAGAATTCTTTGCAAACCGTGACACGTTTATCTCCAAGGCCATCTTGTTCATGTTCCGCCTGGCATTCCGACTAGCTCGCTTCCTGACGGCCTCGATCTTCTCAAAGGTGTGTACGGAGCGAGGCCGACCACTCCGAGTTAAGTCCGCGAGTGTGCTTATCTCGTTGAATCCTTTTAGTGTTCTCCAGACGAGATGGCGAGAAACGTTGACGTATTTAGCGATGCGCGAAATCGGTCGACCAAGTTTGTGCAAGTCCATGATAGAAGAACGTGTTCGATGGGCTGCCACCATAATTGTGAAAACGGACTAATTGAAATGAAATTTTTACCAGGAAGTTCAAACACGTTAAGAAGAGCGCATCAGAAGAAGAAAGATCTATTTATTGATTTATGAACATCGTAATTCTTGTTAGCGTATTCATGGGCCACCCTGTAAAATCAATCATGTGAAAGGAAAAGCTAACCTTCATAGCTCTTGAATGACTCGAATAGATCGATGAGGGACGCAGTCGTCAACTGCTCGTGATACTTCGACGCTATTTGCACAACCACCTAAAATTACCATATCGAGGTTAGGCTACAGTTATCTAGTAAGAAATTCAGACTACTTAATACACTGTCTTTAACCCTGGAAACAGTACCGAACCCTATGCGACTTCTGAGAATGATATCAATTTTTCTCGCGCTTGTTCCAGCCTCGCGGCAAGGCTTAGGGCACGCTCTCCCCTGAGATGCGGGACCTACTTCAGTAGAACCGTTGGGTGCGCGCTGGTTCACTGATGTGATGAGAGTCAGATTTGTGACAGAGCACTATCTACATTTTTTGACCCCTTTGGTTTCGGTGAATATTTCCGGGGTTGGGGTCGAGCTCATAGGTTAACTGCAGACTGGCAAAAAATTTTTTTAGGGCGACCGAAGGGTCTTCCCCCTCAATCGAAACGAATGTATCAAAAATTTTAGCATCTTGAATAGAAAGAAAACTTTCATTCCTCTACAATCGTAGAACGTTTCATTAGCCATAACTCAGCCTCAACCGGTTTCGTAAATTCACAAAACTTTTGTGAAACTTTTTACCTACTTTAGCGATTGACCTATTGAAAAATCAAGCCATATTTTACCTATGGTCGAGCTTGGGACCCTTCGCACAATAGGGGGTCTGAGGCTTGTTTGTACGCGCCAAGCGAGTTGAAGAGAGGATGAGGAAAGCCGAAAAGAGTCGAAAGAGAAGTAGAGGAGAAGTAAAATAGAACATAAGGAGAAGAGAATGTAGATCATTTAACGCGAACATGTATGCGCCAACATAGCTGGTCCAATAAACCATTCAAACCCTGTCCCGCACACTACCGCCCGGACCATATGCACGTTATAACATCTGAATTAATAACTTTGTTTTATCACTCTTACTAGATACAGAAGAAAAAATACAACAAACCTGTCTCATCGAATAGCCTGGACAAAAATGTTTTTTTGAGAACTTTAGAAAAATAAGGGCTTACGGTAAGATTCTGTCGAATATTAGCCTGAAGCATAGCCTTGAGACACTCTAGAGAGTCGTCCACAGACAGCGTCCCGAAGTAGTTCACCAGCCACTGCAGAATCTTTTTGTTTCGAAGAATTCACCAAAAACCCATTTATTTCTTTTTAATTTCCTTCGTCTCACCGCTGAATCTATCTTACAGGAAAATCCCTCTCTTATTTTTGCTTTCTTTCTTTCTATCCCTCGATGTTTCGATCCCTCTACTTGTTCCATAGACAACAACCTCATTATGCCTCTAAATCATCCGAATTCTTTTCATCTGATGTTTCATCTCTTCCCACCCATGCGAACGTTTAATATTTTTCTCCTTCCCTTCACATAACATTTACCAGGGTGTTTCTCTAACCCACACTGCGGGTAAAGTCTATGCGTAAATCTATGCGCTACTTATAAAGCTGGTCATACTAGTTCTATGTTCGTACCCACCCTCTTT
Organism: Allodiplogaster pararmata; assembly: GCA_964056735.1. Classification (NCBI taxonomy): domain Eukaryota; kingdom Metazoa; phylum Nematoda; class Chromadorea; order Rhabditida; family Diplogasteridae; genus Allodiplogaster; species Allodiplogaster pararmata. The sequence goes on from OZ057403.1 coordinate 45,823,479, forward strand.
TTCATCCCACTCTCTAGGTCTCTCTCAAAGACTGCCGTTCTCCAAGGATTAGTCTTGTTGATCGCCACGATTCTCTGGCAGGTGATAAGAAATAAACTGTCACTGATTCTTCTATTACTAAAAATCGCCATATATTGGTTCAGAAATGGTAAGAAGAAAGCAGGGCTATTATGAGTCGTCCCAAATGGTTGTATGGTGTGTACTTATCCGCAAACAGCGATGGAAAAAAACTGACCAGTTTGAAAATAAAAAATTAAAAAGAGGCCGACACTACATATATGAGGAACGGAAGCAAAAACATGAAAATTGAGGAGAAAAAAATTGTCTCAAGAGAGAATATTATTTCCATCAAACACAACTTTTTCTACGAAAAGTGGAGCGTACAACCGGTCACACTTATATATTTTAGCCCCACCGGTCGAGGCGCGTACGTATCTAACGAGTCTGTAGAACAAAATAAAAACCAAAGTTTTTTCTTAAATTGTTGCCAAATAACTTAAATTTGTGAAGTATCGTTTGCACGCCTCAGAACGAATCAAATAAGTTCAGGGTAATTTACCAACAAAAAATTCTTTTTCCTGCTGACCGGCTACCAGTGTGTTTGTCTAACCCGCACTGCGTATGAAATTCATGCGTGAATCTGTGCGCTATCAAGAGAGGCCACTGATACAAACGCTCTGATCAAACACACTATCTTTACATCACACGCTCTCCTCTACTCTCTTGATCCCTCATGATTAGCGATCTTGACATACATAGGCCGTATGCATGGAGCAATCCAAAAGGATTAAGAGCTTGGATTAGAAGTTATCCAAATACATTTCACTAATCCGGTATGCATGGAAGCTATAATACTTTTGGATTTGAGATAATCCGACAAAATTCGTAACCCTACTCCGGAGGTGGGTTAGCGAGCAATCCAAAAGGATTCTCGGCTCAATTTGACCCATTCCGTTCATGTTGCTCTTTTTGAAGTGTGTATTGAAAGTAAAACGGAACGGAATTTTACATATTTTTTTGCATGTTCTCTTGTTTAGTGCTTCTTTTATGTATATTTCATGGTAACATGTATTAATTACAGAGGAACGTATAGCGCATACAAATAAAGGGCACTTCTGCACTTTAGGCCCCCTCCCAGAGGTTCCATGGGTCATACTACTGACTCATTTACATTTCAAAAGTTATTTTTACATTAAAAAAAGTTATTTTTACATCAGAAAGCGCTTAGGCTTAGTAAAAGTTTACGCTAACGAGGCCGTATCAAGAACATGATCCAATTGAACTGACCCATGGAACCTCTGGGAGGGGGAGAGGGGGCTTAAGTGCAGAAGTCCCAAATAGAGTACAACGATTACTAAAAATCACCTTTCATCTAACAGATTGATTTAAAACAGGTTGAAAATGTTCATATTAATATTTTATATATCAATTCCATCAAATTTTACATTCAACATTCAACTCGGCTTTAAACAAACAAACAATGAAAACATAACAACAACAAAAACAACGAAATTAATTGAAAAAATCATGTAATTATATAACAAAACTAATATTCGACTATTATAGTGTTTAGAGTGCATTTAGTTATCGACAATTACAGTTTTTAGAGTACATTTTGATGCATTTTAGTGCTTACGCTTGTCTTTCCGCGTCCTTTTTGACAATAATCCAAGTTTAAGAAATCTGACATCCATGCATACCGATTTTCACAATCCTAAATTTTTTTTTAACTTTTTTGGATTTTTCAATCCTTGGATTTGACTAATCCAGATTGTTATAATCTGTTTTCCATGCATACGGCCTATATATCTATCTGCGGGTAAGAAGAAACAGCCTGCCGGCCACGAAAACCGTTCTGCGCGAACGACCCATGAGCTTAGTCCCTAACTTGTGAGTATGATTTTTTTTTAAATTTTAAGATCTGTTTTTGACGGAGCGATTGCAAGTTTGCGCCATACCATGTCCCTTTGAGGAAAGGGATTTTTTTTGGAAAAACCGACAACTTTTTGACACAAATTCGTGAAATTATGTTTTTGAAAAGCAATGTGATCCTATACGGATTAGCCATAAAGTTTTATTTTTATTTTTACAGTGTTCAAATGTGGCAACTCAAATGTTTTTGAGGTTCATTATGTTTTCCTAGTTCCGTTTGTAAAATCTATGAAAATCTATGTAGGTTAAATTAAATTTTTGTCTGTTGATACCCTCTCCCCCTGTTTGTACGTATACGCCGTGGGGTCATGGTCGGTCCTTATATTAGCTTTAGAAGGACGAGCTAACATCTGGCTTGAAGTGATTCGTGTGTACGACAGTCCTCTTGATGTCGTACAGATCGGAGAAGTGCTCGAGAGCCCGCTGCAGAAGCCCCGCCTTCTCGCACATCTGACCCACTGTCGCCTTGTCGTAGTGCGAGAACATCTTGTTCGACAAAATAGCATCCGCAACCTCAACATTAGTTGGCAATCACCCAGCCCACCACTTCTTTGCTTACCTCAAAAGGGGTCATCTCTTATTCCACTGAGGTTAGACACCCTGAACGCTTCCTAGCAAAGCTAGTGTCACATATTCTCTCTTCACATAACTTTTCCGTTTTTTAAAAGCTTTTTTAAAATCTCAATTCAGGTGTACACTCATAAGTTGGAAAAAAAGCATCGTTTCTTTTTTCATCTGCTACAAAGAAAACTTAGCTAATCTTACAACAGTAAAAATTGAGAAAGCTGAGAAAAAAGACATTGATTGCTTGCTATGAATCGGCGAAGATGCCACCAACAACAACCGCTTAATCATTAGGGTTCCCAAGTTGTAGGTTTGGAAAAAAGGGTTTCAAAGGATTAATGAATGTTTAACCTGCGGAGCGACCAAGAGATTCATCTCGAGCAGTCTGGTCTGGAGATGGCCCTCGCTCTCTTTGTCCCCCTTCAAGACTTCCAGCAGGAAGGAGGTGCAAGGTTGGATGGCTTGTACTTCGAGGAAGCAGTCGATCATCTGCAATCACTTGGGAAAAGGTAGGGGACATTCATAGTTGCAAAAAGGCAAGGGACAGAAAAAAATTTGACTTCATTCATTGACTTCATTTAAAACACAACTGAAGAAAGGAAATATTCTTTCCAATCTCAAATAGACCATTTTTATATCGATGTTAGAATAATTCTGATCTTTATTACAAGTTTGTGTTCATGTTTTATAGGTATTGAGGTCACAATGAATGCTTATTTCGGATACTTTGTTTTTCTTGTTTCGTGAATGTTTTCTCATTTCTGTGCTTATCGCCACTATTTTGCATTGAAAAATGTAGATAAATTAGTATTACTCCAGCAACCAACCTATTGAAAATCAATATTCATTCTAGCTATAAACACCGATCTTCTGTTTTTAAGAAAATGTGTTACTCATCGCATGCATTTGCTTTTTCTTTAAAGCGCGCCGTTTCCTGATGACTACTGGTTTAGACATACATGCTTCTGATAAGATACAACAACCTATTTGTTACCTGGTTGATATCAGCCAGCGGTTCCCCGCCTTCACCTTCTGTCACAAGCATCGTCGCAAAACTTCCGCCCATCTCCGGATTTGTGCGCAGCACCTGCATTGAATAGTTCTAATTGTTTGCCTCTGGAGAGTTGAATGAAGAAAAGGAATTATATTATATTAACCTTTTCTCTTCACGTTCATAAATCTTTCATCCCATATACTCTTTGCATTAAATTACAAGCTATCAGTTTTATCTTAAAAAATATCTTTTATCTTAAAAGCGGTGCGACTGTGGACGACGCTACATGGCGTCGGACCCAATGGACCTCCAAAACAAAACTTCCCAATGAACCCTTTTGCCGACAACTAAAACACCCAAAATACTCGGTGTCGTCTTAGACCAACTCGGCACCTTCCGACAACATGCAGAATACCTTAAACAGAGAACGGCCAAAAGACTGAATATACTACGTGCCCTCGGAGGAAGAACATGGGGCCAACAGAAAAACACCCTTCTTGCAACCTACAAAACAATGACCAGATCCGTTCTCAACTACGCCGCACCAATTTACTCCCCTCAATTGGCCGAGACGAACTGGAAAAAACTACAGGCAAACCAAAATAGAGCAATTCGGATAGCAACAGGAAACCTAGCAATGGCCGGCACAGAGCACTTAGCTCTAGAAAGCGAAATGTTACCCATAAAGGAGCACAACACGATGCTTACCAAGCAATTCGTTGCAAGAGCAAGACTCCTCCCAAACCACCCCTCCCATCGTCGATGCATGGAACCCAAACCACCTAGAACTATTCGTAAACATGCCAAGGACTTAGAAATTATGCTAGTAGACAGTGATCAGAAAGCCGCACTTAAAAGAATACATACTGAGACTGTTAGAAATTTCATTAGATCTTGCTCCCCTAACCCAGTTCTAGGTAAGAAACCTCCCAGAATCCATAAATCAACGAATCAACTTCCCAGGGAACAACAAATAACATTATCGCAACTACGTAGTGGCTATGCAAGTTCCCTTAACAGCTACCTACACAGAATAGGAGCTGCCCAATCACCTCTTTGCCCAAAATGTTTAGAAGAGCCACATACAACTAGTCATTTATTCTCGTGTCGCTGTGACCACACACTTTTAAGAAGTATAGATTTGTAGAATAGCCCGACGTCTGTTGTTAAGTTCTTATACCAGTGATTCCTTTCTCTCTCAAAAAAAAAAAAAATAACAAAAAATAACAAAAAATAACAAAAAATAATAATAATAAATAAAAAAAAATTTAAAAAAAAATAAAATAAAAAATAAAAAAAAACCCGAGAGAGAAAGAGAAATAATGTAATTAGATAAATGATGTAAGTAAGGTTATTGTTTTCTGAGCCATGTCAAAGAAGACCTCGTCTACCCAGCCGGAGACCTACGGCGGGCAATCTACAACAACAACATCTTAAAAAATCATTCATGTGCGAAAAATGATCTTGCTAAACATAATTTTGATAACTTGATAACCAGGGGTTAAATAGTGACCGGATCGCTCCCGTCGGCGGATACATGTACACATACCATTGACAAAAAACTTCCTTTCTTTTCTTACCCTTTTCCTTCATCCCCTCTTCTTTTTTCCTCCAAACTTTGAGCGGCGGATACATGTAAACCCAAATTGGGCGGCTCCATTTAACCCCTGTTGATAACAGATTGTGTTGCATTCTCATCTCTAAAACCCTTACTAAGAGAAGCTGACCTCTCCAGGTTATAAAATTTTAGGATAATGTTCTTGTCATTATCAATAGCTGAAAAAAACCCATTTCCGTGTCCTGCCATCCACTATCTTATTCGCTTTCTCATCACACAAAGTCTTTTGCTCTCGAACCTCTAAGTAGTATGGAAAAGATATTAAATCGGATAACAACTAGTCGTATGGATATAAACCCCAGTTCACCTGTCGGAGTTGGAAGAGATATCGAACCTCTAAGTAGTATGGAAAAGATATTAAATCGGATAACAACTAGTCGTATGGATATAAACCCCAGTTCACCTGTCGGAGTTGGAAGAGATAGTCCGGCTCAAATCCGACCCTCTTTGCGTAGATGATGATCTTGTCCAGCTGGCCAGTCTCAGCGAAACACTGCACGACTTTGTGTGGGACATTTCCTCGGAGATAGATGGACAAGGCCATCTGCGCGTCGAGTGGTCGAACCTGCAACACCGAATTCGTCACTTTCGGTTTGCAGCTGTTTCAATGATTTATCAGCTTCCTGTTGCACGTAAATCACCGATCCAAATCCGATTAAAAAAGAAACACGGTTATTGGAATCTAAATCCCTCATAACGCTCGAGAATTAGAGCAATCAATCCCGTCCCAGCATATCTTTAACAATTTTTTTCTTCATACAATACCTACCCAAAAATCATATCGAGCTAGAAACCCGTTCTAAACTAGGGTAAACATAAGAAATTGAGTCTTTTTTATTCGGATTCAAGTTTTTTTTGAATTTCTCTGTCTTGTTTTAGATTAGGTTTTCATCGCAAATGAATCGGGTCCTTTAATATGAAATTAGACTGTTATGCCACTCCTTCTCTGAAAGCTAATATCCCCGTACATTTTGCTTTAACATCTTAGAACGTTCCGATAGTTTCCGAGTGACAAACTGAGTGCCTCACCATATCTCCTAGTTCCTCGGAGCACTCGAGCTTCTGGTCGGCCAGCCACTTATTGATGAGGTCCTTTCTCCCTTGGGCCACCACGGGACGACACAATTCCAGCGTCTCGTACTTGTTCAATTTGCCCTAAAATGGAATAATACTCAAGAGTACTGAGATTTCTATCGAGTCTGTAACTGCTATCGTAATTATAAGTCACCAGCACAGTTGAGAATTTTGAGAAACGACCGTTCATCGAGCGATCAATTCGAGAAAAATGACTAGTTCTCCTTTCTCCGCTCTTCAACTTTAGCTCGCTTCTCATTATTCTTGACTTCCTTGCACGAAGAGCACTCGTTCTTTTCGAATTTTCAACAGTTATTAAACCTTTGGTGAAATATGAATAATCGTAATATTCACCAAGTCCATTTTCAACCACATCAGGCTTTAAATTAGTTTCCTTTCAAACCCAGATACTGAAAAATGAGATGTGGAAGACTCAAAGCTGCACCAACACTCTCGAGAAGTGCGGAGAAGTAAACAAGCAGAGGAGAAGCTCCGGAATCCGTCACTCCCGGGACGCTCTGCAGCTTCTGAATCGTCTGGGGAGTACGCAAGACGCCCTGCAACGCAACTTCTTTCCTTCCTCAATTTTAAATTACCAAATTATAAGCATAAATTTCGGCGTAACAACCTTATTTCTTTTTTTTAACTACCCCTTACGTCTTTTTTCCTCTGACTTGCATAGTCTACCTCTGCGCTTTGCTTCATCCATGGATTTAATTTGTTAATTTTTGTGTTCTCACTATTCTTTTGAATGTTTGTCTCCATCCATCTTTCTCTTTTCTATTTCTTACTCTTTCTTGGCGAGCCTTTGCAAATATTATGCGTTCTGCGGGAATCGTGGACATGTTTTTTTTTCCGAACGATGGTTTTTTCCACTGAGCTACCAACGCACAAAATCTTATAGATCATTCCTCTTTTCTTCTTCACTTTCTGATTTTGTCCTCCGTTTTTCTCCCATTCCGCTGATTCTTTCCATCTGACCATCCTTGATTGTTGTCAAAAACATCTTGTTTTGTTGTTTCTTGCCCGAGTGGGTTCTCTTTCAAGGTAGGGCAGGCCTTCACGAGCTTCTTCTGATTAAACTCGTCCTCAATCTCTCTGTTTCTTTGCTATCTTTTCATCTCTTTTAATGTCTTCTCACCTGCGGTGAAGTAGCAGCACAACGCGCTGCCTCCGCATATTGAGCGTTCGAGAAGAGCATATTAAATTTGCGGACAACCAGATCTTCGGCTCCTGAAATAAAAATACTATTGTAAAGCAATAAAAAGACTATAAGAGAAAGAAAACTGAAAGAAAAAAGAACTGAAAATAAAACTGCAAATGTCGCTTTTCTTGCTTTTATTCGAAAAAACCTACCCGAAAAATAGACTTTGACTACTTATGAAGCGCTATGTTTCAACTTTTATTATTGACTTTACTTTTACAAACCAACAAAAAGCTATCCGAAAAAAGAAAAAGGTTATTACTGACATAAGAAAACTTTAAAATATGTAAAATGATTGAGTAATAGCATTTAAAAACTTCTATAGAGAGCGACGCGATCGAATCCAGCCCTACCTCCTTCTCTCAAACCATAAGTTGGCGCTTTAGCATTACATAACTAAGGACACACTTTTTTGCAATATTTCAAATGAGAGAACATGGTTCTACAAAGCTCACTTGCTGTAGTAAAAATTTATCGTAACGTAAAAGAGGTTATGGAACAAAGAAAAGCAAGCTAGAGGAAAAGGGAACAGAAGAGTTAATCTTTCACCACTCAAGACTCTCTCGCTCAAATAAAGGTCGATTCTCAAAATTGCTGGTGATCTAAATAACAAGGATAAATGATGTGTGACCTGGCAAGTCACAACGGAGTGCCAATCTGAGAGCCAAGTCTGGATTCTGTAGCTGGCCAGTAACGTAGGGAATCATGGAAGCCTCATCCATCGCCACCGATAGAACCTCAACAAATACTTGATTCTCTAAAACTTTCTTGAGAAAAAACTAAATTTTACATTTCTTCTTCCATCGAACAGTTCAATGATAGAATCGTCATGCATTTTCAGCATATTCCGGTTCTTTTGAATAAGAAATGTTTTATTCAATTTACAAGATTTTTGATCATCTGATACTTTTCAACCCAATTTTTTCTTTTAAAAAAAGTGCTCTATAAAATCGGATGATTCAAAACTCTTGTCAACGTCTAACAACATTCAAAAGAAAATTCAAGTCGTCGATTGTTTCCAATATTCAAATTAAGTTCCTTTCTCGGTTTTTACAATGATCCTTGTCACTTCTCACCTGTCCCTTTCGGTTGATGCCGATGAAACCCCCATTCGCACTATATTCCGTTGTGACAAAGATGGTCTCCGTCGATATTCTATTGGAATAAATTCTCGTCCCCGTCTCCAGGTCATAAAGATGAACAAATCCATGCTTCGTGACCAAGTACAGAATTCCAGTCTTGGATGAGGCCTGAATTAGGAGCTTTTTGTGCTAATTATAGAACTTGGCACACAGTGCAACCTAAAACAGAAAATATTTGCACACAATAATTCAATCTAACAATAAGATGATTCCCGAAAAAAGATGATTTTGCTATCAAGTGGAAAAAAGCACTAAACCACACGTTATGAAAACAGACGAGGAATACTTTCCTGATTTTCCATAGATTTTCACGCTTTTCATCAAGCGCTATGAGTGTGTCAAGCAAGTAACATCATTCTTCAACCAACGTTCCCCTCCACTTTTAATTCAACCATACATAGGTCACCTAAATTTATCAGAAAAATTTTCGCAGGCGGGGGGCCGGGGGGCGGGGTTTTGTGTACCAATTCGATTTCTTTATGTATTTTCTTAGATTTACATTCAAGTAATGAAAAATTTTGAATTTCCTAGCAGAGTTTTATTGTAATTGATTTCTCAATTGAGTGTTTGACCGTAACTTTTTCAACTTAAATGAAATGGTAAATGGACTGCTACATACATACTTCAACAAACACCAAAAACACCATAATAAAACATAAGGAACTAAATCTGCATCTGATAAAAGCTTATGAACGTGAGAAACAAAATTTCCTTCGTGGGCGGGGGGGGGAGGTTTTTGTACCCCTTGGTAACCTATGAATTCAACAGGAATGAATGTTTAGATTGAGTGTTTATAGAAATTCAGAGTTGCATCAACTTAACGATAACTTAAGCTCAATAAATCTATTGTATAGCAGATTCTGCTCTCTTTGCTCCCTCTTCCGGAATCCAATTATTCTTTGGGAGAACGGAAACCATGTTTATAACATCATGTATACTCAATATCCCCCAAGTGTTTATAATAATAATCAAGAGTGAGAGGAGGTTGGGTGGAAAATTTGTTTGTGTGACGCACCCTCTCCTACTTTTCTTTTCGCCATTGGCTTCTTTCTTACACTCTTTCTTCTTTTTCAAGTCTTTTGTTCTCCCTCTCTTTCTTTCTTTTTTTTCAGTTCCTACCTTTCTCCTCTTTATTCCTTTCTCTCTCTCTCTCTCTCTTCCTTCCTCTTCATCTCTCTTTTCTTTCCTTCATACCTCGTGAACCCTATTTGCCTATGTATACTAGTTGTATGTCCTTTATAATCTTTTTTCCTTACCCGTAATTCACTCTCTTTCTCTGGTCTTCTTCGACGAATACGTATCAATGCAATTTTTCATGCTTTTATGCACACTCTATCACCCTTTTTTTCTTATGTGCTTATATCCTCTCTTATTCATACACTCTATCACCCTTTTTTTCTTATGTGCTTATATCCTCTCTTATTCATACACTCTATCACCCTTTTTTTCTTATGTGCTTATATCCTCTCTTATTCATACACTCTATCACCCTTTTTTTCTTATGTGCTTATATCCTCTCTTATTCATACACTCTATCACCCTTTTTTTCTTATGTGCTTATATCCTCTCTTATTCATACCCTCCCTTTCACTTCTGCTCACCCTTTCTTATTTTTGCCTAGTAAATCTCATAATACAATCGAGAAAAGTAAAACCATTTCTAGACGATTAAAAACGTTTATAAAATCATCACAATCGTTCTGAGAACAACCTTAGGGTGATGCCGGTGCACTAAACCGTAGAAGCATCTCGAATGGAGAACCAAGAGTTTATCAAAAGACTAGAGTACGGCGCGTTCAAATTTTTAAAAAAAACCGTTCACTAGAATCGGAACAAACACGAGTTCATACAAAATCAAATTCCCTAATTTATCTGTTTCTAGTGAGTGCCTCCCTCACTCACTAATTTAATTAAATCGTCGGAGAAGAGATTTGAAGTGATTAGTTAGGAAATATGACTTTTAATTCAGTTGATGTGTGTTGCTAGTTTCTTTCTCCACACGAGATAGCTTCGTTTTGCGACTCATTATCATTAATTGAGAGAAAGGAATTATGACAAAAATAGAGAAATCAAGAAACTCCTTTGTAAGCCGTGACCCTATTATGGTAATACAGTAGACATGGTATGTCATCCTTCTTCCCCTTTACTTACCTGTAAAAGTACATTCTATAAACTTCGTAAACATTTAGAAAGAGGTAGAGGGTTTAAAAGCAAGAGTTTAGAACAACGAATCATGTATCTCAGCAGTGGGAAATCTTGACAGATCAGTACAAAAAACAATACACATCAGGCAGTCTTTACCACCCATCAGTATATATCAGAGGCCGTATGCACGTACACACAGAAAAACATTCCGATTGAAAATAGTTCTAGAGGAAAATTTTAGTTTATTGCCCGGTGCAGAAGGCAAACTGTTTGCCGTCTCAAAAACGGTTATGCTTGTAAACGAAGTGGTACGTTCATACCGAATTCGGAAACTTCTCAAGTAAAATGTAATTTTCTTCGTATCCCGACATTTCGCACCATGACCACTCACACCCTAAATTTCACAAGCTAAATATTTCCATATTTTTACTGTAATTATTGATTAGGCTCAAGTAAAAATTGCGACGAGGCCGTACGAGACCGTATACAACTACCGTCCACATAATTAGAGCTTTGGGGAAAAATATTGTGAAATCCTTCCCTAGCCCCAATACCTCCTTCCCTAGCCCCAATACCTCAAAGTCGGTGGGAAGGTGTAAACTCACTCAGCCCTACTACCGTGATTGCCGGAATCACGACGTTCTGAGTGAGGCTAAAATTGGGCCCCCTTTGGACGAGTCCACTTCCGGCAGTGGTTCTATCCGCCAGTTGGCCAGGCGGAGAGGGGTTAGTCCAGGCCACACGAGTCGAGGCGTCTTTTCGATTAATCTTCTGCTTTTCTACGGTCAAGGATTAGCAGGAACTCCCGACAAACACGTTCCGCGATGCCAGGCTGGATTGACCATCCACTCAACAGGCCGATCGCATGAATACCCTTGTTGTAAACCATGGCTTCAAGTTCTTCAAGATATATCACCAAAGCTAGGGCGTCCCCCGGAAGCGACGCGGTCTTACCTTGTCCGCTAGGACCGTCAAATATGCGAGGACAGGCAGCTACCCATGGGCGGGGTATGTCTGCGCGGCGTACAGCCCAAATTCGCCTTGTCACATTGAATGTTGGAACACTGACGGGACGCAGTAGAGAGCTGGCCGCAATGCTAGAAGCAAGAAGGGTTGACATTGCTGCTGTACAGGAAACGAAATGGAGAGGAAGCAAGTCGAAGCCGATAGGAGACGGATACAAGCTGATATACCATGGCACGTCATCAACAAGAAATGGTGTTGGCATTATCCTCTCCTCGAAAATTGCTGATGATGTAACCGAAGTCATTCGCTCTACAGATCGAGTCATGGCCGTCCGAATTTCTTCGTCCAACAATCACTTCCTTGTCGTCTCAGCATATGCACCTCAACAAGGATGTAGCGACGCTGATAAGGAGGACTTCTACGACTCTCTAGAGGAAGTTATCAAACTCCGAGAGTCTCATGAAGACATCTTAATCGGCGGAGATTTTAACGCTCACATCGGTTCAGATCGACAAGGTCGGGAGAGAGAACATGGAGGACATGGAATCGGAACGATCAATGCTGAGGGTCAACGGCTACTTGACTTCTGTGCTCGATGCGATCTAGCAGTCGTGAACTCCTTTTTCAAAAAGAGACGATCTCACGGACTCACATACGAGAGCGGAAGAAATCAGAGTCAAATTGACTTTTGGTTAATCCTGAGAGCAAAGCTGCGGAACGCGAAAGATGCAAAGGTCATTCCATCAGACCATGTTGCATCTCAGCACCACCCTCTCTTTATGGACTACAGCGTATTGAAGTCGAAGAAACAGCCTTCTCGTAATCCTGAATGCACACGTGTCAAATGGTGGCGCTCGACTGGGAAAGCAGAACGTCTCTCTCTCATGCACATCATCCATCGCAATCTACTCCCTCCTGCACTCTACAAGCAGTTTCCAGAGGACATAAATGAACATTGGAAGCTTCTTGAAGACAGCATCAGAGCACCCGCCGCAAGCATCCTCGGAAAGACGAAACCCGGAAAGCCAAGAATCGAGAAAGACACCTGGTTTTTCACCTCCGAAGTTAAGGATGCGATCAAGGCGAAAAAGAATGCCTACAAGAGATGGAGGACGTCAAATGAGGCTGACGACCGCGCTGCATACAGCTCAGCCAAGAAAGCCGCCAAAAGAGCTGTCGCAGTTTCAAAAGCCTCCTACTTCCGCGATCTCTATGAGAAGATGAACCAACCAGGAGGCGATAAAGCCATCTATCGGCTTGCCAAGGCTCGACACCGCAACACCTTGGACATCCAGAGAGCAGCCACGATAAGGGACAAACAAGGGAAGCTCGTCACTGACCCTTTAAAAGTCAGAAACAGGTGGCGCGAACATTTCGAAGAAATGAGCGGCCAAGAGTTTGAGCACCCTCCCATCCCTACTTCCCACGCCATACAAGGACCCGTGCCAACCATCACGGCCGAGGAAGTGAAGAAGGCACTCTCTAAGATGAAGACTGGGGAAGCGGCTGGACCGGACGACATAGCCACCGAAGCCTGGAAACTTGCGGGTGATGTTGGACTAGCACATCTCGTGCACCTGTTCAACACCATCGTAAAGCAAGGCCAAATTCCACATATCTGGCGCTACTCCACGACCGTTCCAGTCTTCAAAGGAAAAGGCGATGCCAGAGTGTGCAGCAACTACCGTCCAATACGCCTTCTCAACCACACTATGAAGATATTTGAGAAGATACTGGACTCACGCATACGAGATATCGTCGATATTCCAGCTCAGCAATGCGGGTTTGTGAACGGAAGAGGCACAACAGATGCAATATTTGCACTCCGTTTACTCGTCG